>JACGDI010005364.1:263949-280135 GCA_014898725.1 Jacaranda copaia
TCACTACCAAAAAAATGAGTTTAAGTGACCAAATTTTGGTAATCGATTGAGCGGTCACAAATTAGTGATCGATTAGTGCCTATTTAATGATTAATTAGTGACCAACTTAAATATAATATCTTATAAAATTAGTAACCGATTAGTGACCTAATTACTAATTGCATAATATGGTCACTCTTTAGTGACAGAACTCTTTTTTGGGTCACCAATATTAGTATCATATAAAGCGGTCACTAATTAATGACCGAATTATTTTTCAATCATTAATATATAACCTAATTTTTTTCGGTCATTGATGCATTCATTGTTAATTAATGATTGCATTTTTAGTCAATATATGATTACAAATATTATTATTATTATTATTATTATTATTATTATTATTATTATTATTGTAATATGGAAGCATACAATTCATATAACACCTATATAAGTAATAAGATATTGTGTTTGTTACAAATGTATATAAGTTTTTGATAATTATATATGTATATATGAAAATATATAAATATTCGAACATATATAAATATATAACCACTAAACATTTCTGTACAATATCCATATAATTGAGCATTAATTTATTTATGTATACATAGATACACAAAGAAATAAATAAGAATAATATTCTTATACAAAGAAAAAAATGAGATTTAATTAATATATACATGTCAATAATATATATTATATACATGTATTTTGAGTAAATGAATACTTATAATATAATTAATAATATTTATATTAAATTGTATGTATTAGCATATATACATATTACCATATATACTTGTAAACTATTTATTAATACTATACATATCAGTATGTATATATATACCATTTTTTAATGGGGTCAATGTCATCAATGGCCTATAATGTTTTACTTTAAAATCACTTTAGTCCTTAATCTTAAAAAATTTATCTTTTAGTCCCTAACATTAATATATTGTTTTACTTTAGTCACCAAAATCATTTTTTGGCATTTTCTGGCAAAAAAATTGGCAAATTTTGATATTTTAAGGGCAAAATTGTCAATTTATAATTTTGTGTTCCACGTTAATCCCTATATAAGGTTTTATGTTTCAATTTAGTCCCTATATTACTTTTTTGCTTTTTTATAAATATATGTCCATGTGTGTATATGTATTTATGCATATATAATTGATACTAATATTAGTCACATGCTCATATATTATTATTAATATTTAATAATATATTATTGATATATTAATATCATTTGTGTTACTATTATAATTAATAATATTAATTGTATGATTAGTAAGATATTAATAATAATAAGGAATATATTATAATAATTTTAATTATATTCATAATATGTAGTATTAATAATAATACATGATACTAATAAATATTAAATTAATTTTATTACTATTAATATAATTAATCATAAGAATAATAAGATTAATATTTTCAATGATAATGATAGTATTGTTATGATAATATAATTATATAATATTATTAGGATTATTAATAATTTTGTTAATAATATATCAATAATAATATTGCTAATAAAAATCCAAGTAAGTAAAGACTTTTTCCAAAAAGACAATAAAATTATCATGTCAATTGGAAATTTACCACCTAATCAAAAATTTCAAAATTCAACAAATTTCAGCATGCCACATTAGTAGTTTCGGCCATTTTATGAGATTCTGATGACTTTTGGACTAAATATGATTTTTTTTAACTTATAGGACTAAATTTAAAATAGCATAACATATAGGACAAAATTGAAAGTTAAAATTTTTTATAGGAAGAAAAAAATATCTTTCCTGTGTGTTGGATGTAGCGGCCATGGCCGACCATCATGAGGTGGGGATGGGGCAATTGGGGATGGGGATGGGGGTTGTGGAGGGTGTGGGTTCCCCACCCCATGGTGGTCGGTCATGGCAGCTACCCCAATCAAATAGGAAAAATATCTTTTTATCCTATAAAATTTTTTAACTTTTAATTTTATCTCATATGTTACGCAATTTTAAATTTAGTCCTATAAATTAAAAAAAGTTCACATTTGATCCAAAAGTCACCGAAATCTCATAAAATGACTGAAAATATTGATGTGACATGCCGAATTTGTTATATTTTGAAATTTTTGCTTAGGTGGCAAATTTTCAGTTGACATGACAATTTTTTTGTCTTGTTAAAAAAAGTTTTTACTTGAATTTTTGTTAGTAATATTATTATTGATATATTATTAACAATATATTAATAGTAATCATAGTAATATTAGATAATTATATTATCATAATAATACTATTATTATCATTGAAAATATTAATCTTATTATTATTATTATAATTAATTATATTAATAATAATAAATTAAATTAATATTTATTAGTATCATGTATTATTAATACTACATATCATGAATATAATTAAAATTATTATAATTTAATCTTTATTATTATCAATATATTCCTAATCATACAATTAATATTATTAATTACAATAATATCACAAATGATATTAATATATCAATAATATATTATTAAATATTAATAATAGTATATGATCATGTGACTAATATTAGTATTAATTAGATATACACATATATTATGCACAAATATATGTACACACATGGGCATATATTTACAAAAAGAAAAAAAAGTAACAGAGGGACTAAATTGAAATATAAAATTTATATAGGGACTAAAGTGAAATATAAAACTATAAATTGATAATTTTGCCTTTAAAAATATCAAAATTTATCAATTTTCCGGCCGAAAATTGCTAGAAAATAGTTTTGGGAACTAAAGTGAAATGATATATTAATGTTAAGGACTAAAAGATGAATTTTTAAAAATTAGGGACTAAAGTGATTCTAAAGTAAAACATTATAGACCATTGATGACATTTATCCTTTGCAATGTGTTTATAATATATTATGATAAAATATACCTAAAACTCAAAATTAATAGTTATAAATAATAAATACTGTATGTTATTATATTGAAGAAATATTAGACTAATATTAAATGAATAATTGCTACTTTTGTTAAATTTTAAAGTGCAAAAGAATAGTATAACTTATACCTAAGAATATTATGACTACTTTTGATTTGTAAATATTATACATATTATATTGTTGAGACAAATGCATTTAGTGTAGTGGTCAGTTACTCATTTGAACAAAACAAAGGTCTTGAGTTTGAATCCAAGAGGATGTAAAGTCTAAAATAAATAGTTTTTACCCATTAAAATTAGTGACCAAAATTTGCAGTCAATGAGTAGCATACACAAATTTTTTCAAAAATTTTCAAATAATTAGTAACCACAACTAGCGGTCACAAATTAGTGACTGACACAAATTAGTGACAAGGGATTTTGTGACTGATTCAATCGGCCACTAATCAGTTTGTGCATATTTTGTGACTGATTTTGCAGTCATTGATACCCTATTTTTTTGTAGTGTATTAAGATGAATCTGGCAAATGAGCACTATTACCAGAGTCCAATAGCCCCACAATAATATCCTTCCCATAATTAGCTCTGCGCAATAGTGCTTCTAAATTGGCTTGTGTAGGATCCCAATTAGCTTCAAGTAAGCTAATGAAATCCCATGATCTAGTTGTATGGAGTTCTCTGGATTGACTTTCGAAAACTGACATCACCCCATCCATCTCTGCATGTCCAAATATTAAGACCAACCTCATCAACTTAATAAACTTATAGCTATTTATAGCAAATATCATATTGATTTCAATATGAATCCATGCATGCATATAGTTCACATGATATTTTCATTAAGATACCTGAAATTGCGGTGGCTTCTTCAGGGGTAAGTAAAGCAGAGAAGCCATTGATAACATTCTTGTAGCTGTAAATAATGCTAGCCTTAGCTTCCTCTTTCGAACCCTTCACGGAGTGCACATAAGAGTGATGGGTGTCTTCGACTTGTTGGGAAGTTTTTTGATCACTATGCTCACCAAGATACACTATGTAGACCTGGAGATAATTATAATTAATGAACATTCTGACTTTACAACTCGAAAACATACATTTAAATGAAAATAATATATAGATATATATAAATTCATGATTAGAAGTAAAACCTGGTCTTTGGTAGATGAATAAGCTAAAACGACATTGACTAGAACCAGGACTAGAAGAAAATAACCAATGGATAAGTGATCATTCATCCTCCTTGAATTATAAAGGACAGACTGTAGCTGCTTCTTGTGATTATTTCCTGCTTGTTTGTTACGATTTATATAGAAGTAGAGGTAGACTGAAGGATCTCTCCAAAATGAGTCCTGTATGTGCGTACCATATATTATGGAATAAGGTATTATTTCCATGATTTTGATTTATCATTATGCCTACTTTTTAGCTGTTCATATTAGTTTGATTTGGCCCTCATCTTCGAACCATTATGAAGTAAAACACTATGATTCTTATAAAGAACTACTTCTTCTAAAATTAAATTATAAAAAATAAAATAAAAATAATTGGCTTTCTAATGCTCAATAACCAAATTAACCTTATTAATTTTAAAAAATTAAAAATTCTATTTTTCTAATATTAAACCCTAATTCAATCAAAAAAAATTAGGAAAAACTCATTGTAGATGAATAAGCTAATCCGACATTGATTAGAACTAGGACTAGAAGAAAGGAACCAACGGATGATTGATTGTTCATCCTCCTTGAATTATAATTGAAAGAATGTAGGTGCTTCCTGTAATTATTTCCTGCTTATTTGTTATGATTTATATAGAAGTGGCTACTGAAGGACCTCTCCTAAAGCTAAAGGGTTTTTTAGTCATGATTTTAATTTATTATTATGTATTTATTTTTTAGTCATGATTTTAATTTATTATTATGTATTTATTTTTTAGTCATTCATATTAGGTTGACTCGATCTTTATTTTCGAATCATTATAAAATAAAGAACTAATATGGTGTTTATAAAGAACAATTTTCTTTTAAAATTAAATAATGAAAAATAAAATAAAAATCATTACCTTTCTCATACTCAATGGCCAAATTAACCTTATTAATTTTAAGAAATTAAAAACCCCATTTTTTTAATCTTAAACTCTAATTCAATCATAAGAAAATCAGAGAAAATAAACCCTAAGAGACGACTTTATAAGCCATTGACTAAAGTATATTAGTGAAACAACATTTTGACAAGACTGAACATTTATGTCAAACGATGGATCAAATTGTCTTTTTATAAATATATATGTTGGGAAATACAAAAATTTTAGTTGGACTTGACCAAATTAATCATAAGTGTAATTTTTATTTGTTCACTATTTGTAAAGTGTAGATCAATAATATTATAGATGTATACACTATTGCCTTATAAATAAA
This sequence comes from Jacaranda copaia, assembly GCA_014898725.1. Classification (NCBI taxonomy): domain Eukaryota; kingdom Viridiplantae; phylum Streptophyta; class Magnoliopsida; order Lamiales; family Bignoniaceae; genus Jacaranda; species Jacaranda copaia. Next base: position 269,282 of record JACGDI010005364.1, read on the forward strand.
TTCTACTAAACCTATAATAAATTGGAATTCCATTTAGCGCAAGCAAATTTTTTTTTATTTCAATTAAAAGGAAAAAAACTTGAACATATGGCTTGTAATCTCAAAGAAAAGGAGATGAAAATAAATATTAAAAAAAAAAAAAGAAATGCAAGTCTTATGGGATCCTCGCTGTTTTGATTGATTCATCAGTCAATTCCATGACAGTTATTCCACAACTTTAGTTTTCTGAGTTTAAATGTGTTCTTGTCCTTAATGAAAATGTCAATATATAATGCGAAAAGGAAAGAGATTTTCATTTGCTTTTCATACAATTACAGCCACATAAGCTTTCTCGTGGTTTTTAATTAACCAAAATTAGGACAAAAGATCTTGTCATTTATTTATCAATGCATGTGCTAATAATATCACATCCTTATCACTATGAGATTCGCCTAAAGTTGTCAATTTTTATGTACTTAATTAGTTTTGCATCACACATTATTAATTATTATTATTATTATTTCCACATTTTGAAAATTACATACATAGGACAGACAACTGTAAAATGAAATGACAATACCTCACCAGCATATACAGAAACTTGCAATCTCCTGTACACACACATTGGACGGCATGTATTTAAAATATGTAGGTCCATCTCCACCGACCTAGTTCACATCATGTGCAATATATATTGCCCTGATCCAATCAAAAGACTAAGAAAAGTTCAAGGTAGTTAACAAAGGAATAATCCCATGATTAGCTTCTTAATTATGAAGCCGCTAGATTTTGTAAAAGCCTAAAAGGTATCAAATGATTTATTCTTTTGCCCTTCTGTGTATGCGTGTGTGTGTGTGTGTGTGTTTTCCTAATTCACTTTATAATGACCATATTGATGACCATGTGCAGTGCCCGACATGGCACGTCAAGTTGCCACCCCCCGCAATATTTATTTATCAAATTGAATCATTAATCTCCCTTTCTCCCATACCCTCTAATTGTGAAAAGAATATCTCTTTTTCATGTGCATTTATTACGATAAGGTAGGTATCTATACTAAAATTAAATCATCATCAAATGCCAATCGCATCTTCATCTTGTCAATCTCGATCATAGATGTTGACATATATATACATTTGAAACGTAGTCAGAATATAAATAAATAAATTTCAAAATTTGTGCGTTAAATTTTTAATAAATACTTAAAAAAAACAAATTTTATTGAGTTCATTAAAATAGAATAGATTCTATACACTCAAACTTTAGATTTAGAAATATTTTGTTAAGAGAAACTTTTGCCTCAAATGAAAACAGATATTCTCTTAACAAAATGAAAATATTTATTAATTTTACTTTGATTCTTATAAAATAAAAGTCATAGCGAACTTAACCCTCAAAATACGCAATCTTCCTAATAATATTCAAAAATGACATTTTTGACATCATATGAGATTTTCATGGGCCCTTTTAGCCCAAGTAATTAGTTAAAAATAGCAAAAAATGGGATTCATTTTCTCTGGGAACAAAGCAACTCGGCAAATTATTCATATTTGTAAGTGAATGGAGAATAAATTTTCTACGTATTGGTGCCTTTCTACAATAAATTTTTCCTGATTTTCTTTTAATTGAATTCATCTCTTAGAGTTTATTTTCTCTTACTTTCTCATGATTGAATTAGAGTTTAATATTTAGAAAAAGTGGATTTTTAATTTCTTAAAATTAATAAGGTTAATTAATTGGGTATTGAGTATTATAAGGGTAATGATTTTTATCTTATTTTTTTTGTGATTTAATTTTAAGAGAAAATGGCTCTTTACTTCATAATGATTTGAAGGTAGGGATAAAATCAAACTGATAAGAATGGCTAAAAAGTATGTATATGATGATAAGTTAAAATCATAGATATAGGACCCTAGAAAACCTCTACTTACTTCAGATTGACTAGGTTCCGGTAACTATGGTTTTGACTTAATATCCTATATATACCCCTTAAAAAATTGATATGTGTACAAGTAGTTTTTTTAAACCATTAATAATTAAGTTATACTAAATTGTATTTTTTTAATTATATTAAAAATAAAATAATTTTAAATGTAAAATATCTAATTTATCCAAATTGATATACAAATAAAAATTAAAAATAAAATAAATTACACAAAAAAATAAGAAAAAGAAAGCTAATTTAATAAACTTAAATTACGAAGCAAATAAATCCCCATGCCCAAATTCTTCGTGTTCTTTGTTTAGAGTTTTGCCGGCGAGAACGGAGGATTTGGAACGGAGAGTTTCGTCTTGTTCTTTATTGAGAGTTTTGCCTTTCCATTTAGGTTATTCAGTTCAGCTTCTTCCGCAGCACCTTAATTAGATTGAGGACTGGTCCTTCGGGGGTGATTTATGAGGAAGACGATGTTGATACCACGCCTTTTTGGCAATTGAAACAGCTGAAAAAAGGAGGAAAATGCAGATGAATTAGGGTTTAGGCCACCCTGAACGACATGAATCAAAAGGACAAACTATTTGAAATATATATATATATATATATATATAAATTAAAACAGAATTGATTTTAAGATCAGTCTAATCTGTAATTAAGCGCCTCAAAGCTTATAGATTAGCAAAGAATGAAATCGAATCCTCTGGATATGGAGTCCCGCAATACAGGGCCGGCGGTTGAATTTGGGACTGGTGGGTTTAGTTGATTGATATAATTAAGTTTATTAAATTCACCTTTTTTCTTTTTAATAAAATTTTATTTTTTAAAATTTTAATTATATATTAATTTTTAATAGGAATAACTAAGGCATTTCACATTTAAATTATTTTACTTTTAATTTCACTAAAAAAGGATAATTTAATAAAGTAACTTAATTATTAATGTTTTAGAAAAATTATTTATACACATTAACTTTTTAAGGGATATAGAATATTAAATAAAATTATAATTATCGGATCTAATCAACCCGTACTTACTTTTATCCATAATTTATTTGAAAGCTTCTTATCTATAATTTATGGTACTACTTAATCCACTGAAGATTAAAAATTAATCGAAGAAATTGTTAGTTGAAATTGCCAGTTTAATTTGTACATTGATAGGTGCGTTTAAGAGTGTAGCGATCGATTATTATGACTATGTACGTGTGTGAATGAACCAATTGAAAATCAATGTACCATGTAAATCTAATGGGTGCATGCACGTCCTCGTGTATGTAATCTGTGGAAATCGTGTTTTAGGGTTAGAGAAAAATCATGGTCGGAGTTTTGTCCAACTTATATGGAGTTACTGTTTGGCCGTGCAAACAAACATCCATCATAAATTAAAAGAAGAATTTTAACTGATTGTTTACATAAAATGACTGTTCTTTAACTAAGCAAATTACCTTGATTTTCATTCCATTTCCAAGAACAACGGGCGAAACAAATTCCCTGTCCACGCTACTCCGCGCCAACAGTAATAATTTAGAGAGTCGGACGAAATAAAGAATGAAATAGAAAATTTAAATTACGAAGCAGCTCGAAACAGGACCTAAATTTCCAGCGCCGTGGGCTACCACAATCTTTTTCTTGACGGCGAGAAGAGCGCCAATTGCTACGCCGTCCTGATTAAATGGTGTGGGCTCTCTGGTTCCAATCGAAATGCTCAAAACGTTCAGCAATGGCGGCGAGCATATCTTCTTCGAAGCAAGTATTGCCTATCTTCTTGGCCTTGGCTTGGATTGGCCCAACAAACTTTGTACATGGTTAGGGCCCGGGGAGCCAGTGGGGCGCCTCCTCCCAGGGCAGCTGAGATGTTTATCAATTCTCTGGCCTGCGATAGTTGATGATTAAAATCCCAAAATATAATATTATAAATATGTTATTTCAATATCAGACATTAATAAATTTAAATTATTATATAATTAATCTAATTTTAAATTTTATCAACTAAATTAATGACACAAATAAAACAAAAATGTCGAGTTTATTTACGTAAATGTTATTTGTTCTTGTGCTTATATAATTTGATTTAAATTTCTTTTACCATCTATGATAGTAGTGAATTTTATTTTTCATATTTAAGTAAACTAAAGTTTCATATTGAGGCATGGAAATAGGTTAGGTAGGGTTAGACTTTGACTTAAATAGGTTAGGTTTGTTATGCAAATGACAAACCTAAATCTAGCCTATTATCTATGATAAGCTTTTTTTTTTTTTTATTAGGTCTAGCCTTTTTAACAAACTCTAAAATTTTAACCTAATCTGAAAGCTTACCTAAAAGCCTATTTTTTACTAAGACTTCAATTAAGATAATCACATAAATTTAAATTTTTAATATGCTCAAACTTATAATAAACCTTGATAAAAAATAATCAAAATGATAAATGACAAATGCATAATTGTGAAAGATCAAATCAAACTATAAAATAATATTTTTTCAACAAAAAATATTATTAAACAATATAACATATTTCATAAATGATTAATTATAGAAATCAAATACAATTAGTCATTTAATATTACATCACTATTATTGTACTTTTTATATAAAGAAGGATAAACTAGCTAGTCTGTTAGACTCTGCATGATTTTAGAAGAGTTCAAGTCTAACCTATTTAATAAAAAAAAGATTATTTTTAAATTTTAATATGATCTTTTATTAAATATGCTAAGCCTAAATAGGCTATATGTAGATTAGGCCATAGACCCTTATTGAGTAACCTGACTTATTCCCACTCTGTTCATATTTCATCCTTCAAAAAGGAGTCACAATCCACTTCATTTTCTTAATTTCTTGACAATTTCGCGTTGAGCATGTGTAGTTGACCATATATTTTACCAAGTTTTTCATTGATGAGCAAGAAAGTGCGTGGAATGCTCACTAATGTAGTTACACTATATTTAAATGTAATTGATATATGCCTAATTAATAAATATCTGTTGCGGTCATAGCAAAATTTTAGTAATTTAAAATATCTATTATAGGAAATTTCATCTAAATAAGGTGCTCAATTCGTTTTTATAAATATCTTATTCTTTAACATGCATATTCTTATAAATAAAATTTATATTTTTTTTACTTTATGTGGTTGTTCTATATTTAATTATTCATTTGATATCGCTGGGTAAATATTTAATGTCATTTAGCAGTTTGTGCCAGTTATCGATTGAAAGTCTATTTCCTACATATCACAACATTCAAATTTTCTTGACTAAATTTTATGATTTGACCCTTTTCACATATGTAATCACATTAATAATAATTAACATGAATATATATAATTTAACTAAATCAAATGATCCGATCAATTGTATCGTATATATGCTGTCAATAAATTCATGTGGACTAATAAAACAAATGGAAAAAAATTAAATCTTTATTATTATAAAATTGTGCCATTATTATACCATATTAAGAAGTATTATTCGACATTTACATATCATTTGGCCATAGCCCATTAGCTTTCGTAATGAAAACTAGGTGACACAAATAGCAAGCTTTCTATATATAAAGCGGCGGCAAAGAGGAAAGACTTTCCAGAGGCCATTATGCCGCCGATACTGCAATGGGGCTCCTTACTTGGTGAATGCCATCACTCCAAGTATATGATCCGAATGAAAATTCTCCTCTCCTAGCATTACGTTGAGCTTGAAGTCTAATACTGAAGTTTTGCTTTTGCCCTATGGAACTGAAAGACAATCGCGTTGGTGAGATTTGGACGGAGTAACCTGCGGGCGGATTAACAGTTACTGTGTATGATGAACTTCCATTGCCTACATTTGTGACGGTCCTGTTGACCGTCGCAGTTCCTCTCAGGTTAGCAATTGCAAGTGAAGGGTAGTTTAGATTACTCGGTGGAGGTGGATTTATGGGACAGGTGAAAGTTGGATCTAATGTGTTACCACTGCTTCTGCAGAGGAAGAGAAGATAATCTGTGTAAGAAGCATCGTAAACAAGTCCAGGGTCAGCAGCTTTTGATGGCTGAACGTGGCCTGCTCCATATTCAAATGGAGTTGCGGGGTCTCCAGTTGAGTTTGTTATTGGGTTGCCTAAGTTGTCGGTTTGCTTTCCTGCAGGGAAAGAGGAGGAATTAATATTAGAGTTTATCAAAATTTTCATTAATTGTTACTAGAGAATTAATAGTACTCATCAAAAGTATATTTCTAGATATAATTAATTAATATATATACACACATACCCGTGGTGATAATAGCAGATCTTATAGCAGCACTGCTCCAAGTAGGATGTATGGCCTTGAGAAGTGCAGCTATTGCTGAAACATGAGGGCAAGCCATAGATGTTCCCGACAGGAAATTGTACTTAACAATTCGATGGTCAGCAGGAATTTGTAGAGGAGAAGATGCGCCACTCCATGCTGCCAGTATATTGAATCCCGGAGCGGTAATATCAGGCTGCATTATGCAATCGGGTGAAGTTATAGTTATGCATTTATTCAGTGCACAATATTTAATATTGATCAATCTTTATTTTGTTTTTAAGTTAATGTCAAAGGTATACAGATCACCTTCAGAATATTGGGTTCAATGTAATTGGGGCCCATGGAGGTGAAAGGAGCCATGAAAGGAGCTGGCTTGGAGCCTAATAAAGTTGTCGCCGGAATCAATGTTGCCGTTGGTGCATCATCATCTTCAATATAATCGTACACCACGGTTGTTTCATTATAAGAGACAACAGTTGCTGGAATCAAGTAAGATTTTTCGTATACTCCTATTCCATCATAGACGTTCCCAAGTACAACTGCTGCACCACCTGCTCTTTGCACTTCTAATGATGCAGTAACAGTTCCAAAGTAACAGAAAACTGCTTTATCTCTCACAAGTGATGGCGAAAGAGTACCATTATTGCATAGTCTGAACAATATTCATCGAAAGATGATAAGAAATTAATTTTCTAGCTAGCAGGTATACATAAAAAATTAAATAACATTTTGACGTCTGATCATGATCATGATCGAGAAGGAACCTGTAAGTTGTACTATTCGTGGTGCCTGGGATTTCTACGTCTCCCGCATCAACAAGATCATACGTCTGCCTTTGAAACGGAGTAGTTGATTGTCCCTGGTGTATAAAAAAGAATTACTCATATATTAACTTATTTAGCAGGCTGTAAGAATATAGCTAGACATACGTGCCTCTATAGTCGTGCCATTTCCAACCACGAGTGGGGACGAAAAAACCCGGTCGATGCTGCTCGCTCCGACGGTGATAATCCACGGAGCAACATTGGTCACCGTTGATGGAGTAGGGCCAGAGTTTCCAGCACTGCAAGATACCACGATGTTTTGTTTAACCGCGTGCAATGCTCCAATGGCAGTGCCATCTTGAGCGTATGGTATGCTTGTGTTCAATCCAATCGATTCGCTAATCACATGAACTCCATCTTTGATAGCATCATCAAAAGCGGCCATAATGTCGGCGTCCAAGCAGGTGCTCCCTTCCCCTTCGGACGGTGGCAGTCGCCAGCAGACTTTGTAGATGGCTACACGCACGAGTGGTGCGCCGCCGGTAGCGGTGCCGTTGCCATAGCCGCCGAATGCGGCAGCATTGGGAACTCTTCGGCCCCCAACGATTGATGAAGTGTGAGTGCCGTGGCCGTTGATATCTCTTGCTGACCGGTAGTCCAGTCCCGGTTGGAGCCGTTGCTTGTAGTAGGTCTCATAACCCTCCAAATAGTAGCGGGCCCCTATTAATTTCCTGCCAAATTACCAAACCGACTTCTTAAATTTCATCTTTATTGAATCCTGTTGCCTCGTTTTTGTTTTAGTTGAATATTAAATAATTGATAATCTATAGAGTAATTAAAGAATTATTATTGAAACAAGCAGTTATATATATATATATATGTAAAAATATATATTATTACCTATTACAATGAGAAGAATTAAAATTTTCACCACTTTGACAAGTCCCATTCCAGGATGTCGGAATGGGTTCCATCCCAGCATCATTGAAACTTTGAGACTCCGGCCATACACCTAATGAAAGAATAAGGATTATATATGAATTAATATTCTACTATAATTTATCATAGGTCTAATTGAAGACTTTGCATAATATTCACTAATAAATTTCTAAATATCTTGTATATCAATCCAAATTTCTATTTTAATTAATGTATCATCTTCAATTTTATGTTATTAAAATAAATATATGCCAAGCATATAAAATAATTTTTTAAAATAAATATTTGAATGCGCAACACATGCATTTAGTTTGTCCTTTTAAACTAAAATATCATTTGAAATAAATATCCAAAGTTCATATATAATGGGCCATTATTGTGGCATACATTAAGATGTAAATAGGTAAATGAGCAATATTACCGGTATCCAACAATCCCACAATAACATCCTTCCCATAGTTAGCTTTATGCAATAATGCTTCTAAATTGGCTTGTGCGGGATTCCAATTAACTTCAAGTAAGCTAATGAAATCCCATGATCTGGTTGTGTGCAATTCTCTAGGCTGACTTTTGAATACTGAAATCACCCCATCCATCTCTGCATGCCCAAAGAATTAAAACCAACCTTATCAACTTAATAAACGTATAGCTAATTGTAGCAAATATAATACCATATTGATTTAATTATGAATATTCCATGTATATATATATGTAATTTAATTAAGGCACCTGATATTGCAGAGGCTTCTTCAGGGGTGAGTAATGCAGAGAAGCCATTAATAATGTTCTTGTAGCTGTAAATAATGCTAGCTTTAGCTTTCTCTTTTGAACCTTTAATGGAGTGTAGATAAGAGTGATGAACGTCTTCAACTTCTTGGGAAGTTTTTTCTCCACGATGCTCTCCAAGGTACACTATGTAGACCTGGAGATGATTATAATTAATAAACACCCACACTTTGCAATGATCAAAACTTTTAGATAATTGAATGAAAAAAATAGTAAAAATTAGAGATGGGAAGTAAAACCTGTTGTCCAGTAGATGAAGCTAAGGCGACATTAATTAGAACTAGAACTTGAAGAAAGGAGAGAATGGGTAAGTGATTATTCATTTTCGAGTTATAATTAATTGAATGATTAATTTCAGTTGCTTCTGCTGATTATTTTCAGCTCATTTGTTTTGTATATGTAGAAGTAGCGATGGATGAATCAGTCCCAAATAAGTCCTCTTCAGTGTGTGTACTATATATGGTTAAATAGGGGGCATTCATGCATTGTTAGCTAGACTAACTCTGTTATTCCAAATTGAGTACAAAAGCTACCAATTAATTAGACCCTTTCTTCTGCAATAGGGTTAAGATTATATATTTTTGGTTGACAATTCTTAGTCAACATTTACTTGGTACCATTTCATAAATAATACAGAGTGTTAGGCAAGTTATTAAAGTTTTGAATGGCTGACAAACATATATAGTGTAAGTTTTTTTTATTGAACTAAATTTTTTGATGAGGATAACAACTGGGAAGTTACTCTTTTGTACAATTAATTGTTTATCCAGACAAATATATAATGGTGAAATGAACAAAAAAATAAATTAATTTTTGTAAGTTTTTCTATTATGGTAAATTGCTCAATAACATAGTTACACTCGATTTATATGTTTGTGTGATCTTATAATTAAGCTCTTTAAAATATCTTATAAAATATTTAAGAACTTATAAAATAGTAGAAAATATTTGATAAATTTTTTCATAAAGGAGCTTATAAAATTTTAAAATAAGATGTTAGAATCTTATAAGAAGATTCTAACTTATTTTCTATTTTCAACATTTCAAACAAACTCTTTTAATTTTAATTTTTTTAATTAGTTACAAAATCACAATTACTATTTATTTTATCTAAATATTTTAATAACTTATACTGAAAATAAAATTTTAATATCTTATAAATTTTAAACATATTTTATACGATATAGAAATTTAACACCTTGTTAATGTATCGCTTAACTATGTCAAAATAAGCATTAATGAGAGAAATTGCCAATTATATTAATGCACTATGTACGTGTGGGAATGACAATTGAAAATCAATATATCGTGTGAGTTTAAGGAGTGCCAATATATTCTTGTGGATATGTTTTCTAAATTCCAATTTTATTATAGAGTGTGCAAATTAACTTATGGTTAGGGTTGGAAAAAATTATGTTGTCTCCTTCAATGGAAGTACGAGTTTCATATATGTAAACCATCTGCTATTATTTTAATGCATTCAAATTTCATAAAATTATTTTATAGTGTTAGACATGTATTTGATACAAATACAACATTCGATATGCCAAATCGCTTGTCAGAAAATTAAACAAAAAAGAAAATTTTCGATACGAGGTGAATATGAGTCCGACAAAGGGGACAGGTACATATATCGGAAAGGATCACGCATCAAAGTTGGTATTTTTGTTTTATTTTTTAATAATTTAAAAAATTTAAGAATTATAGAATTTGACAAAATATTAAAAAAACTAAAATAAAAATAACATTGTCTAAATGTAATTTTTTAGAATTTATTTTCTTTTCTTTTCTGTAATGTACGTCATAATTCATAGAATACATTAATATAGACAGTTAAAACTATCAATCTATACTAAGGTCTTCTTCTAATGTTCGTATCTATCTATCTATCTATATATGGGGAAGTGTGTAAAGGACACAAAATTTGAGAAATTGCGTTTAAAAATTTATTTTAAACCGGCAGCAATTAGCACAAATGAAATTCAATATTTCAAACTTTATATTTAATCTTATCAAATATCAAAACAAAATTACGAACATATATAGTTTAACTGACCTAAAATTTTGTCAATTTCAAGGTCGTAACATCACTTTAATTGCTCAATAATAATACTATTAATTACACATTTATAAAATGTAACTAACCTTAAGAAAAACGAGTAACAAACCGCCCAAGGAAAGTTTGTTCT
>JACGDI010005364.1:282949-298529 GCA_014898725.1 Jacaranda copaia
TTCTGTTTAACCGCATGCAATGCTCCAATGGCAGTGGCATCTTGAGCGTATGGTATGCTAGTGTTCAACCCAATCGATTCGCTAATCACATGAACTCCATCGGCGATGGCATCATCAAAAGCGGCCATAATGTCGGCATCAAAGCAGGCGTCCCCACCCCCAGCGCTCTGTGGCTTCTGCCAGCAGACTTTGTATACGGCCAGACGCGCGAGTGGCGCGCCGCCAGTAGCGGTGCCGCTGCCATAGCCGCCGAATGCGGCAGCATTGGGAACTCTTCGGCCCCCAACGGTTGATGATGTGTGAGTACCGTGGCCGTTGACGTCCCTCGGTGATCGGTAGTCCAGTCCTTGTTGGAGCTGTCCGAAATGCCACTCGTAACCCGTCAAATAGTAGCGAGCCCCTATCAGTTTCCTGCCAAATTACCAGATCAACTTTTTATTATTTTCTTATTTTCTGATCTTATATTCATGTCTATAAAGTTTTGATACTATTAATTAGTTGTATATTTGGGCACCATAAATTAATAATCGAGCCTGTAATTAAAGAAACATTACTAAAAATGTAATGTTAATGTAAAAATATACAGTTACCTATTACAATTAAAAGAGCTAAAAGCTTCACCACTTTGGCAAATTCCCCGCCACGAAGTCGGAATAGGTTCCATCCCAGCATCATTGAAACTTTGAGATTCCGGCCATACACCTAATTAAAGAATAAGGATTATATATAAATTAATATTCTACCATAATCTATCATAGGTCTAATTGAAGATTTTGCATAATATTCATTAATAAATTTCTTAATATGTTATATATCAATTCAAATGATCTTCATTCTAATCAATGTTATTAAAATAAATGAATGCCAAATATATAAAATAACTTTTTAAAATAAAAAATATTTGAATGCACAACACATGCATTTAATTTGAATGTTTAAAATAAATTATCAATCCAAGGTACATATATAGTGGACCATTATTGTGGTGTGTGTGTGTATATATATATATATATATTAAGATGCATCAGCAAATGAGTAGTATTACCAGAGTCCAATAACCCCACAATAATATCCTTCCCATAGTTAGCTTTGCGCAATAGTGCTTCTAAATTGGCTTGTGTGGGATCCCAATTAGCTTCAAGTAAGCTAATGAAATCCCATGATCTAGTTGTATGGAGTTCTCTGAATTGACTTTCGAATACTGATATCACCCCATTCATCTCTGCATGTCCAAATATTAAGACAACCTCATCAACTTAATAAACTTATAGCTAATTATAGCAAATATCATATTGATTTCATTATGAATCCATGGATGCATACAGTACATGTGATATTTTCATTAAGGTACCTGAAATTGCGGTGGCTTCTTTAGGGGTAAGTAAGGCGGAGAAGCCATTGATAACATTCTTGTAGCTGTAAATAATACTGGCCTTAATTTCCTCTTTTGAACCCTTTACTAAGCGCAGATAAGAATGGTGGGTGTTTTCAATTTGTTGGGAAGTTTTCTGACCACTATGCTCGCCAAGATACACTATGTAGACCTGAAGATTATTATAATGAACATTTAGACTTTGCAATTCAAAAGTTTACATTCAAATAAAAATAATATATGTATACATATATATAGGTTCATAATTAGATGTAAAACCTTGTGTTGGGCAGATGAATAAGCTAAAACGACATTGATTAGAACTAGAACTAGAAGAAGGGAACCAATGGATAAGTGATTATTCATTTTCTTTGTATTATAATTGAAAGACTATAGCTGCCTCTTGTGATTATTTCAAGCTTATTTGTTATGGTTTATATAGTAGTGTCAGAACAATCTTTCTCAAATTAGTACTGTATATGTGTACTATAATATATGGTGGAATGGGGCCCATAGGCCTTGTTTAGATTATTCCACATTGAGTACGAAAGCTCTTAATTAGACTATTTCTTCTAAAGGGCATGGGATAATTTTAGATACGAATTCAATCAGTAGAAAAATAGAAAAAATTCATTGTGAGAAGGCACCAATATATAAAAAAACTAATTCTCCATTCATTCACAAATATGAATAATTTGCCATATTGCTTTGTCCTAGAGAACAGGAATCCCAGTTTTGATCATCTTAAACTAGTTCCTTGTACTAAAAAGGTCCATGAAAATCTCATATGTTGTCAAAAAATGTCATTTATGAATATTATTAGGATGATTGTGTATTATATTCTGAGGGTTGAGTTCGCTATGACTTTTATTTAATAAATATTTTTGTTATGTTAAAAGAACATCTATTTTTTTCATTGAGACAAAAGTTTTCTACTTTTGATTGTTACTTGTTAGATATTAATTAGGCTGTGGACTGAGAGGACGTTTTAGACTGACCGTGAGGTTCTCATTACAGCCTCAAGAAAGATGACTACGTGCGTGGTTGTGGTATCTAAATGTGTCTTAATTGAGGGACCCATCTCTTCTCTTTCTGAAGCAGACTTGCAGATTGTAAGAATCCTCCAGCAGTAATAATAACTAAACTCATTGTTTCTTTTTGTACGGCACATCGAGTTTTCCTGTGGCTGATAGCCTTATAAGTGAATTTCATTACCTAAATAAAGAGAAAAGAGAAGGCGGTAGCCGAGAAGTCACATACTTGGTCTTGTAGAGTCTGCCGTCACGTCAATTACATTATGCCTCTCATCTTAATTTCCATGAATAGATTGCAAAGACAAGTACATTTAATTCCTCCAATGTATGAGTAACCACGAATTATATTTTCTTTTTGGAGGAGTTGGTGGTGGTTGTAGCCCCAGAAATGTGTTGTATATATAGTTGGCAAGAAATGCAGTATCCTTGAGAAATTTAGATTGAGTGGTGGATGAAGTAAGTGGATATGTACGTGGTGGCTTGAAACTTGAGGAATATAATTAGCACATAAGGTATCATACCTACTCTGGAAACATAGGCCACAAAAGACCCCACCAAAATCAATTGGATAAAGAAATGTGTTTCCTCCTTCACCTAAAATATCTATTTGTCTTTCGATGTCACTATAAAGATTTTAGAGCAATCATATGAAGCATTGGTGGGATTGAAACATTGTTCTCACCTACTCTGGAAACATAGACCACAAAAAACCCACCAAAATCTATTGGATAAAGAAATGTCTTTGCTTCTTAAACTAAAATATTCGCAAGTGTATTTGTCTTTCGATGTCATTCACTACTAAAAAAAGGATCTCTTAAGACATATTTTATGTGACACTATTTAAAATTGTCTCATTAACTTTTCTATTGTGACACATTTAAACGTCCTTATAAAGCTTTTTACTAGCGGTGGCTATAAGATTTTAGGGCAATCATACGAAAGCATTGGTGGGATTGAAACATTGTTCCTACCTACTCTGAAAACATAGCCCACAAGAGACCCCATCAAAATCTATTGGATAAAGAAATGTGTTTCCTCCTCCACCTAAAATATTCGCAGGTCTGTTTGATTTCCCCTGATCTTCCCACACCAGATCAACGGTAGAGATTAAATTTGTATAAACATGATTGGCTTCCAATGTCAACCCACCCAACACGATTTGCTAATCCCATAATATTGTCATGTGGTTCGGGAACAGAGACAAGGATGAAGGGGCTGAAAAAATCAGCAGCTCATGTGATTATGCAATAATAAAAATTGCTGTTGAGGCTGTGATTAATGTTTCCTGATACTGTTTAAAGTAGGAATTATTTTAGCTGAGGAAGTGAGTGAGTATTAGGTTTGAACTACGTAGCCCAGGTTCGTTTGTCAATATTCGGAGATCTTTACTTGACTTGTGAAGTGCATGTAATTGGCATATTTGAGCTAGTGTGTGCTAAAATCTCTCATTTTAAACAAAGTTATTCATAGTTGTGAACAATCAAGACTATAGTAATCAAGGAATAAAATTGAAATTTGACCATAAAAAGGCATACTATTAATAAGTGATGTAATCACTTTTCAGCCTATAATATTAATTTTGCAAACTATATATTACATTATGTATATGACATGCCGTCAAGAATACGAGTAGAGAATTTATCTAATTAATGTCAGTCGGATCAAAAAATTATATATCACTCAACCCTTTTTAAATCATATATTGAAGATTATGCCACTTTATACTTATATTAACATGCATGCAGGATCGATATGATTTTTAGTATTTAGTGCAAACAATTGAAAGCTGATTAGTGTTTTCCCCTACAAATACATCTGAAATGTCAAGTGTCTTAACACTAGGAAGAAATAAGCCCAGGCCAAGGCCTTAACCTTTAGCAATTAAAGATCATGAGATCGAACAATATCATAATTATTGAAATTAAGTATGCATGTCATTGCAATTATGTACAATGAGCTAGTGTACATGTGTACTTTAGCTTGTTACTTTTTGGTCTATAGTCTATAGTCTGTACTCCTAGCTACGATTGCTATACAGCGGCTTCTCCAGATTCCATTTCAACTTGAATGTCTCTCAAATGGGCACATGATTTTGCGTTTTCCTTTTAAATTTTACATTATCTCCGACTACCTCTTGCTCCAATTTTCTTACTTTGTAATCATTACCTCTGCCGTCCATTCTATTTTATTTTCTTTTTCCTTTATTTCTTTTAAGTTTTTGAATTCACAGGTTACTTTTCTAATTACTTTATTTATTAACTTTATCAAATATGTTAATATTTTTTATTAACAAAGTTGCTGAATGTTTTTGAAGGACTGTGGAACTTTTCTGAGTCTGCTTCAAGTTGCAGAAAAATTAACCAAAAGAAAAGAAAAAACATTAGTCGAGTGTCTTTCCTCCCATTCAACAAATGTCATATTATATGTGATCAATTAAAAATAATCAAGTAAAAGACACTTAGGAATGTTTGGTTATGTTTTTTGTATGATTTTATCATGTGTTTTGATACCATGAATTATTGAAGAACGCGAAAGTTGTGTTGGGGAATATAATTGATTTTTGGTTATGTTTTGGAGGACAGGGGCGTCAATGAGATGAGATAATTTGTAAACAAATCGGGTTTGACTCGATGAAAATTTGTATTCGACTCAATCTTTTTGAGCTTATTAGTCAAATGAGTCGAGTTGAATTTAATAATAATCGGCTCGAAAAGATCATGAGCCGAAATGACCTTTTTTATTATATATATATACATATATAATTATAATCTAGGCCTATATAACAAAATCTATAAAGATAAGTAAATAATAATAATAATAATAATTTAGTTTTTTATTTTTAAAAAATATATAACAAAATTATTTTAAAAAATTTATAATTATCTATTTTGTTTTTAGTTTAAATGAGTTCGAGTTCATCCAAACCTATACGAGCTTGAACTTAAGCTTATCTGAACTTAACAAATCGAGCCTTTTTTATTTTTTTATGACGAGTTTTATCAAGTCAAACTCGATAAAACTCGCCAAGCCTTCGACTATTTTGACGAGTCAAGATTGAACTTAGCTTTCTAGGCTCTACCAAGCTCGGCTCGAGCTCGAGCTTGCAAATTAATAAACGAGCCGAGTTTGAGCATACTAGATTTAGGTTCGGCTTGGCTTGTTTACACCCCTATTGGAGAATAGTTAAAAATTGATTTTGAAAAATTTTAGTATATTGGGGGGAAGACATTCTTTATTGTAATAGTCAAATTAATGCGTTTTTATTGGATTTTTGGAGTGAAAATAAAATTGAGTAATTTTTTTATTATTAGAATAATAAAAAAAATGATGTGTATATAATATATATGTGTACATATTAAAAAATGGGGAAATTTTGAGGATAATGAAGGACAATAAATAGTATTTTGGGAAAATCATTTTTTGTTTTGAAAGAAAAATAAGAATATATTATTTCAAAAAAAACATAACCAAACATTCCCCTAATTTTCTGTCAATAAAATATGTTCCCACAAATTAAGACATTACTTTCCCCTTCCAACAATCAATGCATGAAAAAGAGCTTTTCCAAGAAGGACATATATCTTCTTTGGGCGCGTTTGATTTCCCACAATAGCAGCAGTAGTAGTGGCTAATTAATGTTTGGTTATTGCTTGTTTGATGTGCAAGAGTAAGTCATCGGGTCAGCCAGCAAAATTGAAGAGGTCCGCCACTGTACACTATATTACTCTCTATTGAAGTAGCGCCTAAGGGGGTGCGATCAATTTTGAATATGCCAATTTGTCGAAATATCCCTGCTATCCTTGATTCTTCAGGCGCAATTCCATATTTGCCCTTGGCTAGATGGGTCTCCCCTCATTAACAAAAGCAGAACAGAACAAAATTGAAAGACATGTTATATCATTTTTATTGATTTAATAATATGAAATAATTAGAAATTTTTAGACAAGTTTTAATTTTATTTTAAAAATTACTTTGAAAAGAAATTAATTGTATAGATTTTTATTTCAACACAAATGATTTTTATTTTCTAAAATATATCATATTATTTTGGGTAATTTAAGAATGTAAATATATAATGATCCATTTTAATAAAATGTTCTCTTACTTATTTAACCACATAATTTTTTTTATGCTTAAAAGTCATTAAATATATTTTTCAAATTTAAATAAATTGAGATAAATATTTACTATTTTATTCACGCTCAAGCTATAGGTATTCTCCAAAATTAGACTTGCTTCATTTGCATAATTTAAGAATTTTAATTTGTACCAAATTTTATTCATAACAAATCATAACTATTTTCCTAATTATGTAGAGTAAATCTACAAATACTAACTTTTAACACTTCATTTTGATTAATATTTCCATTTTTCCAAAAATTATACTTAATAAGATTGAATAACTCAATGATATTTATTTCTGTCAAATCTTATTCCTGCACAAATAATAGCTTTTTCTCCTAGTATTATAGATAATCAATTTGAGTAATTCAAAAATATTAATTTGAACAATCCATATTTTTAAGGGCAAAATACTGAACCTAAAAACAATAGGTTGTATCCAATAAATTAAAGCAAATTGTATGAGATGTGTGTGGTGGCTTATGTATGTTATAGTCTTAACTATCAGATAGAATAATAATCTATCTAATTTCTCCTTAAACCACCATTACAATAACATCTATTACCTAAACACAAAGAAAAAGAAAGAAAGAGAAGATATATATATATATATATATATATATAAAGCCAAAATTAAGCCAATCAATAAGAGAAATTCAGATTAAAATGTTGCATCATATAAAACAATAATAACAAATTATGAACAGTCACTAACAATATAGCAAGTTAAGTATATCGGGATTGAATACATATTTTACTCACACAACCAAGATACATTGAAGTAATGGATTGTTTCTCTCCTACATATATAGAATAACCATGGTAAATATTAATTAAATACAGCCAATATATATTATGCATAAAATGGAAAAAGGATAATTTATATGGTTCAAACTTCCAACTTTTGTCTTGAAGCTGTTAGGAAATTAATGGCATTGCTGAGGAATCCTAACACTGTTCAAGAATGGACCTTAGGCCTAATTCAATCCCAAAAGCTAACTCAAGATGTGAGGATTGTTCAATACCATATATAGAGATCATAGCTTATTTATTTCTCCAATGTGGGATATTAACAAGCACAGCAAACTTCTGATGGACACTAGAAGATTCCAAAAACTAATGCCTTTCAATTATTGAAAATTAGGTAACTTTATTTTTTTATCTGCTGGAAATCATTTAATTTAAATAAAATTTTTCAACATTTTAATTACAATTAAGTAAGAGATAGTTAACGTTGTTGGCATTAATTAACCTAAATATGTCTTATCTTACATATTTTATAAATATATAATATCTGGAAGAGAATTTTTTTATATGTAAGTATTACAAATTTACTATCATTTACTAGTTATTTTGTAAACAAAAATTGAATATTCGAAGTAGATGGTCATTCTACCATCAATACATAATGCAGTTTCACAATGTGGAACATGGCATAAATAAACCCACTATCATCAAGCAAGAGCATCGATGTACCCTTTACTGTTTGAAAAGCCCACACAGATCTTCACATTATCTCCTGTAAAAAGTCTAAGTTAAGCTCTCATCAACTACAGTACTATCAAGACAAGAAGATCAAAACGCAAGTTTGTTTCTTCAGCAGATCAGGAATTTAAAGATGTACCCTTTACTACTTGTTAAGTTTTCTAAGATGACAATTTAATTCTTCATTTTCCCCAGCCCACTCAAGAGCATGGGAATGAAATTTCCATTATTTAATAAGAAAACAAATTCAAGTCCTATTATCTACGAAGGTTAGTTCTGAGTTCTTGGCAATTAAAATGAACAGAATATACATTTTCAACTGAACATTAATCAGCTTAAAAAATAAATTATAAGAGGGAAAAGCTTTGGAAGGTCGGATTCCATCTTAAACCCTCATCGTGAATTTCCTCACAATTAGCATTAGATGTGAATATTCTAAAGGAAATTGAAGATCATGACACTGCATCCATGGGCATCGCATGTTCATACTAATTAATTATACAGAGAATTGCCATTTCCAAAATGTCCATTCTCCCATAATTAAAACATCAAATTAAAGTATTCCATCCACAAATAGAATATGATATAAAAATAAAATAAAATAAATTCAACAAATAATATTACAATTAACACTAGCAAAGAAAGAAAACAAACTTAATTGATTAAAACCCTTCAAAGACAAAACCTTCTTTCAGATGTGGAAGCTGAGATCGATACTAATTGGCAAATCGATGTAGAACTGAAAAGTCAAGTTCAATAATATTAAATAGAAAAGACAAATTATGAGTTAGTGTGTGAATCTAGCATATTCTAACGCCATTAAATTACCAAAAAAGGGAAAATTTTGCCAATTAAATTGACAACTAAAATCAGAATCCCCAAATGCGATAAAATAAAAAATTATTTCAGCAAATCTAATAATATATATAAATTTATAAAATAATTTGTCGTTTGTTTAAATATAATTTAAAAAAAAAGACGGAGAGAATAAAAAATAAATCAGAGGACTTTTTATTCTTAGGAATTAGGATAATAGGATAAACTTTTAAAGTGTTGGTGAACAAGAAAAAATCATGAGGAAAAAAATAAAAGAAAATAATTTTATTACTTACTACCATAAGAACGTAGGTATTAATTAAGTATCTCTTATAGTTTAATTCTTAAGCATAGACAGTTTAAAATTTTATTCTTTGTAGTTATTAATATGTAGATAATAATTAAGTAGTGCCTACGATTTAACTTTAAAGTATATGCAATTTGAAATTTTATTCTTTACGTTTGAAAAAGCATAAGTAATATACAAGAACGTAATGCTCACGATTTATTCTTAATTGTAGGCTTTTATAAATTTTAATGTACACACAGTTTAAAACATGAAAAAAAAAATTTATTCCCTATAGTTTAGCAAGAATAAACAAAAATGAGATGACATAAAACATATTTTTTTCATAGTGAATTCACAAGAAACGTGGACAAGAATAGTATAAGAATTAAGAACCCAAATAGCTTTTTCTCTTGCATTTCCTTCTCTGGTAATCTTGAGGGAATATTAATGAAATAAATATTATTTTTGTTTCTTTTACAACCAATGAGCATAAGTTTTGGGATGTGTTTAGCAATTACTATAACGTCTAAATAATGAAATAATAAAAAGAAACAATCAATCTTAGGTATTTTTGTGGATTCCTCGCTTATTCCTTCAGGCTTTGTTTATTTTATTAGATGGAATGAAATTACTAATTAAAATTAAGATGAAATGAGTGATATGATAATCAAATAAATATAATATATACTTTCTAAGATCATTTAAGTGATGTGCTACATGTATATTTTGATGGATTATTACATTTATTAAATATATTATATCAATATGTCATAAAACCCAAAAATGTAGTATTCTGAACTATTACTTCAATACGAGTCACTAATAAATTTAATATTTTTATAATTGATCAAATTTTAAAAATTTGTCAACGAAATTAATGATACAAATAAAAAAGAATATTGAATCTTTTCAAGTAAATGTTATTTGTTCATATATTTAAATAGTTTTGATTGAACTTTGTTTTGCCATATAAGATAATAGTTAATTCTATTTCTTTTCATATTTAAGTAAAATAAATTTTCGTATCTATATAATTTTTTTGATTGATAATTATCCATCAAATCTAATTTTTATTTAATCACTATAAATAAATATTTACATAATTTTTTTCTGTTGATAAATATTTATCCATCAATTAATTCTTTTCAATTATTAAAATTGTACAATATTGTTTATCTTCACACTTAAATTTAATAAATCAAAATGATGTTGTGTTGACAAGTTAATTAAGTTTTTATTATTTGAAATTTCATAAAAAAATTAAGGCAAATTTTTAGAATTGTATGAACAATATGAATGTTTTATTTTTTCTAGTAATGTATAATTGCAAAATGTGAGATTTCTTATCCTAAAATGAGGGTTTCCCCAATGAACCATGAATGATTACAACTTTCATCCTTCCAGAGAAAAGGGAAAGAAAAAAAACTCAATATCCAGCACCTTTTCTTTCTTGATAAGATCGCGTTGAGCTTATGTAGTCAGGCCCTACATTTTGCAGAGTGGTGGAAAGCTCATTAATGTAATTACACTATATTATATTCGAATCTAACTGATATGTGCCCACTTAATATTTGTTACTGTCACAATAAAATTTCACTAATTTAAAATATCTAATTATATGGGAATTTCATCCTAATAAGATGCTAGCAGGAAAATAGTTCCTTATGATTTATTCTTATAAATATCTTATTCTTAATTTAACATATTCTTATAAATTAAATCTATAATCTTTTTACCTTATGTGCTTGTTCTATATTTAATTATTCATCCGATCGTTAAGGATTATCGGTGAGCAAATATTCAAAGCCTTTTAATTAGCAGCATGTTCAAATCATAAATTGAAGTTCCATTTGCAGCTCATGATAGCATTCAAATTTTTTGGATTGAATTATTATTTTATAATTCATCACAACATCATATATGCAACCCCATTATTTATAATTAACATGAATATATATACTTTAACTCAATCAAATAATTCAGTCAATTGAATCTTGTATATGCTGTCAGTGGAATGTTTTTTTTTTTTAATGAATGCTGTCAGTGAATTCTTGTCGACTTATAAAGCAAATGGAAGAACTTATTAATCTTTATTATTATAAAATTGTTTCATTATTTTATTACCATAAATAAATATTATTCATTTGGCCATTTGCTTTCATAACGAAAACTAAGTGACACAATTCGCAAGTTCTTTTTTTCAATTTATAAGACAGCAAAGAGGAGAGATCAAACTCCAGAAGCTAGCCATTATGCGGCCGACACTGCAACGGGGCTCCTTACTTGGTAAATGCCATTACTCCAAGTATATGA
Organism: Jacaranda copaia; assembly: GCA_014898725.1. Classification (NCBI taxonomy): domain Eukaryota; kingdom Viridiplantae; phylum Streptophyta; class Magnoliopsida; order Lamiales; family Bignoniaceae; genus Jacaranda; species Jacaranda copaia. Next base: position 294,381 of record JACGDI010005364.1, read on the forward strand.
TCCGAATACAAATTCTCCTCTCCTAGCATTACTTTGAGGTTGAACTCTAATACTGAAGTTGAGCTTTTGCCCTATGGAACTGAAAGACAATAATGTTGGTGAGATTTGGACCGAGTAATCTGGAGGCGGATCAACTGTTACTGTATAGGATGAACACCCTGTGCCTACATTTGTGACAGTCCTGTTGACCGTCGCAGTACCTCTCAGGTTAGCAATTGCAAGTGATGGATAGTTTAGATTACTCGGTGGAGGTGGATTTGCGGGACAGGTGAAAGATGGATCTAGTGTATTACCATTGCTTCTGCAGAGGAAGAGAAGATAATCAGTGTAAGAAGCATCGTAAACAAGGCCAGGGTCTGCAGCTTTTGATGGTTGAACGTGGCCTGCTCCATATTCAAATGGAGTTGCAGGGTTTCCAGTTGAGTTTGTTATTAGGTTGCCTAAGTTGTTGGTTTGCTTTGCTGTAGGGAAAGAGGAAGAATTAATATTAGAATTTATCAAAAATTTCATCAACTGTTACTAGAGAATTAATAGTACTCAAAAGTATTTATGCATAATTAATACCAGTGGTGGTAATAGCAGATCTTATAGCAGCGCTGGTCCAAGTAGGATGTATGGCTTTGAGAAGTGCGGCTATTGCTGAAACATGAGGGCAAGACATAGATGTTCCAGACAGGAAATTGTACTTAACACGTCGAGGGTCGGCAGGAACTTGTAGAGGAGGAGATGCCCCACTCCATGCTGCCAGTATATTGAATCCCGGCGCGGTAATATCAGGCTGCAAATTATACAATTAATCCGGCAAAGTGATATTTATGCATTTATTTAGTGCACAAATTAAAAACTGAATCTTTATTTTGTTTTTAAGTAAATGGTAAAGCTCACCTTTAGAATGTTGGGTTCGATGTAATTGGGGCCTACAGAGGTGAAAGGAGCCATGAATGGAGCTGGCTTGGTGCCTAATAAAGTTGTTGCTGGATTCAAGGTAGTGGTGGGTGCTCCATTAGATCGAATGTAATTGTAAATCCTGTTTGTTTCATTATTGAGGACAACTGTTGCTGGAATCAAGTAAGATTTTTCGTATACTCCTATTCCATCATAGACGTTCCCAAGTACAACTGCTGCACCACCTGCTCTTTGCACTTCTAATGATGCAGTAACAGTTCCAAAGCAACAGAAAACTGCTTTATCTCTCACAAGTGAAGGCCAAAGAGTACCATTATTGCATAGACTGAGCGATATTCATCGAAAGATGATAAGAAATTAATTTTCTAGCCTGTAGGAATACATGAAAAATAATATTTTTGCGTCTGATCATGATCATGATCGAGAACGAACCTGTAAGTTGTACTATTCGTGGTGCCTGGGATTTCTACGTCTCCTGCATCAACAAGATCATACGTCTGCCTTTGAAATGGAGTAGTTGATTGTCCCTGGTGTATAAAAAAGAATTACTCATATATTAACTAAATTAGCAAGCTTTAAGAATAAAGCTAGACATACGTACCTCTATTGTCGCGCCATTTCCAAGCATGAGTGGGGACGAAAAGACCCGGTCGATGCTGCTCGCTCCGACAGTGATGATCCACGGAGCAACATTGGTCACCGATGATGCAGTAGGACCATCGTTTCCAGCACTGCAAGATACGACGATGTTTTGTTTGACCGCGTGCAATGCTCCAATGGCAGTGCAATCTTGGGCATATGGTATGCTAGTGTTCGACCCAATCGATTCGCTAATCACATGAACTCCATCTTTGATAGCATCATCAAAAGCGGCCATAATGTCGTCATCAAAGCAGGCGTCCCCACCCCCATCGCTCTGTGGTTTACGCCAGCAGACTTTGTAGATGGCCAAACGCACGTTAGGGGCTCCGCCGGTAGCAGTGCCATTGCCAAAACCACCGTATCCGGCGGCGTTGGGGACTCTTCGGCCCCCAACGGTTGATGAAGTGTGAGTGCCGTGGCCGGTGACGTCCCTCGGTGATCGGTAGTCCAGTCCTTGTTGGAGCTGTCCGTAATAGCGCTCGTAACCCTTCAAATAATAGCGAGCCCCGATCAGTTTCCTGCCAAATTACCAAATCAACATTTTGTTATTTTCTTCTTTTCTGATCTTACATTCATGTCCATAAAGTTTTGATACTATTAATTAGTGGTATATTTGGGCAGCATAAATTAATAATTGAGCCTGTAATTAATTAAAGAAACATTATTAAAATGTAAAGGTGATGTAAAAATATACAATTACCTATTACAATGAGAAGAATTAAATTGTTCACCACTCTGACAAGTCCCATTCCAAGATATCGGAATAGGTTCCATCCCAGCATCATTGAAACTTTGAGACTCCGGCCATACACCTAATGAAAGAATAAGGATTACATATAAATTAATATTCCACTTTAGTCTATCATAGGTCTAATTGAAGATTTTGCATAATATTCATTAATAAATTTTTTAATATGTTATATATTAGTTCAATGACCTTCATTCTAATTAATCTATACTCTATGCTACCTATAAAAGTATGAATCGATATAGTGGTTTCTTCCCTTTTATTTGAAGACAAAAATATTCTTCTATGATAAAATTATCACATTTAATACACATGGTTTAATGGTAACCTCAATCAAAAAATAAAATAAAATCTATTTTTAATTAAATTTATAGAAAGTAATAGCTATAATTAATTAAATCTAGTCTTTTCAACTTAAATAATGTATGCATATCAAATGTATATACATTGCATTTAGACTTATAGAAAATAATAGCTATAATTAATTAAATTAAGTCTTTCATCTTAACTAATGTATGTATATGGATTGTATAACATCTTAAATAATTTGAATTTTTAAAATAAATTATCAGTCCAAAATACATAGATCGTGGACCATTATTGTGGTGTGTGTGTGTGTATAAAGATGCATTGGGCAAATGAGCAGTATTACCAGAGTCCAATAACCCTACAATAATATCCTTTCCGTAGTTAGCTCTGCGCAATAGTGCTTCTAAATTGGCTTGTGCGGGATCCCAATTAGCTTCAAGTAAGCTAATGAAATCCCATGATCTAGTTGTATGGAGTTCTCTGGATTGACTTTCAAATACTGACATCACCCCATCCATCCCTGCATGTCCAAATATTAAGACCAACCTCATCAACTTAATAAGCTTATAGCTAATTATAGCAAATATCATATTGATTTCATTATGAATCCATGCATGCATATAGTACACATGATATTTTTATTAAGGTACCTGAAATTGCAGTGGCTTCTTCAAGGGTAAGTAAGGCGGAGAAGCCGTTAATAACGTTCTTGTAGCTATAAATAATGCTAGCCTTAGCTTCCTCTTTCGAACCCTTTACAGAGCGCAGATAAGAGAGATGCGTGTTTTCAATTTGTTGGGAAGTTTTCTGACCACTATGCTCGCCAAGATACACTATGTAGTCCTGGAGATTATTATAATGAACATTTAGACCTTGCAATTCAAAAGCTTACATTCAAATGAAAATTACGTATATATATAGATATATATATAGCTTAAAGATTAGAAGTAAAACCTTGTGTCGGGTACATGAATAAGCTAGAACGACATTGATTAGAACTAGAAGTAGAAGAAGGGAACCCATGGATAAGTGATTATTCATTTTCCTTGTATTATAATTGAAAGACTATAGCTGCCTCTTGTGATTATTTCAAGCTTATTTGTTATGGTTTATATAGAAGTAGTGACAGAAGAATCTTTCTCAAATAAGTCCAGCATGTGTGTGTACTATAATATATGGTGGAATCGGGGCCCTTAGGCCTTGTTTAGACTAACTCTGTTACTCCACATGGAGTACAAAAGCTCTTAATTAGACTATTTCTTCTCCAAGGCGAGGGGGACAATTCTAAAATTAGCCTAACATTCGGAATATTTTCCACAACTCTGAGTTCAGCAATTTATTTATTTTTCCTTAATTAAGCCTATTAAAATTTTGATTTGCTGGGAAAAATACATACTATACTTTCCTTTCTTTCCACATTGAAATAAATTATTTTATTTAACTTCAGTCTTTGTTACAAGAAATAATTCTACAATTCAATGTTTAGCGTGATAAATATATAGTGGTGAATTGAAACCATTAATTTAGGTGAAATGAAATAAAAA
>JACGDI010005364.1:304628-352001 GCA_014898725.1 Jacaranda copaia
TTAAAGAATTCAACAAAATATTAAAAAACTGAAATAAAAATAATACTGTATTAAATCAAACTTTATGTTTAATCTTATCAAATATCAAAACAAAATTACAATATATATATATATATACAGTAACTGACCTAAAATTTTGTCCATATCAAGATCGTAGCATCGCTTTAATTTATCAATAATTATACTATGAATTACACGTTTATAAAATGCAACCAACCTTAAAAAAAAGGTGTAACAAGCCGCCCAAGGAAAGTTTGTTCTCACTGTTCACTTTTATGATAGGATTAACTTAAGATAATTGCAGTTCTGAAAAATTAAAGAAAGACTTACACTAGAAAAGTATTGGGGACAAAATAATAAATTATAAATCAATGCTTGGAAGTGCCATAATGTGCATATGGATAAACAGATTTGTCAAAATTTCCATAGAGATCTCCAAACTTTAGTGGTCCAGTGGTAAAACTACGAATCAAACTTGAGTTACAATATAAGTTGTGGAGTAGTGTTTGATTTAATGATATAAATTTTACACATAAAATGTAAGATTAGGAGTTTGAATCTAATAAATTCTTAATATGCATATATATAAATAAAAAAAAAGTACTATTAAGTTAAATGACTTTTTTTCTAATAAATTAAATTTTACAATAAAAACTTTTCATATATTATGAATTTTGGATGTATTTCATATTTTCAGTTGGCGAAAATAAAATATTTTCTGTACAATCCGAGAGATGTCGGTAAATGTTTACTGATATATAATGATAATTGAAATTTGGCTCATAGATTGGATTTTGGTGGTCAAAAATTTCTTGTAATGGGCTTTTGCCTAATTGGGCTTCAATTCAAGCCCAAGACTCGACTAACTCGAATTTGTTTTTGATCTCACAAGAATTGTTTAGATAATTCTAAATGAAATTGTTTTGTTTTGTTTTGTTTTGTTTTTTTTATGTTTGTTGAGTGAAATATTTGTCTTATGACAAATTGCCTTGTTGTGTGCAATTGAAAAAAGGAGGTAAAGAAGAGCTTATAATTTACTCAAAGTTTCCAACTCCTCATAAAATTTAATATATTTAATTACAATTCACAAGAAACGTGGACAAGAATAATATAAGAAATAAGAACCCAGATAAACTTTTTCTTGCATTTTCTTCTCTGGTAAATTTGAGGGAATATTAATGAAATAAATATTATTTTTATTTTTTTTACAACCAATGAGCATAATTTTTGGGATGCGTTTTGTTAGCAACTACTATAACGTCTAAATAAAGAAATAATAAAAAGAAACAATCGATCCTAGGTATTTTTGTGGATTCCTCACTCATTCCCTTAGACTTCGTTTATTTTGTTAGGTGAGATGGAATAACTAATTAAAATTAAGATGAAATGAGTGATGAGATAATCAAATAAATATAATATATACTTTCTAAAATTATTTAAATGATGTGCTACATATACTTAAATGGACTATTACATTTATTAAATACATTATATCAATATGCCATAAACCCAAAAATGTAGTATTGTGGATATACTATTACCTCAATGCGAGTCACTGATAAATTTATTTATTTTTTTAATTACTTCAATACGATGAATGATTACGACTTTCATCTTTCTGGGGGGAAGAAAAAAAAAAGGTCGATATCCATCTCCTTTTCTTTCTTGGCAAGTTCGTGCTAAGCATATGTAGTTAGACCATTTATTTTACAGAGTGAGTGTGTGAAATACTTATTAATGCAATTACACTATATTTAAATGCAACTGATATATGCCTAATTAATACTTGTCACCGTCACATTAAAATTTCACTAATTTAAAATATTTAATTATAAGGGAATTTCATCCTAATAAGATGCTAGCAAGAAAATAGTTCCTTATGATTTATTCTTATAAATATCTTATTCTTTAACATAATCTTATAAATTAAATCTATATTCTTTTTACCTTACGTGCTTGTTCTATATTTAATTATTCATCCGATCATTAAGGATTATCGGTGAGCAAATATTCAAAGCCTTTTAGCATAATGTTCAAGTCATAAATTGAAAATCCATTTCCAACTCATGATAGTATTCAAATTTTCTCGATTGAATTATTATTTTACAATTCATCACAACATCAAATATGCAAACGCGTTATTTATAATTAACATGAATATATATAATTTAACTCAATCAAATAATTCGGTCAATTGGATCTTGTATATGCTGCTAGGGAATTCCCTTTTTTTTTTTCAATGAATGCTGTCAATGAATTCATGTCGACTTATAAAGCTAATGGAAGAAGTTATGGTATTGTTTGATTATGTTTTTTGTTTGATTTTATTATGTGTTTTGGGAGAATAAATTATTGAAAAATATGAAAGTTATTTTTTGGTATGTTTGTTTATATTTTGGAGCAAACAAATTTTTTATTGTAACAGTCAAATCAATGCTTTTTTGTTAGATTTTTAGGGTGAAAATGAAATGAAATAATTTTTTTAATATTAAAATAATAATATATATAATATATAATATATGTATATGTATTGAAAAATATGCATTTTAAAAGAAAAATAAAAATATGTTTAACTATATTTCTCCAAAACAATATTGTTTTGGGAAAAAATAACCAAACAAAACCTATAAATCTTTATTATTATAAAATTGTGTCACTAGTTTATTACCATATATAAATATTATTCATTGGGCCATAGCACATTTGCTTTCACTGAAGGTAGTTGGTTTCATTTCTAATAATCAATTTCATATTTTCTATTATTTCAAAAATAGAAATCATCACTTTTTAAAGGTTATTATTTAATATAATTTTTATTTTTATTTTTATTTTTAAAACACATTCTCTAATAACTTATATATTTTCTCTCAATAACCTAAATATCTTTTCTCTCTATTCCATTATTTTATCTCACTCTACCTACAACCTATTAAAACCAACATAATCATTACATTTTCAAATTTTTATTCAAATACATTTTTATTTCCACATCACATCATATAATTAATTATCATCAATTTATAAATGATGTAAATGGAAATAAAACCAAACAGCCTAAGTGGCACAATTTGCAAGTTATTTTTTTAAATATATTAAGCGGCAAAGAGGAGAGATCAATTTCCAAAAGCTGGTCATTATGCCGCCGACACTGCAACGGGGCTCCTCACTTGGTGAGTGCCATCACTCCAAGTATAAGATCCAAATGCAAATACTCCACTCGTAGCATTACTTTGAGGTTGAACTCTAATGCTGAAGCTCTGCTTTTGCCCTATTGCACTGAAAGACAATCTTGCTGGTGAGACTTGAAGTGAGTAACCTGGGGGCGGATTAACTGTTACTGTATATGATGAATTTCCCGTGCCCACATTTGTGACAGTTCTGTTGACCGTCGCAGTTCCTCTCAGGTTAGCAATTGCAAGTGATGGATAGTTTAGATTACTAGGTGGAGGTGGATTTGCGGGACAGGTGAAAGATGGGTCTAGTGTATTACCACTGCTTCTGCAGGAGAAGAGAAGATAATCAGTGTAAGAAGCATCATACACAAGTCCAGGGTCAGCAGCTTTTGATGGCTGAACGTGGCCTGCTCCATATTCAAACGGAGTTGCAGGGTTTCCAATTGAGTTTGTTATTGGGTTGCCTAAGTTGTCGGTTTGCTTTGCTGCACGGAAAGCGGAAGAATTAATATTAGAATTTATCAAAATTTTCATTAAATTAATACTCAAAGTCTCTAGATATAATTAATTAATATATACCAGTGGTGGTCATAGCAGATCTTACAGCAGCACTGCTCCAAGTAGGATGTATGGCCTTGAGAAGTGCGGCTATTGCTGAAACATGAGGGCAAGACATAGATGTTCCGGACAGAAATATGTACTTAACGGGTTGAACTGCCTCACTCCATGCCGCGAGTATATTGAATCCCGGAGCGGTAATATCAGGCTGCAAATTATATAATCCGGCAAAGTAATAATTATGCATTTATTTAATTCAGTGCACAAAAATGCTGAATCTTTATTCGTTTTTATTAACGCCAAAGCTATATATGACCTTTAGAATATTGGGTTCGATGTAATTGGGGCCTGTGGAGGTGAAAGGAGCCATGAATGGAGCAGGCTTGGTGCCTAATAAAGTTGTTGCTGGATTCAAGTTGGCGGTGGATGCTCCATTAGATTGAATGTAATTGTAAATCCTGTTCGTTTCATTATCGAGGACAACAGTTGCTGGAATCGGATAAGTTGTTTCCTGTACTCCAATTCCAGTATAGACGTTCCCAAGTATAGCTGCTGCACCACCTGCTCTCTGCACTTCTAGTGTCTCGTAAATAGCTCCCCTCCAGCAAAGAACTGCTTTTCCTCTCACAAGCGACGGTGAAAGAGTACCACTACTGCAATTGCTGAACAATATTTGTCGACAGAAAATAAGAAATTAAATTTGTATTATATATTATATGAAAAACTAACAGTTAATTATTATGTCTGATCGAAGATAAGAATAGAGCGAGGACGAACCCGCCATAAACAAGACGATATGTCCTCCCCTGAAATGGAGTAATTGATTGTCCCTGCAGGTGTATAATTTATAATCACCCAAAAAGAAATAATTTTTGTGTTATATGAGCAAGCTGAATTCAATGTACATGGACTTTAGTAAGCGTGCTGATCAATATAATACATACTTGTATTGTCAAGCCATTTCCAAACACGAATGGGGATGGAAACCCTCTGTCGATGCTGCTGGCTCCGACAGTGATGATCCACGGGGCGATATTGGTCACTGTTGATGGCGTAGGACCATCGTTTCCAGCACTGCAAGATACCACGATGTTTTGTTTAACCGCGTGCAATGCTCCAATGGCAGTGGCATCTTGAGCGTACGGTATGCTAGTGTTCGACCCGATCGATACGCTGATCACATGAACTCCATCGGCGACGGCATCATCAAAAGCGGCCATAATGTCGGCATCAAAGCAGGTGTCCCCTCCCCCAGCGCTCTGTGGTTTCTGCCAGCAGACTTTGTAGATGGCCAAACGCACGCTTGGGGCGCCGCCAGTAGCAGTGACATTGCCAAAGCCACCGTATCCGGCGGCGTTAGGGACTCTTCGACCGCCAACGGTTGATGATGTGTGAGTACCGTGTCCGTTGACGTCTCTCGGTGATCGGTAGTCCAGTCCTTGTTGGAGCTGTCCGTAATAGCTCTCGTAACCCTTCAAATAGTAGCGAGCCCCGATCAATTTCCTGCCAAATTACCAGATCAACTTTTTGTTATTTTCTTATTTTCTGATCTTATATTCATGTCTATAAAGTTCTGATACTATTAAGTTAGTTATATATTTAATATTTGGGCAGCATAAATTAATAATTGAGCCTGTAATTAAGGAAATATTATTAAAATTATAATGGTGATGTAAGAATATGCACTTACCTATTACAATTAGAAGAGTTAAAAGCTTCACCACTCTGGCAAATCCCCTGCCATGATGTCGGAATAGGTTCCATCCCAGTATCATTGAAACTCTGAGATTCCGGCCATACGCCTAATGAAAGAATAAGGATTATATATAAATAAATATTCTATCACAAACTATCATATGTCTAGTTGAAGATTTTGCATAATATTGATAGAATTTTGAATATGCAATATATATATATATATATATCAATCAGATCTTTAATCTAATTAATGTTGTCTTCAATTTCATGTTATGCAAAGCACATAAACACCAAGGGCTAGTTTGGTTGGGATGATAAGGGGGGATATAGTATTTTTATCCTATTTTAACATTGATTTGGTTAGAGTGACAATAAACACCTAAATCCGCATAAATTTTAAAAGTCTATATTTATATGCGTAGTTCCTATAATAAATTAACTTGCCACTCTCATGGGTTTATTTATCATACTAACCAAACTATACCATAATAATAAAAAAAATCACAGAAATAATTACATAATAAATAATTATGAGATAACCTAAAAATTCAACCACACTAGCCCCAAGTATATAAAAATATTCTTTCAGATAAGCATTTGAATGCACATCATATATATTTGATTTGCATTTACAAAATAGATTATAAAATAGAGTATCAAGTGGAACAGAGATCCAAAATGCATGCACAGTGGGCCATTATTGTCTTTACATAAAAAAAAAGATAAATAGGCAAATAGGAAATATTACCAGTGTCCAATAATCCCACAATGATATCGCTCCCATACTTAGCTCTACGCAATAGTGCTTCTAAATTGGCTTGTGTGGGATCCCAATTAGCTTCAAGTAAACTAATGAAATCCCATGATCTAGTTGTGTGGAGTTCTCTGAATTGGCTTTCAAACACTGATACCACCCCTTGCATCTCTGCATGTCCAAATATTAAGACCAACCTCATCAACTTTATAAACTTATAGCTAATTATAGCAAAAATCATATTGATTTCATTATGAATTCATGCATACATATAGTACACATGATATTTTCATTAAGGTACCTGAAATTGCAGTGGCTTCTTCGGGGGTAAGTAAGGCGGAGAAGCCATTGATAACGTTCTTGTAACTGTAAATAATGCTAGCATTAGCTTCCTCTTTCGAACCTTTTACAGAATTTAGATAAGCGATATGAGCGTTTTTAACTTGTTGGGAAGTTTTCTGACCATTATGCTCGCCAAGGTACACTACATAGACCTGGAGATTATTATAATAAGCGTCCAAATTTTGCAATTCAAAAGTTTACATCCAAACGAAAATAATATATATATTCTAATGATTAGAAGTAAAACCTTGTGTTGGGCGGATGAAGAAGCTAAAATGATATTGATTATAACTAGAACAAGAAGAAGGGAACCAATGGAAAAGTGGTTATTCATTTTCCTTGTATTATAATTGAAAGACTATAGCTGCTTCTTGTGATTATTTCCAGCTTATTTGTTATGGTTTATATAGAAGTAATGACAGAAGGATCTTTCTCAAATAAGTCCTGTATGTGTGTACAATACATGGTGGAACAGGGGCACTCAGCCCTTAGGTAGACTAACTCTGTTTCTCCACATTGAGTACAAAAGCTCTTAATTAGACTATTTCTTCCCCAAGGGGAGGGGGGAGATTTCTAAAATTGGCCTAACATTCGAGACTATTAACAACACTGAGTTCAGCAATTTATAAATTTTTTTCTTAAATAAGCCTATTCTTTGTCCACCGTAGGAATGGTACACGTGTAACATAGACTGTTAGGCAAACTATAAAAACTTTGATTGGCTGATAAAAATATATACTGTACTTTCTTTTCTTTCCACATTGAAATAAATTATTTTATTTAACTTCATTTTTTGTTACGAGAAGTTACTTAGTTCTACAATTAATTGTTTAGCCAGCCTGACGGACACATATACATGAAATAAAATAAAAATCATTAATTTTAGTAATTTTCTCATGATGAGTTTGATGATAGAAAAATGTTTATTAATGTATTATTTATAAACTTATTAAAAATAATATAAGGTACAACTTAACCCAGTCAAGTTTATATTAAGCATTAATGAGAGTACAATGTTCATTAATGACTAGTACTAATTGCAAATTGATGTACCGTATGAATCTAACGGCTGTGCGTATGTTCTTGTGGATATGGATTGTGGAAATCATGTTTATTTTTAAATTTTAGATTTTATTATGAAATGTGCAAATTAACGTAAGGTTAGGAGTGGAGAAAATGATGGTGTCTTCTTCAATGAAGAGTACAAGTCTTGTTCAAAATACACCCTAATATTTTTGCTTTTTTTTTTCCCCACGTTTTACAAAATTTGAGAAATATTAAAGAATTTAATAAAGAATATAAAAAATTAATTGAAATATTATTATGTTATCTAAACTCTTTTTCTCTTTCTTTTTTATTTTTTTTTAATTTTTTCCCGCAATATTATAGTCATAAAATTACATTAATGGATATCCACTACCATAATCAATATGAATGTTTTTCTTATTATACTTGTACATATACACTTAAAATTTTTTATCAATTATATATATATATATATGTGTGTGTGTGTGTGTGTGTGCGCGCGCGCGCGCGCGTTATTGGGTGAGGTCGGGTGGTGGGTGGGGGTATACGTTAAGGACACATAAGTTGAGTATCCATTAATTTGCACTCCAATTAATTGTATATATATATTTGCAATCCAATTAATTTTTAGGCGATAAGAATTGATCATTATATACCTTTATTTTTAGGGATTGTTTGTTTCATTTGATGCTGCTTGATAAATGCATAATCACTTCTAATTTATTATTTGTTTGCCTTAATATAGGATACTTAATAAATCATTGGCCCTACATTAAGTTGAAATATGTATCAAGAGGGAAGAGACTTGATGTATTTTCTTTGGGTTTGATAAGATTTAAAAGAACCAAATTACCCTTGATTAATATGTAAAAAGATTATTAAAATAAATAATAAAAGGTTATAATCGTAAAATTATATATTTTATTTTAATTTACTTTTCAGTTAATCTCACCATAACCAAACTTGAAATTATATTGCTTTATATTTATAGATTTAAAACACATCCATTTGTTTATATATCATTGATAATTACATTATTCAAAGCAAACTAACCCTTAAGATATTATTTAATTTAAATTGTTGGAAAATTATGCTCTTAGTATACTATTCTTTATCCTATTAAATACAATCTTTAATCATTCCTAGATTTAATTCATTTTATGTCAAATTTGATAGAGCACATAAAAACAAACAAATTATTCCATCTTTAAATTTAATCATATCACTGAAGACATGGTTATGAACTTTAATAAAAAAAATAATAGCATCACTAACATATAGTATACTTTCACACCCCAAATGTGGGCCTTTTTTTACTTCATAAAAACTCCATGTAAAATTATTTCAATTAGAAAAGTGAAATAAAGAAAAAAAAGAGTATTGCACTTTGTTATTTAGACATGACAAAAAATTGTGGGTACCCAAACAAATGCAAATAATAAGTCTCATTTTCTTCACCCAATAAAATGCAGGTAATTTTACCTACCGTCTAATTACCTCCCACTGTTTGTCCCAACCCACAAGTACCCACAAATAACCCGTGAACAAACATATGTATAATTTTTCTCTAATTCTCAAAAATAATTTGAAGGATATAACACATTTTTCTATTATAACAACAATGTTTATGTGGTATTTAAATTTTTTGTTCAAAAAACTTTTGACATATAATGGAATTTAAATTTGATTTTCAAAATGTAGTATAACTTAAAATTGATAGATGTTTAAATATTTAAGTTGTACTTTTCAAACTAAAATACTTGACATGCTTTAAGTAGTTAATTAATATTTAAATTTTGTAACATCTTTTATTATTTTTATTTAAGTAATATTTGAATAATACTCTATAAATTAAAAACTACATATTAATTAATTTACCTTCAAGTATAAGATAAAATAAAATATTGATACCTATGGGTCATCCATCACATATAGTCATGGGTAATAGGTCCACTATCTCGTATCCAATAAAAATTAGATAATTTTACTTATAGGTATATTTAATTCACCCGTTATTACCCATTCTTGGATTAACTATGAGTATTCATTTATCAAGTCTATTGTTATTTCATATTAAGTTGGGTAAGTTGAAGCAGACTGTTTACATAAGCAATAAAGTTAAAAGTGACAATTACTATATTAAAAGGTATATTTATTTTGCAAATTAATATAAATGGATTTGAAAAGTAATAGATATTTTGATCAAAAACCTAATAAAAAAATTTAGAATGGAGTGCAAATAACAAATTTTAGATTACAAATAACAATAACTACCCTTAATCACAAATTTATTTTATAACTTGCAAACCTTGTAATTATGCATAAATTTCGTGTGTGTACATATATTATGTGTATAGATAAAAGAATTACGATTATGCTAAGTGGTACCTTGCCTTGACAGAATTCATTTAAATATATACTTAATTGATAAAGGAAACCAAAGTCAAACTTAATGCAAAGGGAAAATAGTGTAAATATATTGAGGCATAAGTTTTTGTTATAAATTGCAATTTCAAAAATGTAGGAGCGCCCAGATAAAAAAGTGTTTGATTAAACTTATTTAAAAGCTTTAGTAAATTTCTTCATTCATAAGTTGCATTTTTGACCTTATAAATTATTGGATTTTATTTTAAAAATTAGTTTTTAAAATATTTAAATAAAATAAAGTTTTAAAATTTATGATGTCTTAATAATGATAACTTTATAATTAAAATTAATGAGTTCATTAAGATCACAAAAAGAAGCGAAAAAATTCTTGCTAAGAAAAATAAACAAAAATCTTAACATTTTATTTTGAAAACTTACAATCTCTTATTTAACAAAATTATCAATAATTTATGATATCTTATAAGCTTTTCAAACATTCTAAAAATATATAAACTCATCCAAATACCCTCTCTAAATGACCAACAACAAAAAAATTTATAAACTAACCCTCTGATTTTTTTCTCCCCTTAATTCAAATTTGTCGAATACCGAAACTAAATTACCCCAAAAAAATTTGAAGCGTAACTAATTTAATTTTTTTTATTTACATACACGTAGGGATGTTATAAATATAAAGGTGACTCCAACTCAGTCAATTGAACATTGGCCTAACCTAAAATTTTATCAATATCCAAATCGCGATACTACTTTAATTATAACCTAAAATTATAAATAGTAAATTAAATGAATGCTTAGAAGTACTTCTCAAACGTGATGTTTGACTAATTAAGCAGCTAGCTGGAATTTTATGCATGTGCACATCAACAAACAGATTTGTCAAATTTCCATAAACTTTAGTGTTCTTAATTAGTGGTCTTAAATTATGTTCATAAAGCCAAACTTTAGGGGCCGTTTGGTTTTATTATCTGGAGGCATTTTCATTTTTTTGGTAAAAAAGAATAGTCAAAAATTAATTATAAATGTATTTTTGAAAATGAAATGTTATTTTGAGGTTTTGTTTAAATGTAATGATTATGTAACGTTGAAAATTAGTTGTATTTGAAAAATGTAATATTTTTGTATTAAAATTAATTGTGCAAATGTTAGTAGGAGTAATTAAAAAGTGAAAATAAAGAGAAAGTGTGTTTGGAAAAATACATTGAAAATGAAAATGTATGTGAAAATAAAGAAGAAATTGATAGTTTTCCACTTTGAAAACAAAACCAAACATTTTCTTAAGTACTATTGAATTAAAGATTAAAAACGACTTTCAATTGAAAGGACAAAATATTCCTGACCTAATATATATGAAAATAACGCATTAATTTTAAAAATCAATCGAGAATATTTATTTTTTGTATTATTATATCAGAGAGTCATTTTTTTTAAATCGAATGTCTCTCCTCTTTTAAGTAAAAAGAAACAAGTTATTTTTGTAAACATGAAACCACTTTTTACAGAAAAAAAGCCAAAAAAGAATGCCCTGCATGTATGATGACATGCTAAAGATATTAAATATTAAAATTATTAAAAGCCTTTTATTTCTAATAAATTAGACTTTCCACTGAAAACTTTAGAGCTTTATACATATTTTATGAATTTCAAATTTATTTCATATATTCATTGGAAAAAATAAACTTTTTCCGTACAATCTGACAGAAATCCTTGAACGTTTACTGATTTATTATGATAAAATTTAGTTCGTAAATTGGATTACGGTGGTCAAATTTGTTGTAATGGGCTCAGCTTCAGCTTCAGCTTCAACCCAAGATTCGTCTAACTCGAATTCCGTTGTGATCCTTGCTTTTTCTTGTTTTTTTAAATATTTTTTGGATATTGGGCCTCACAGATTGAGATTATTGGGAGACATTTTGTCCTTTAAGCCCACATGTTGTTCGAATTGCCCAAGCCCAAAAACATTTTTTACTTTTATTTTGCTATTTGCCCCAGCCCAAAAGCACCGAGCACTGAGATTTCATCTTTCAGACTAAAACTGTCCTTCCGCTGTCTCTCTCTCTCTCTCTCCGTCTGAGGCAGAGGAACAAGCATAGGCATATCAGTTATCTGGAGCATCATCGTTTCTGTTGAAGACCTGATCGAAATCAAGTGATTTCCATTCGTTTACTTATGAAGGCAAGAGTTTTTATTTTTCTGGAGACATTTTTTCCAAGAAACAATTTGTTTTTCTTTTTTCTTTTTTTCCGTGTGTTATTTTAATGGTTTTTTAATGTCTATTAAAGGATTCCTTTTCTTTTCGTGCTTAATTCCCACACTGTATAATCAATGGTTCTTCATTTGCGACTTTTGCTATGTTTCTTTCTGCAATTTGTTGTTGTGACCTCCGTTTGGTTTGCTGGAAGTTGCAAATTCTAGTTTTAAGTAAATTAAATTCAAAACTTTTGAATAATCAAGCATGCTGTACTGGTTTATGAGTGAAACTATGAAGTGATTGAATGTAAGATATGTGTGCAAGTTACTGAATTCAAAATTTTGGGGTTGGAATTGGTTGATGGCATGAGGAGAAGGATGCAAGAAGCTGACTGTGTTTAATTGTTCTCGATATTAGAGCAATTAGTCACTAATTTGACTGCCAAAGTATTAGTTGCTCTATGGTCTTTATTATATAAGTTTGGAAAATTCTGTTGTTTTGAGTGCAGAAAATTTCTTGCATTCAAATTCTTTTTAGTGAACCATCACTTTTCTTCTAAGATGTTAAATTGTCTTGGAGTGCTAGCAACTTTATGGTTATAGGGGCAAAGAGCCGTCATCCTTAAGAAGGAAATTTTTCCCTGTGTGTGACTGTTGCAGAAATGTAAGTTGTAGAAGCTAACAGACAGAATGGTAATGCCTTTGAGTCCTATGGATCCAGCTTCATGTGGCATCTGCTCTATTGCACAAAAACAGGTTCCTTACTAGCTTTATATTTCCCTCTGTTGCCTCTAATTCCCCCCAGGATGTTCACTATTCCTGATGTTCAACCTTTGGTAAAACACTTTTCAGGCTTTATGTGTTAAAGTCGATTTTCCATTGTGGTGTTTGTTCCACAAATACAATGCTTCCTCCATCCTGAAGGCATCGAGGTTTGCTAGTTCTACAGAAAAGGTAAGGTGTAGTTAATTGTTTTTGTTTCATTAATAAAAGCTGCTTCCCTTGTTTTAAGCTTGAATTTTATTCTCAAACATTTATTTATTTATTGAATTGCATAGTTGATGGCCATTGCTGCTGTACAACACCACCATACCCAAAGTGACCAGCCTTTAATTGTATCCAATGCTGGTGAGAAGTAGGTGATTTTCTTTTTCTCAGATTATTATATTTAATTGAATTCTGTCTTTCCATCATCTGAACATATGCATCAATTTGCTAATGGATCGCTTTTTGCATATGTAACTGACAGGAGTATTTTATTGACAGAGAATTTAAATTTAATTACCTCTATCTCTTTGCAATGGTTTTTGTTTCTTGTTTACGTACGAGCTTAACAACATACAGTTGACATGACATGCAGGAAAGTGTTTCAGAAGTCGGGAAAGAAGGAACATCACTTTTGGCATAAGAGAGATTCAGCTGGTTCAGGACATAAGGCACTGAATCTTGTTCGAACTGTATGTCTAATTTGCCTTTGATTGGTTGATTCCCTGTGAAACTCGTTACACTGTAGAACAACATGCTGTCATCCTTTGAATACTTTGGCATTGAAATAAATTTGACTAATTTGGCAGATTTCTAAACTTCCGGATGAGAAAGAGGCAGTTTATGGTGCCCTAGATAAATGGATAGCATGGGAGACTGAATTTCCAGTGATTGCTGCAGCAAAGGCTTTAAGAATATTAAGGAACAGAAATCAGTGGAAACGCATTATTCAAGTATGAAGCTTGCAAAATCTTATTATTATCTTGTGCTTGAGTGATATGTAAATTGCATAGTGAAAATGAATACTATTATATTGGACTGGTGGATGGGTTATAATTTCTTCCATTCAAATTATTAAGCTTTTGGTGATGGATATTTGACTTGAACTTCTTATTTGTGCAAACTCCAATCATTTAGCTGTATTGTAATTCCATATAAAAATGTACCTGTTGGATATCTGTTTCGACTATGGAAAGGAGACTTTTACAGTTACTGATGTTTCTATATAGGTGGTGGAAATGTACTGATATATATGTGCACTAGATGGTGCTATCTGAAGTGTCAGGAAGTCAGTTGATAGAAACAATTTGGTTAATAGAAATTCTATAGATATGTATAAGATTTATATATAAATATATTTTCTTTTCCATATGTTAGATATCTAATTGACTTTGGATTCACATTCATTTATTTATATCAGCATTCCTACATAGTTGATGTACATATTTATTGAATTTTTGCTAATTACTCATGACCTGTAGGCTTCACTGATGTCATTATGTGATCAGGTGGCCAAGTGGATGTTAAGCAAAGGTCAAGGAGCAACAATGGCAACCTATGACTTCCTTCTACTGGCACTTGACATGGATAGAAGGGTAGATGAAGCAGAAATGTTATGGAATATAATTTTGCATGCACATAATCGCTCTATTTCAAAAAGGCTTGTTTCTAGGATGATATCCTTGTATGACCACCATAATCTGCCAAATAAGGTTATAGAGGTGATTGTTTCCCTAATTTGCACCTGTCATAATGTTATTCATTTAATGAACCATACAGATGCCATCATTTGGTGCTGAAATTTCTTTGCTGATTTAATAAACATCAGGTATTTGCTGACATGGAGGAGCTAGGAGTGAAACCAGATGAAGATACTGTTAGAAGAGTTGCACGAGCCTTTGAAGTGCTAGGTCAAGAGGACAAAAAGCAACTTGTCACAATGAAATATGGAACTAAATGGAAATACATCCACTTCAAGGGAGAAAGGGTACGGGTGAAAACTTGATTCACGGGATGAAATTAGTTGTTCCAATTTTATTCATCATGTCTTTCTAGGTATGATATAATAAGCTTCTGGTTCGTTATGTTGCGTTTTATATTGTTCATCAGCTATCAGTTTGATGGGTGAAAAGAATTGAATTCAGTGAAAATATCATGAATTCCCTTGGCTTTTATTTTGTTGATATATTTGTGCTCCATCTGTTAAGAACAGTGGTTTTCTTTCTTCTAAATTATAGCATGATGTGGAATGGAGTTGTAATGAGTAGACTCTCCAAAGCCATACCTCTATCGAACCTCAAAATTTCTTATTGTGAGAGCTGTAGATAGTATGGATCTACTTCAGTCGATGCTTTCCTTAAGTCAACTTTGAAAACTTCCAAACAGAAAACTATGCTACTGAAACGGCCATTGGACTTCGAACATTGTGGATTCCATCTGACCATGTATACCATCCAAATCCATACTTGTTCTTCTCAACGATAGCGCCTGTAATTTCACCTTCTGTTTTTACCGTGATGATGAAACTTCTCCTCTGCCCAGCATGGTTAAAATATAGTATGGGAGGCGATATTTTTACAGAAACCCTCGGTGGAGGTTTTACACTGACGAAATAAACACTGTTACTGCTGCCCACATTTGTGACTGTTCTCACGGCAGTGAAGGTACCATTGAGTTTGGGTATTGCCAAGGATGGATAATTGAGATCAGCCGGAGATGATGAATTTTTCGGGCACTTGAAGGAAGAGTCAAGATACATAACTCCACTGGTGCTGCATAGGAAAAGAAGATAATCCCTATAGGAAGCATCGTAGACAAGTCCAGGATCAGCTGCTTTTGTTGGTCTGAAATGACCCGAACCAAATTGGAAAGGGTCTGCTGGATAGCCGGATGCATCGGTAATGGGATTACCCTCATTATTGGTCAATCCCGCTGCAAGGCAAAAATGTCCTATTGTAGATCAATTACTATAAATGAGAAGAATTTGCTAAGCTTCAGATGATGAATTATGTACCAGTGGTTACTAGAGCAGATCTTATTGCAGCACTACTCCAATGGGGGTGTATGGCCTTGAGAAGAGCTGATGCTGCACCTATATGTGGGCAGGACATGGAAGTTCCTGACAGAATATTATACTTAACAACGCGCATATCATCTGCAAGCTTTGTTGGAGAAGATACTTCGCTCCATGCTGCCAAGATATTTAGCCCTGGAGCCGTGATATCAGGCTGTTGAACAAAATTGCATTATAAGCAAATGTATAGTTACAAGTTGTATATTCAGAAATGGGGAACCAAATTTGATTACCTTTAAAATATCAGGAGAAATTGTGCTGGGGCCTCTGCTGGAGAAAGCAGCCATGAAAGGTGCTGGTTTCGTGTCCAACACCGTCTTGGCTGGTATGATATACGCTTTTGGTGCTTTTGCAGAATAGATGTACTTGAGGATTTTGAGAGCATTATCATAGTTAACAGCAGTGGCAGGAAGAATATGGGCATCGGCAGCTAACTCATCTCCATTAGGTTTACTATTACCTAAGATGTAACCAATCCCTCCAGCTCTTTTTACTTCAAATCCTTTTCCTACCCTCGTCCCGTTCCCTCTCAAACACATTACGATCTTTCCTTTAGCCTTCTCAGGAGAAAGCGAACCGGGTAAGCATTGCCTGCAATATTTAAGCAATATTAAACTTTTCATACGTGTGAATAGCAAGTGTCATAAGAGTAGTCGCGGAATTAGAAAATATCCTCTTAAAAAAAATCCAATTTGAAAAATGAACATAATGTTTGTTTTGTCATCAAGAGCAAGGTGAGATTGAAAGAAACAGATTTTACCCCGATAAGCTTTTGGGCACATCTGGGTTGATTACTTGAGCCGCATAAACTAATGGATGCAACTTCTTTCGCAACTTATATGGAGTTACTGTTTGGCCCTGCAAACAAACATCCATCATAAATTAAAAGAAGAATTTTAACTGATTGTTTACATAAAATGATTGTTCTTTAACTAAGCAATTACCTTGATTTTCATTCCATTCCCAAGAACAACGGGCGAAACAAATTCCCTGTCCACGCTACTCGCGCCAACAGTAATAATCCAGGGAGCCGGATTGGACAAGGTAGCCGGGGCGGGACCCGAATTTCCAGCGCTGCAGGCCACCACAATGTTTTTCTTGACTGCGTGAAGAGCGCCGATTGCTATGCCATCCTGGTTAAACGGTGTGGGCTCCCTGGTTCCAATCGAAATGCTCAAAACGTTAACGCCGTCAGCAATGGCGTCATCAATGGCAGCGAGCATGTCTTCTTCGAAGCAAGTGTTGCCGTCTTCTTTGCCCTGGCCTGGAATGGCCCAGCAAACTTTGTAAATAGCCAGGCGAGCTAGTGGTGCGCCGCCTGAGGCGGTGCCTTTGGCGAAGCCACCCAGGGCAGAGACATTATCAACTCTCCGGCCAGCAACCGTTGACGCTGTGTGGGTCCCGTGGCCGTCCTTGTCGCGTGGGGAGAGATAATCAAGTGTTCTGTTCAGTGACCCGTAGTATGCTTCATAGCCCTTGATGTAATATCGGGCACCAATAATCTTCCTGGAGAAAGATTATATTACTGCATATGTCTTTAATTCCAGGGAAAAGAACAAGGAATGCAGATATTGAAGGGATAGAAGTTCACAAGATGTCATCCGGCAGTGGTAGCAGACACAAATAATAAGTATATATGTCAGATTATTTCCTTGTTTGATCGAAATAGACAAAGATTGGAATTTGAAATGATCAAAACAACAAATTAAGCCAACTAAGTTATCGTCTAAGGACACCAACGTTGCCAGAAGAAACGTTAAAAAATAATTAGGGCATTCAATTATGAGATTGTTTTTTCTTTCCTTCCTTCCTTTCTGAAGATGCAACAGCAGCAATAGACCAATAGAAGGGTAAAATCCATAAACTCACTTATTACAATGTGATGAGTTGAATGCATCACCATGTTGGCAAATTCCTTTCCACGATCGTGGTACTGGACCCATTCCTTCATCGCTGAAGCTTTTCGACTCTGGCCACACACCTGATCAACGGACCGAAATTCATCACTTGTATTCACGA
Organism: Jacaranda copaia; assembly: GCA_014898725.1. NCBI lineage: Eukaryota > Viridiplantae > Streptophyta > Magnoliopsida > Lamiales > Bignoniaceae > Jacaranda > Jacaranda copaia. The sequence continues at coordinate 322,612 of JACGDI010005364.1, forward strand.
CATTTTTGAATCCGTTTGGTAAATAAAGACAAAATCACATGCAACATAAACGCTGGATTTTGAATTTAGAAAAATACCATTGTCTAGCATGCCAACAATGATATCTTTTCCATATCTGGATTTCAGCAATAAAGCTTCCTTCTTCAGACTCTTCCATTTTCTTGCCTCTTGCAAACCTGCAAACACCCACGATCTTGTTGTGTGCAACATGTATTTTTTCGGATGGCTTCGGACCACTGAAACCACTTCATCCATCTCTGTTTAAAATTCAAACAAACACCGTCATTGATACACACATTATACATACACATTGACATAACAAAAAAGAACCCTTGATGAATTAGATTTAGCCGACCGGCTAGTTTGGAAGCTTCTTTTGGAGTGAGAAGGGCAGCAAAACCGTTGATGCTGTGCTTATAACTATAAACAAGAGACGATTTTGCATCTTCCTCCGTTTCCTTCACAGAGAATAGATATGAATGATGGCCTTCTTCAATTTCTTGATAAGTTTTTTCTCCTTTATGCTCTCCAAAGTAGACTATATAAACCTGTGAATAAGAAACACATCTCTTCTGCATAAGTTGGGAATAAACTTTTTAGACAGCCAAGAATTGTGTTATATAAAAAGACATGAATTAAACCTGTCTCTCAGTACATGAAACCAGGAGAGGAAGAAGAAAGAGGAGCAGAAGGGAATGGGATATATGAAAATTCTCCATGGATAAAGCTTTGGGGCACTGAATATTGAACTGATGCGCTTGAATATTTATAGGGACATCTTTGAACAGAATATTTGGGTTGAATCTTTAAGGATATATCTTTTATTATTTTCCAATGGTTTTCTTTAAACAGCTAATTGGGTTTACTTGGACTCTTGTGGACCTAAAGAAAGTTTCCCTCGTTAGCATGATTGGAATTTTCAAGCCAAAAGCCTAATCTTCAGTTACGAAAGTTTAGGGATGCAAATCAAATGTTTAGTTTGAAATATTATACAAGATACACTGCCACTAATGATATGGTGTTTCATGTTACCAAGAGTCTATGTTTTGATGGAATCTCCTTACTTGTTGATCTCTTAAATAATTCAAGTAATTTATTGTATTTATTTTATTATTTTATTTATATATATACACGCACATTTAAAATTTATGAGAATTTGAACCCTAATCTTACACCGCTCAACCAATTGATTATACTCAAATTTTGTTATTAATATTGAGAGAGATAAAAATAAGTAAATGCCACCTTGCAATAATTAAAGAAATGATTTTTATGTTAAGAGAATAGATTAGGACAATTTTATATAGGCACTCCAAGAATTGGTTAGAATTTGAACCTCAACCTCAAATTTTATGAATGACATTTATATTATTAAGTCAAAGACAACTCGATAGGTCATGACAAGTTAGTATTAATTAGATTAATTAACCAGAGTGAAAATAGCGTTTTTATGTCAAGATAGTGTTTGAATATATATGTCCTATTCTAGAAGAAAAATATCGATCCTATGTTTCATTCCATCTTTCATTTTCTATTTCTCTTTATGAATATTTTTTTATACAAATAATTAATTAAAAATGAGAGGCACTTGCATATATTCATTAAGTTGAAATAAAAAATAAAATAAAAAATAGAATATAGAATCCAAAATGAAAGAAACAGTTTGGATCCTATGTTTTATTTCATGTTTCATTTCCTATTTCTCTTTATGAATATATGTCAAGCATATTAAATATTTCATTATATAAATAATTAATTGAAGATTATATACATTTAGTATATATTCATGAAATTAGAATAAAAATGAAACATAAGATGGAATAGAGAATCCAAAATGAGAAAACCAGTTAGGATCTTATGTTTCATTCCATGTTTCATCTCCTATTTTCCTTCATAAATATATGCTGAGTGTATTAAATATTTTCTTAGATAGATAGTTAATCAAAGATGAAATACACTTGACATATATTTATTAATTTAGAATAAAAGATGAAATATAAAATAAAATTAAAAAAAATAGGGAAAAAACAGTTTGAATCCTATGTTTGATTACATGTTTTATCTTTTATTAATTTGATAAAAAATTTACTGCCACACCTAGTGTTTTTACATAATAATTGGAGAACAAAACATCCACCATCCGTTACGCCACACCAAGTGTTTTTACATAAAAGAAAATAATTATGAAAATTAATTATAGAAAATTTGGCTTTTCTTAAAAGATTAATGGAATTGACCCGACATTTTGATGGGTATGCGGAAGTTCTGCAAGATAAAAAGGCTACATTTCAAGATGAGCAAGCGAGTTTTGAGAATGAGACGCCGGCATTGCAATATTTAAAATCTGAAGTAGAGCTAAGGATTTATGAAAGCCGAAATAAATAATATTAAAACTTAAAAAAAAATTATATAAGCGACAAATAATGCTAGGTACGATTAATTCAATTATTTGTTTGTTCAGCGCCAAATTGGATAATATGTCCAATTTTTTAGGTGCTGGGACAATTTGAATTAGGGAGAGGCCACTCCTCAGTATGGTAAGAGGTTAAGATTCAATGGACACCCAAGGGAATTTGGACCACCAAAATCCATATTCCAAAGGCGTGCATTAGGGAAAGCCCCTATGATTCTTTTTTATTTTTTTCCTAGGAAATAAAAGTGGCATCTTTTTTCTTCCTTTGGAATTGCGTCAACTTTCATTCTTTTTCTCACCTCACCAAAGTGGTCAAATCACAGTCACAGTCCCTTTTAGTTAAGCCCATTACCATATTGCCGTCTAACGAGTGTAATGTATGTAACATGTCATAATCTTGGCTAGTTTCAATACAAATAGAAGAAGGGTGTAATATTTGGAGATGGTTCACTATCCCATCTTGTAGTCTAGTTGAGTACAAAGACACGGGAATGTTATCCCAAATATGTAAATCCATTCATATTATGACAATCCAACAATTGATATTTGATAGCAATTATTTTAAATTTTTATTAGGAACAAATATGTCAATATAATTAGCTAGCGTCAAGGTACAATTAGGTGATGCTTATCAAAAATGATCAAACACAGACTTTATGAATGATTACTTAAAAACTTTTCATCTAATATGCTCATCTTACATGTTCGCTACTCATAACCACAAAATAATATTCTAAATTAACTAATATCTTTTAAACTTTGTTGCTTATAACCACAAAATAATATCCTAATTAACTACTATCGAATAGCAATTATTTTGAACTTTTATTAGGAACAAATATATCAATATAATTAGACAACATTAACATACAATTAGGTGATACTTATTAAAAATGACCAAGCATGAGCTTTATGAGTGATTACTTAACAATTATTCATCTAATCTATATCTCTCACATGATCGCCTCTCATAACCACAAAATAATATCCTAAATTAATTAATATCTTCTGACTTCGAAGAGGATCTCATTCAAGAAAAATACGATCATCAAATACCATAATTTAGAAACTTATACTAACCAAAATGATGATGATGATGATGACGACGACGACGACGAAGTAGCAGCCTTAATATGAAGTTAAAAGTGGATGGTTAGAGTCAATGAAAAGTATCAAGTTAAAGTGGTCATTCCTAGAGAGCCCAGGTCAGAAATGTATTGGCCATCTCTGTCAAGTTTCAACGCTTTATGGTATAATATCTCTACTTTCATCTGAAAAAGAATATCTTTTGGCATTGAAATTCAATCTGGACAGCGCTAGAGAATAATAGCCTGCCAACAATGCTGGTACAATCACCCTCTACCTCCCAATTGCCTTTGGTTTTCACACTCTCAGGAAAAGATAACATTATTGTTTCCTTTGGCCCCCAATTATTGTGATAAATACCGCCTATCTTTAAATGATATACATCTAACTTTGTTGAATCAATGTTCAACCCCTAAGAGAAAATCATTGCCAACTTTTTTACGAACTTCCAAAGCTTAAACCATAATTACCAGGTTGATCAGAGGACTAATCCAATAATAGAACTAATTTGCCCACCATTATTGTTTTGCAGAACTTAAGATTGTCCCCCGTCTGCTAGCTCCTTCAACAACGATACAACTTCAGCCAATGATCCCAGAAGATATCTTGCGTTGGAACGTTTCCTGCCCACTGCACACGAAAAGTACTTCTCACTCTTGAGATCAAGAACCGGTGAGCCTTCATGCACGGTCATCCGGTCGTGCATCCTAGACCACCGGTTCCCGTTTCCCAGGAAACTGTTGGCTCCTTTCTCCATGGCTGGAGTAGCCTGAGGGGATTTGTGGCGGTGGAATGCACCCAGCCCTGTTGAATTCCAAGTAAATCTGTTGAGAGAGTTAGCTATTCTTGTTCTTGCAGTAGGTGGTGCTGGTCCAGCAGGAAGCTCTGGCTCGAAAAAACTATAAATGTCTTCATCCTAGAACATATATCTCCACGTGTAAGATTATTGTTTCTCAGTTTGTCCACAAGAGTGGGAAAGAAAAAAAAATTTAAATGCTTAAAAATCCAACGCACCTTTTGCAGAAAATGTCCAACACACAGAACATAATCGATTGGAGCTTTCAAGTCATTGTGATGAACTATTTCCCCTAGGATTCTGTCAATTGCAGCACCCTGAAGAGGAACCAAGAACAAAATTTTTTGAGGTTGTTTTTGAGTAAAGAGAAACTGTGAACTTTCATTACTGCCACATAAGACTTACTTTGGTTACTCCAACTGCTCGGACCTCTACAGATCGCCCTCCCTGAACAACATCGACAGAAGCATTTGAAATTGGGCCTGTCCACAAGTGCTGCAGCAGATCTTTTGATTGAAGCTTCCCAAATTCAACATCTGAGCATACACTCACGAACCATCAGTAAGAAATGAAGGATACAATTGAAAACCAATGAGAGTACATATTGTGAAAAACATAAATCACCTGCATACTTATAGTTCCACACAAGTGATGTCTCACGAAGCTCAAAATGAGAACGAGGGGTCCTCTCAGTAAAATATTCGAAAACATGCTGAAAATTTTGAAGGACAGGATGAGGATTCTATAAAAGTAAAAAATGCCATGCATAGTAGATACTACGTTGAGTATCCAACATGCACCTTAACACTGTCGACCCAATCCATATTTAGGTTTTCAGGCATTGTTGTCATCCAACCTCCCATGGGAGCACGCAAAAACATCCCATGTTCAGCTGCCAACCACAAATTATATTCTCCAAAATTCTGCAGAATACATCAGTCAACAAGTAGAATGTGCAGATGGAAAAGTGGATCATATGTGAAAGCAGAAAACCTCATCAAGAACATTTCTATCGCTTCCACTAATGATAATTATTGTGGTCTTCGGGTCATCACAAAGTCTTTTCAAAGGCTCTTTCAAATCTGGAAGTAACTTAAGCTCCATTTCTTTGAACTGATCAATCCTTCTTCCTTGGGTGTCCACAGGTTCAGTTAGCGTTGCATTAAAGCCCTGCGACGGAGATATATGAATCTCAATCTAAGTAAGGCTCAACAAAATGCATAGAGAAACACAGTAATAATACTCCTTAACTTCTTTCCACAGGCAAATGATCAATTGGATGAGCATATTTACTTCATTTTTCTATCTAATACATTATGAATTCGTGAAGAACTGAGTGTTCTCTATAGGACAGAAAGCTCAGGATTGCCCTTGACCAGACTAGGAAAGATGTCCACAACCATGACATGTTCATGATACACAAATTGCTTGGTGGCACAGCATAGGAAGCTCAAAGAATAATGACTAACACTGGCTGAACAAAACATAAAAGCTCAAAGAATAACAACTAACACTTACTGAACAAAACATAAAAGCTCAATAATTTCTATACCAAATGCTGTCAAGCAAAGCTTCACAATATCAAAACAGACATTTATGTGCATCCCTCTGAAAGCTAATTTTGGCCATTCTAAACTTGGAATGCTTAAAAAATTACAAAAATTCCACTTAAGGTTACCCAATTAAGCTCCTGACTGCGAAAAACCCGATTTTCCATGTATAATTGTGGGCGGTGTACCATTTTATGCTTGTTTCCATGTCTTAAGGAATTCAGATATTATAAAGTCTTGTAATTCCATGTGGTATTGACAAGATTTCCTTTACTTCTAGTTTGGAAGAAATACCGTGTTTAAGGGTGGAAATCCATAATGAAAATCAAAGAAGGAAGAAAAAGTTGTAGTGGCATGAGATGAGGAATATGAATACCAGAACAAGTAAGCGATTTTCTGAACACAAATAATGCTCAACGGCCTCTTCTTTAGGAAGTAAAGGGGGAATTTGCCGGGTCCTCAGCTGTGCTTCAACAACAGTATCATTGAGTTCACTATATACAGGGGAAAAAATAAGGTTCAGAGAAATACCATAGCAGTACGAATACATATTTCAGATAAAATTATGGGCATACTTCAGTAGGGTGAATATGAAAAACACTTTAAATGTCACAGGAAGTGTAAAATGAGCTCCAAACCTCATCAGAAAGATATTTAAGAACCTATGGTTCAGATGATACTATGATCTCCACAACAGGACAACACAGCACTAGTAATATCACAATTATTATGTACCTTACAAAAGTCTCAGCCCATTCTTGTGATGTGTGAGTAGAAACATGGGTGAAATTATGCCAATGTCGTTTTTCTCTTTCATCAGCTGGCATAGTCAAAGCATGACCAATTGATGCAGCAACTTCTGTGACATTCCAAGGGTTCACCAAAATTGCTCCAGCACCAAGAGACTGTGCGGCGCCAGCAAACTGAAAAATAAAGACCACCAAAATAAGAAATAGATATTCATTCTACAAATCACAGTTCCTGCAAAGATTTTATACAGGGGGTATTTGCCCCACTCTTCTTGAATCTAGTTTGCATCTCTTCTAATGGAATCTAGAAAGTGTAAGATAAAAAGAGAGGAGGCTAACTGCAATCGCTTTTTAGTTATATTTATAGCTGAGAAATAATTACATAGAGTTAACCATCCACATAAGCTGTAATTAATCTTTCAAAAGAATTGAAGCTGTTTGACTCGTCAGAGAAGAGATTAAACATAGCTACCTCACTTAGAATGAGGACCCCTTTCTTTGAAGCTTGGCAGGCCACAAACTCATAGCTCACAAGATTCATTCCATCCCTTAAAGATGTAACCAGAGCGACATCTAAACCCAAAGTTCAACAGTGAAAGGAGGGAAAATTAATCTAATTATTATGTGGAATGACAAAAGCACGCCATGATAGATGGATTAATATTTCTGAAAGATAACATGTAAATAGTCTGGTAGCTTTTTGGATATACAACATTCAGATGACTCATTATCTGTAATTTCTTCTATAAATCATTCACTCAAGGCTTTATATTCTAACACCAATTACAAGCAATGTTGCATGCAATAATCATGTAAATTTCCTCATTCTTGCCATACCACAAGAAGGAAACAACCAAAAACAAAAAGTAGAAGAAACAAATCCACAGTGTGACTGCTTCACATTCTGAATGGCATATAGGATGTGCTCAATTGATTAACTTAATCTGAGACTCCATACCCTTGTTACTGAATACATTACCCATGATGTGTGCTCCCAACAACAAATTCTGATTAAATGCAAGTTGGCAGTAAACCTGCTTTTCTCAAGATCTTTCTTTTCCCATAGAATGTAGAAATCATGAAAAACTTCAGTATATTCTAAGTTCGGCCCTGAGAGTTACTTGTTCCATTCAATGTCTTTTTCTGATATGTTCTAGACCTATATAAGCAATCAAAAAGATACATCAGGGATGAATGGCAAGAAAATCTGTACCAGTGACAGCATATAGCGCACATAATGCATGGAAATCAAGAGACCTATCCTGTAAACAAAAGAATAAGCACGTTTATATAAAAATTTAATTATAGCATCAGTTTGCTTTAGGGACGTAATCTCACCAAATGATGTAATGGAACAGCTGTAAGGGTTCCAAATCTTCCATTTATCCTTCCAACAATTTCATGAACTTGGGATGATAGCTTTTGATCTGCCAGAGACAAAGATTAAATCATAAGCCACAGATTATACATCAAGAGTAAAAACTATGCAGCATCATTGGAATTAAGGTAAGGCTTTTGAATTGGGGCCACTAAGAGATTGAAAACTTTGGCACCAAAATACAGAAAGTAGGAGCAATTAGTTTGAACTTATGCTGCTAAGATTGATTGATTCTTAAGACAACATATTAAAACCATTGCACTGTCCCATTGAGTACTTGAGGCCAATTAAATGTTTATAAATGAGGAGAATTTTGATTTTGAAAAGAACTGAAAGTGAAAAGGAATAAAGAAATCCTTCCACTAGATCAATGGGACAAAACTCATTATTCTGAAGAGGTCTTTCCATTATCACTGGTTAATAGATAAAATTTTTAACATTATTCTAGTTTAACTAAGAGAACACCCTGAATCATAATTTGCTTTCTACGTTTTCTTAAGTAAACAACCTCAAGTATAATAGAAATAGTAGAAAATGATTGCCAAAGATAGTAGTGATGATAATTACCAACTTCAGTTAAGTTGAGCATGGGGATGAGGATACATACACTCAGGAACATCTGTCCGCGTCGGCACAGCAATTTGTACTAAAACTACCTTGTCATGCCAAATTGGATTTTCTTCAAGGAATTTTTCAAATGCCAAAATCTTTTGAGGTATTCCTTTAATCATATCCAGTCGGTCAACCCCTAGCATTACCTGTTCAAATGCATACAAGCAGCATCAGCGACAAAGAAATTGAATTAACCAATATCTCGCCAAAGTCTGAGGAAAGTCAATCCCAAGTATTAGAGACCAAGGGCATAAATGAAAAACTTGCAGATTGGCCATTAATAACTCATCAGGGCCAAAAGGACTTATTAGTGTTGTTTTTAGGTGTGATGATATATAAGAGAAAGTGGAAGATATAGCTTAATCTCCGCCAATCTAACTCTGTTTGCCATCCATTTGCGGTTTACAATAGACTACTCCAGCTAGCTAATTCTCAAAATCTGTTGTAAAAAGTCAGAGAGAATTCCTAGGCATGTTATTTCTGATTTGCTTGACCTCCAACAAAACACTAACATATATAGTCTAGCTTGAGCAATTACCACAATCACATGATGCTGTATCTGAGAATTTTTGAATAATAAAAATAATAGTAATATGATGTTTTAATGTATAGATGACCAAAAGGCAGAGCTTATGCATCCATACAGTTCCAATAAAAAAGTTTTCAATCCCAGCAGCTTGAACTAAACCACGAAAGTTGGTCCGCATGCATCAACAGTAACTCTACCTATTATAATCCCTTATCATCTGAATATCCTGGTGTAATCAACCTCTTATGCTCTATATTCTTATACTGTAAGAAAATGGACAGATGAGTAAATATTGGATGCTTATGCGCCTCAACTGCAACTTCTAACCGTTGTCCAGCAAAAAGAGTTCATGGTAAGCAATCATTTGATATCTTGAAGGTCAACCCTAGCAAATGCTAGTAGCATGGTTGATGACCTCAGAGCATGAGGGAAGCGCATCCAAATTTAACTCACCTCATACAGTTTAGGTATGGCTATCTTCTCTCTCGCCAAATAAAATTGATATGCTAGCAGACTACATAAAAGACATTGCCATGTTCTTTAATAAACTAACATTCTGTGGCAAGAAACTGCTTTAACATTCTAGGTAACATGTACTACGAGCGGGTGATCATAACGACATAATAGGTATATTACTGCTTTTCTTTCATTTTTTTGCATCAGTAGCATTATCTTGTAGTTATGAAGACAGAAATCATACTCTTGATGAAGAGACATGGAAACATAAATTAACTCTATTATAGAATTTTTCAAACATAAACATATTTAATTACAACATAATATCACATCATTTAATTGACTACAAAAATTTATATAGATGTGGTAGCCAAAATACTTGAATCAAATAAAACAACCTGCCATGTTTACCTTCCTCCCAGCGAATCTCTCTTTCAACTCTTTGATGTGATCTTTTACTTGAGGAAGCTTAAGAGCTCGAATGAACCGATCAGAATCTATACCAATGGGAAACTGTACACCAGAAGTCCTAACGGAATTATTCATAATAATGCCACAAAATGATGTGCATTGCAATTCTATTGCAAGTGTGAGGTGTAACAAGGAAAATTCTGGTATTCCAATATGCCTATACCGCAGCCACACGAGTCAGCTTTCCTTGATCTTCCACACCATCAGGTGTGCCTTCGAGCCCCAGAATACGAGTGCAGGCACTTACGAAATGTCTTGCATAATCATATGTGTGGAATCTGAGATCAAATATCAGAACAAAATATGTGGGAGATCTTCATAAAATTATGTAGAATAGGGCAATCTTACCCCCCTGGCTATTCTGTATGAAGTCATGCAGAGGATAGACAGAAACTATCTTACTAAATATAACCAGGGACCCACCCAACCAAATCAGCAGCAAGAACAGACCGTAACAGTTCTGATCTTGACGGCAATGTCCGATGAATTTCGGAAGAGGGGAAAGGTGTGTGGAGAAACCAACCAACTTTCATTTTGTTGTTATACTCTTTAAGGCATTTTGGAAGAAACATCAGATGATAATCGTGGCACCAGACCACATCACCCTCCCTGTAATGCTCATTCACAACATCAGCAAACATTTGGTTTGCTTTTTTGTAGGCAGCAAATTGAGACTGGAAGCTACGAGTGGTTGCAAGGCGGTCCTCCTGTGGAAGCCCAAGATAGTGGAAAAGAGGCCATAATATGTTGTTACAGTAGCCATTGTAGTATTGGTGGACAATTTCTTCATCGAGAAACACAGGGATGCATTGCTGCAGTTGGTAGAAGATTGGTGTCAGACATTAGTTTATCCTTTAACATGAGGTAGAAAACACAATTGAGATACTTATGAATAATGCAGGGTTATGATGACTCATGGTAATGATGAGTTGAAGAATATCTTGAAATTTTATAATCAATAACACTTCCATATGAAACCAAGTTTACAAACCTTCTCAGCCAGAGCATCAGTTAGCGACCTCTGTCCGACTTCATCAGGAACATTTACACCAGCCCACCCTATCCATCTGGCTTCAAACTCATTGATACCTTTAAGAGGATATAATTGCAGAAATTCTAAAACTCATCAATGACAGAAGTCATTATTGTGCGGTTAAGAATAGAAAATCCAGTCATATATAAGACAACTACAGAACTATTAAAGCACAGGCAACACAATTGGCAAACTGTTTTTGACTCAAAGCTGAATATAGCATCAAAATCTAGTTCTTACCTAAAAGAGCACTAACCAGGCCTCCTACACTTATTTCAAGCGCCCATGAGTCTTCACTCTTCCTAATTGCAGACACAGGAAGCCGGTTCGCCACCACCAGTAACCTTTGCTTGGGGGCTTGAGCATTTTGTTTCTCACAGCCACCAATCAGATGTTTTCCCAAAACATTCCCTTCAAAGAAATCTTCCTTTCGATATCCCCTCTCACCATCAGACACATATAGGTTGTTCATGTTTCCAAAAATGTCAACATCCCCATCACTCCATCTCGGTTCTTTATTAGAATGAGAAGATCTGGTGGACCTTCTTAGCTCTCTTTCTCTTAAAAGCCTTTCTAGTCTACTTGCAGGTATGGCAGAAGTAGTTTTACAATGGTTGTCGAGCATATGCATGATTAGTGATTCATCCTGTAGCAGAAGTTAATAAGCAAAAAATACTAAAACTAATAAATGATTGTTCAAACTGGAGGACTAATCACTATATTAATTCAAATACCCATCCTACATGTTTTCTTCCTGCTAGACATTTTTCCTTGTTCAATTGGCAAATAGACATGATGTTTACATAAGACTGCACTGATTCTCAAGATTAACCAAATATGACATGTTGATATGGGTCGCTAATTGATGTAACATTTGTTTAATAGGCAAAGAGTAAGCAATCGATCTTGATGGTCGAAGAGTACTCAATAAAAAGTAATAAATCCAAGCAGGTCGAAACAACTTAGTTTGTTTGTTATCAAGAATTTATTCATGCAAATTGATCAGACCATTTACATAATCATAATGAGTCTTAAGACATGAGAGAATGAGAATGAAGTTTAAAAAATGAAAGATGGGTATCATCTGAATGAAAGTTCATCAAATTGACAATTATAATAAAAAACAAAGTGAAACTGAGATATTGAACAAGTTGAGATCAAAGCGCCAAAACAAATACACCGATTTCACTCAGTTATTAAGAGAAACAGATATTACCTGGCAGCCAATGTAATAACGTACTTTTAATTTTTCATCTCAAGTGAGTTCCCATAGAAAAAGGAAAAAGCGTGCATGCACATTCATTATTTCATACTTATATTTTTCTGCTTTTGGATTCTGGTATCCATGTTATTCAACCATGATTCTTATACAACCTTCCACCCTCAAATATTGTTCTAACTGAAAAGAAAGAAACTCATCGTAAACCCAACAGGGATTAAAATTTAGCAGATTGAGAAAGAAATCATAAAATTCGAAGAATTCTTGAAATCAATATATCTTGGTAAAGTCTTAAATGGTAATAATCAACAAACTCAACAAAAGTTCGAGAAGCTAAAGAATTAAATTAGAAAAAAACAATGAAAAAGAAAAAAGGGAAAAAGGAAATCAATCAAGGGGCCGGACTGAGGGTTTCACCAGATTGTTGTGCGAAATGCGGTTTCCTTGAGATGATTCCATCTTCTCTTTTAGGCTCCATAAAAATGGCTTTTCTCATAAAAACATGATTCTTGAACTGAGATGACGGTGCACATATAGACGAGAGTGCTAGTTGGCAAAAATATGGGGATATTTTGGAGGCTGTGCGTGGCCAAGAAAATAGAGGAAAAAAATCTTTGATTGTGTGCAGATGCAGAATTATCCAACCATATATATACACAGGCAAGAAAGAGCAATTAACATAGAAAAATAAAAAAATGGAGAGGGTTACAACTCAGTTCTGATCGCACACAGCTTTTTCACTATTCCGCCATGCAGATTTCTTATGTGGGTTTTGCCAAACGAAAGGTCACTCCAAAAACCACCTTTGTAGCATCTTACATGTGAACGTTGGATGAGATTTGGAAATAATTGGCGTATCTCCAAGATTTTGTGAATTTAACTGCAATGAGCCATTGGTTGTGATTCTTGATATCTTCTAGTAGATTTGGAAATTCTTGAAAGGTTATAAAACTTTGAGCATGTGGACATTTATATGGAACCCACAAATGTACTATCTGTGAGACTGTGACACATCATAAGATTTTAGGACTGGTTCATTGTGTTAGGTTCGTGATTTTAAATTTAGGGCCTACAAAGTAATTAATTTTTTGGATTTATAATTAAAGTAATATTAAAATTAAATGCTTTACAATTAATTATTTTGTAGAATGAGAAATCGAAGCTTAAATTTGATTTTCCCGTCATATTATGCAAAAACATATATAAATAAAGCACTACAAAAAAATATGTTTTATTGTCTTTTGTCTTTCAACCAAACTCCTCCTTTGATAAGAAAGGTATACATGTATAGTAAAGTACAATTACTCTGCATGCAATTTTAGAATTTAAAATTTTATAATTTTGAGAGACGTGTTTAATTAAAATACAATAAAATTTATAGAAGATAATAGACAATCACGAAAACTCTCTATTCCTAAGTTTTAATTATAAGATTGATTGATCCACAATATAATTAGTATTGATTTTAAATCCCACATGATAAATGTTTGTAGCATTTGAAACTCATTTGCCTGTGCCCTAACTCATCTTTTTGGTGGCATAAGTTGTTTGCTAGGTTAAATGGTCCAAGTTCTATATTTGAATGTACGTAACGAATACAAAGGGAATGTTTAGTTATGTTTTTCTAAAATAATTTTAAATTATTTTAAAAAAACGTAACCAAACATCTACCTATTTTTCCTTCAAAATACTAAAAAAGGTTCTCCTAAAATATCTTCTCATATATTTCAATATTCCCAAAATTTCTCCATTTTTCAATATATACAAACATATATTATAAATATTTATCATATTGTAAATGCAAATTTCTTTGTCTGTAATAAACAAAATTACAAGACAAGAAAAATCATACAAATAAAATAAAATTAAAATCTATTAGTCAATTGTGGATTTAATCTTTAATCTAATTCTCTTATTCTTCCCTTCCAAATATAATCTTGAATTTAATGAGTTCCACGAAAAACGTTTTAAATGCCGTGAATCTCCTTAAATAAAAATAACGTTAATTCGAGGGCTCTACACTTTAATCTCAAATCAAATGTTAGAAATATAAGAGTTCCGCGACGAACGTCTTGAACATCATGAATCTTCATGAATAAAAATGACACCAATTCAAGGACTCAGTACCTTAATCTCGAATAAAATGCCAGAAATATATGAGTTCCTCAAAAAATACCTTGAACGTTGTGGTTCTCCTTAAATAAAAATAATATCAATTTGAGGACTTTGCACCTTAATCTCAAATCAAAAGCCAGAAATATATAAGTTCCGCAAAAAATACCTTAAATGCGGTGGATCTCCTTGAATAAAAATAATGCCAATTCGAAAGCTCTACACCTTAATCTAGAATCAAACACCAGAAATATATGAGTTTCATATAAAACGTCTTAAATGCAGTGGATTTCCTTGAATATGCTTAAGAGAATTGCTAAGCTCCTGCAAAATTTCTCTCATCCACTGGAATTTGTGTTATGCGTCAAATGAGCTTTGGTCACCTCCTTTATATAGGCACTTGATGGAAGACTTCTAGATTGACTTGAATTCCTTCAACGATTATCTTTTCGATGAGATAATATCAAATATCAAGAGATAATATCATATATTTTTGATTTAATAATATCAGACATCAAAAGATAATATCAATATCAAGAGATAATATCAAATATATTTAATTTAATTGGTTTATAAGTATAAACACTTCATCTTTGATGCTAATCAATATTTGATTTGAGTATAAAATAAATATTAAAGTATTAATTAAAATTAACTATTTATCTTTTGGAATTAAATTTAATAAATTCTAAAAAATAAATAGAAATTTTAAATTAATATCTAGCATATTATTTTACACGTGTCACTTTTCAATTGACCAAAAATTAACATATCTACAAATGCTCCCACTTCAAGACTTGGCGAAAGATATGTTGATAATTCACGAAAGAGGCAAGGCTTGAAGTATTTGATAATTTTTCTTTTTCTCTCCATTTTTCACGTGCGTCTGCAATAAGAATATTCTTGAAGCATTCCTCAAGCTATGATGCCCAATAGAAATGTCAAGTATAACATAATTCAAATTAAATATCCTTTTAATGGGTGTCTCATACCCAGTTTATACTCATTCGGGCCAAGAGTAACGTGCAATTTAAACTCATGCATCGAGGAGCATATTTAACTTAAATAGACATTTTATAATCATATCAATGAGTTCATTTGAATTTAGTTGACAATTTATACGTATGTCAAGGAGTTTACTTGAATTTTACTTAATAGACAATTTACACTCTTATCAAGGAGTATATGAGGAGAATTGAATATTTATGTAGTCTATGCTCATACCCAAGCGCTTTATAGAAAGTTTAAGCTGATATCAAGAAGTGCATGTAGAGATTTTGAATACTTAGATAGTTTATGCTCGTATTTGAGAGCTTTTATTGATAGTTTAAACTCTTATCAAGGTGTACATAAGAAAACTTTAATTTAAAATTTTCAAGTAGTTTATACTCGTATCTAAGAGTATTTAGAATTTAAACACTTGAGCTTTAGACTTGAAGACTTGAGTCTTTGATTTGTAAACTTGAATACTTAAGCTTTGAATTTAAACATCCGAAGACTTGAGTCGTGGACTTAGAGATTTGCAAACTTGAGTTTTGAATTTGAAGAGTTCGAAACTTGAACCTTGACTTGAATACTTGAAGACTTGAGATATGACCTTGAATTTGAAGACATGGACACTTGAGTCTTTGATTTGGGGATTTAAAAATTTGAGTCTTGGACTTGGAGACTTTGAAACTTGAGTTTTGACTTGAAGTCTTGAAAACTAAAGTCATGAATTTTAGAAACTTGAAAACTTGAGTTTATATTTGAAAACTTGAAAACTTGAGTTTGAATTTGGAGACTTGAAGATTTGAGTTTTGAATTTGAAAACTTGGAGACTTGAGTTATGGATTTAGAAACGTGAAGACTTTAGAATCTTAGATAGTTTATGTTCTTGTCTAAGAACATTATTGATAATTTAGGCTCATATCAAGGAGCATATGAAATTTCAAGATGAAAATTAATTGTCCCCAACATCCTCATCATCATCGGCATCACTTATATCTTCCTGTTCATCAAAATTCATGTTTATTTCAATATTATGTACACAAGTTGCCAAATTTTTAAAAGTTTTTTGGTTTAATTCCTCAAAGTATGTAGCAAAGACTCCAACGCATGCCTTAAATATACATCACAATTGCTGAAGTCTTCAATAATTGATCTTTGCAGTTAAGACTCTAATTTTTTTAGCAATTGATGAGTTGGTGAGTTCAATCATACTGATTTTCCTTCAATTGTTATAGAAATGATTGAGGAACTTCTATTCCAACTGCCCCCAACTATCAATGGAGCATACCTCCATGTCAATATATCAATCAAAAGCATCATTCTTTAATGATGAAACAAATTGCTTGACTAGATGATCTCTATATGTCCCAGCATTATTACAAATCTCAATAAAATGAGCTATGTGCTGCTTTGGGTTGCCCTTGCCTTCAAATTGTTGAAACTTTGGGGGCTGGTAACCAATTAGCATTTTCAAGTTGTTAATCCTTTGAGTATACAATTTAGAGTAAGTCATAAACAACTTAGAACTTCCATCAAACATGTATTTGATAGTCTCAATGATAAACTCCTTCAATGGGTTAATGGAAACTAGTCCATTAGTGGAAATTTGTAATTCTTTATATGCAGTCTTTTCATTTTTGATTGATTATTTTTTTGTGAATATTTTGCCTTCATCCCGAGCCTCAATTTGTTTCTCTACCATGCAGCTAGTATTAAGATTGTCAACTTTATTTATCAATTTGGAGATTGAAAGTCTCGCTCTTGGATATGCTTTGTGAGTTCTTCAATGACCCTCATCAAATTTAAAATTTGTTCCACCAAGGTTGTAGCACTTGTCACCATCACCGTTGCTATGCTCAAAGAATTTGAAGTTAAGTGGAGAATGGATGATGCAGATTCTTCTTTTTGAGTCTCCACCAGCTTTATTCATATTAATAAAATGCGGCAACACCTTTTCCACAGTAAGCAAAGAAGTATCTCCGAAAATTATTGCAATTTCTTGGACATATTTCTTGTGATGATGCCAACTCTTTTTACTCCAATATTTGAGAAATTTGAGGTAGTAATATTAGTGCCACAATCTTATTGATGGCCATGATATTTTAGTTTTGATGAAGGAAAGAGATGAAAGGTAGAGATTGTCCCACTAGGCGTGCTAAAATGTATAAGCGCAAATTTCTTTATCTACAATAAACAAAATTACAAGACAAGAAAAATTATACAGATAAAATAAAATTAAAATCTATCAATCAATTGTTGATTCAATCTCTAATATAATCCTCTAATTCTTCCATTCTAAATATAATTTTGAATTTAACAAGCTCTGCGAAAAATGCCTTAAATACCGTGGATCTTCTTGAAAAAAAATAACGCCAATTCGATGGTTTCGCATCTTAATATCAAATCAAACGTCAGAAATATATGAGTTTCATGAAAAACGTCTTGAACGTCATGGATCATTTTGAATAAAACTAACGTCAATTCGAGGGTTCAACACCTTAATCACGAATCAAATGCCAGAAATATATGAGTTCCGTAAATAACGCCTTAAATGTTGTTAATCTCCTTGAATACAAACAACGTCAGTTCGAGGGTTCCACACCTTAATTTAGAATCAAACATCATAAATATATGAGTTTTGCAAAGAATACCTTAAATGCAGTGGATCTCTTTGAATTTGCTCTCGAGAATTGCTAGACTCCTTCAAAATTTCTCTTGTCTGCTAGAATTTGTGTTGTGTCTTGAATAAACTTTGGTCATTCCCTTTATATAGGCAATTGATGGAAAACTTCTAGATTGACTTGAATTCCTTTGATGATTATCTATTCAATAAGATAATATCAAATATCAAGAGATAATATCATATATCTTTGATTTGATAATATCAATATTAAGAGCTAATATCAAATATCATTGATTTGATTAGTTTATAGATATACGCATTTCATCTTTGACACTTATCAACATTTGATTTGAGTATAAAATAAATACTAGAGTATTAATTAAAATTAAATATTTTTCTTTTGAAATTAAATTTAATAATTTTTAAAAAATAAATAGAAATTTTAAATTAATATCAAGCATATTATTTTATGCGCGTCACTTTTCAATTGACCAAAAATTAACATATCTATCTATATATATATATATATATATATTATCATTCTAACAATAAAAAAATAATTCAATTTCACTTTTACCCCAAAAAATTCAACAAAAAATAATTAATTTGACTTACATAGTGAAAAAATATCTCCCCAAAAATATAAACCAAACATACCAAAATTTTTCAAAATTAATTTTTAACTATTCCCCAAAATAACAAAAAATTCATTACATTCTCCAATACAACTTTCATATTCTCCAATATTACTTTTAACATTCATTCTCTCAGAATACATTAAAATTACACACAAAAAAACATAATCAAATATTGCCAAAACTTTTCAACTATAATTATTTTACTTTTTAAAATGGATAAAATGCATGTCTACATTCAATATTCAAGATTATTTGAACTTGAGCACTTATTATTATTTTTTTTTTTCCAACAGACATAGAAGCCAAAAAGCTATAGACGCCAACAATTTCATTTAAGGAAGTAACGTAAAGTGATTTAGATAAAAATTCTGGGGTAAAAAGAAAAAACCACATAAAATAATAGTATTGATTCAAATTGTATTAAATGTGATTAATTTGCAAATAATTATATTTTTTTGGTATGATAATATTAAAATCAATATCTAACTCTATAATTGCAATAGTATAGTTTGTAATAAAAGAAACTCCAGTTCCATATTTTTAACCAGTCCAACTTAAGCTCGCAAGTCGCATCTACGGATACGTACACACCAAATTTTGTGACGGCCAGTCAACGCAATTCTCCGATGCCGAGAACCCTAATGCCGGCCAATCCGTTGCCTCTTTTCTTTCTCTCTATTCTTTTATTGTCTTCTACGCTGACTCATTCCTTCTTCTTATCCAACTATCAGACCCTCCTTTCCCTCTCACACTCCCTCACTTCCCGCGTCGCCACCCTACGAGCCGACCGCGGCGATCTCGAGGGAGCGGCGCGGGCCAGGATATTGGCCCGTAATCTCGAGCGCAGGCTGGGTCTGGGCTTCTACAAGTTCGCTTGGAATGTGGGACGGGATTATTTGAAGAATTACGCTTGGAGAGACACGCAGTCGTTTGAAACCCTAGGCGGCGTACTATCGGATCTGAATGACTTGTTAGGGGCTTTCAATGAGTTGAATCGGGTGCACTCGGACGCGGAGAGGGTGGCCTGGGTCAATCGAAATTACAAGAATGCCTTTAGAGTTTCGAAATCGCTCTTCGCCCGACTGCTCAAAATTTTTCGTCAATCCGTATGCATTTTGTTTATTTGGCATTTTCTGTTTTTATTAGTTTAATTTTTAATTAAGTTTTTCTAATTTGTGGGAATTAAAAGAAACTATGTGAAGCCATGCTGTCGTTATTTGGGCACAATTTTACTGCTCAGCGTGGAAAAAAGTTTCTTCCTGTTGCTCTTCTAAAGTGCTCTTACCAATTGATAATCAAAATGGGCATTTGGCTGTTAAATGAAATGAACTTGATTTGATTTATTTGTTGTTTCCACAAACCTTTGGCTTAACTTTTTTTAGAAGAAGATTAAAGAGAAACAGTATGCAATCCTGGTATTTTTTTAGACTGATTGTCTTGTGTTTGATGGAATGGCAGGGACCATTACGGGAAGTGGTTCTACTGCTGCAGAAAGAAGTTCTGGACGGTGATCTGCTGAGGGACTGCCTTGAGTTAGGTGCTGCTGACCTAAAGGGTCTGATCCAAGTTTTGAAGGACATTGCTCTCCAATATTCCTCTGCTTCTCCCAAGACTGACCTGTGAATGGTACTTTTTGCAATTCTATGGTAGGCTACTGCTGCTTCTGAGGTTGAAATCCTGAAATGCATTTTGGATCCTAAAAAGAGCTGGTCTGCGTTTTAAGCGTTCGCTTGGTTCATTTGAAAGCTATTAATGGATTTTTATTTCTACCTTTGGCACCTATCCCAAGAAAAAGTTGGATCCCCTCCAGAGATAGCAGCGGGCAGTCTTCCATGCTGCAAGTGGGACTTGATAGTCAATTGGTGTGCAGTGTCCACTATTGCCAATGACTCAGGTAGGGTTTGGATATGTTTTTTTGTTAGATTTTGTTATATATTTATGATGTATCTTGGGATAATTGATTATTAGAGAATGTGAAAGTTATTTTTTGATATGTTTGTTTATATTTTGAATGAGATATTTTTTACTGTAACAGATTAATTAATACTTTTTTGTTGGATTTTTAGAGTGAAAATGGAATTAGATAATTTTTTTTATGTTAAAATAATAATATATAATGTATATATAATGTATATATTGAAGAATGTGCAGTGTGAAGGAAAAATAGAGATTCGTGTGGTTATTTTTCCCAAAATAATATTATTTTGGAAAAATATAACCAAACAAAGCCTCTGCTTTTTCTCTATCATGGAATTGACGAGTTTTTACCTGGGGAAAGGGATAGAGTGACTGAAGAAAGACTCAGCTCAAACATGTAGAAAGAAGGAATTGGCACAACTCTAGTTATTTTGCTCAAGTCAAAGATCTGGAAGGCTGAACCTTTTTTTATGGGAAGAATGCGTTTGGTTTATACTCTAGGCCGGCAGCCGGTTGACTAGACCAATAAATATGGTCTGATAATCTTTTCAAGGGAAGGGGAGATAGAATGGCTGGGCGAGAACAGTGAATGTATTTTCATAATCTTTCCGAAAGAGGGGGAAATTGGATTGCAACTAGAGCCTGAAGTGATGTATGTTTCTCTAAAGTTTGCAGCTTCAGGGTTTCTTTTAATCATCTAATTTTAATCTTTTGTGATTTGTTTTTATAACAGCCGTTTGGTGATGTATGTTACTGGCTAATCATTCAATAGGTTTAAGTCACATTGATGATTTGATCTTTTCAGATGTTATCAAACATTCATCATTTTTGCTGATGGTATAAACATCTTCACTGAATATTGTTGCCTTCGGGTGTGTTATTTGATATCATTCTATGGACGACTGCTTTGGATTTGAATTTTCCTAACCGACAGAAATGGGAAACGAAACTCATGCGGGCCCAAAAGCTCGATCTTTTTTAAGGGAATTTACATAAAATTTGTTCCTACCAAGGAGCTTTTTGTTGGCCACATAATTTAGTGTCTTTTCTGAATATCAGAACTCGCATAATCCCAATATTTGTTAAAGTAATCACATTTAAAGCTAATCAGTGGAAATTTTAATGACTTAATTAGGGGTGTTCAAGTTCAAATCAACTTAAACGAAATCGACTAAATCTGCCAAAAAACTGAACTGATTAAATAGTTTTTTTTTTGGTTTAAAAATTGAAAAACCGAATGATTTGGTTCGATTTTCGGTTGGCAAAATCAAAATCGAACCAAACCAAAGCGAACCGATAATATTACTAAAATTTCTATTTTTATATGTTTTATCAAAAATACCCCAATTTTTTTACTTATTTTCCTCCCACCCAAGCTCAATTTTTAACTTAATTTTCGTCGTTCTGTTATCATTATAATGTTAATGAGATTACTATTATTATTATGTACTAGTTAATGGATAAACATACAATTTGATGTTATTTTAGTTCTGCAGTTTTGTCATTACTTCAACGGCTTCTAAATCTTTTTTCATTTGCCAAAGTATTATCGTTTTTAAATTATGTTTTCTTATTAATGGTAAAAAATAAAGTCCATATGTTGCGCATAAAATAGTTTTTGCAAGTGAATTTATATAACAAATGTAAAAGGTTTGTTTCATCTATACTTAAAAATTAAAATTAAGAAAAATTAAAAAATCGAGCCAAACCAAACCAAATTTGACTGGTTTGGTTTTGTTTGGTTCTCCATATTAAACCAAATCGAATGGTTGGTCTTATACCAAAACTAATTGATTTGGTTCGGTTGAGATTTTTCTCAAAATTGAACCAAACCACATCGTGAACACTCCTAAACTCAATGACGGACTATGTTCGTCTGAAAAAGGCAAAAAGCAAAATTGGTTTAGTAACTATACTCCACTGGCAAATTTTGACTTTATCTTTTTGGATCGCAATTTTGGTACACTAACTTTTGAATTTGGCAATTTGAGGACAAATTCAGTTTAAAATCTTTTGCGATTAGCCCGATCCTACATGGGGCATGATGTGGCCCCACATGGTGCCACATCACATCCTCTCTCCTACATGGCATCTGATGTGGCAGCCATTTCTTGTCATATATTTTACTAGACAAAAAAAAAAGAAAGAAAAAAAAATTTGCACAAAAAGTCAAAAAATAGGTAAATAAAAATTTTAAAAAGCTAAAAGATAAGAAAATAGATAAATCTTGAAAAATATTTATATACTTATATATACACATATACATGTATCCCACTTGCTAAATTATCAAATTAAATGAATTGAGTCCTAAAAGAAAGTTTAAGATTTACACATTAAAATTTAAAAATATCAAATATCCATCAGATTTATAAAATTTTATTTCATACGAATCTATCATCTAAAATTTTTTAAAAATCTAATTTATCACTTTAGATCATATAATTTTAATAATATTAAGTTATAATATTTAATAATATTAAAATAGTAAAATATCTAAAAATTTAAATAAATTTTGTTGACTTTATTTATTAGTTTAAAATAAAATAAAAATTTAAGTCTATCCTATTATCTATACATTCAAAATTACATAATAATATTAAAATGATAAAAACATCTAAAATAATTCTATTAAATATAAATATATTTTATTTATTAATTCAAATATAATAAAATAAAATTTAGACAATAAAATTTTAACTTTATCATCCTAACTACATAATTATAAATTACATAATAATATTAAAATAAAAATATTCTAAAATAATTGAATTATTC
Organism: Jacaranda copaia; assembly: GCA_014898725.1. Classification (NCBI taxonomy): domain Eukaryota; kingdom Viridiplantae; phylum Streptophyta; class Magnoliopsida; order Lamiales; family Bignoniaceae; genus Jacaranda; species Jacaranda copaia. Next base: position 345,959 of record JACGDI010005364.1, read on the forward strand.
AATTAGTATAAATAAAAAATTTAAATATAATAATAATATAAAAAAAATCCCCACCCTTCCCCCTCCCCCGCCCACCCTAACCACACCCCTTCCCCCGTTGCCCTCAACTTGGCCGCTAACCAACAGTCGCATGCGTCAGGCTACGTTGCTAGGCCAAGGGGGGCAGGCAGATTTGGCCAATCCAGATCTGCTGGCCTAAGGGGTGGTGGTGGCGGCGAGTGTTGGGGGGGAGTGTGGTGGTGGTGGCGAGTGTTGGGGGTATACATACATATTATATGTATATATATTTATGTATTTAAAATTTAATATGTATGTGTATATGTTTGTATGTATATATTTTTATTTTTTTGATTTTTTATTTTTTATATATATATTTATTTTTTATTTTTTATTATCATATTTTGCTAACGTGGTAGGTTGAATTGCCGTGTTATTGCCACTCAGGAGAAAAATAGGCCACGTGGCCCCACGTCATGCACCACGTAGGATCGAGCCGATCACAAATGATTTTTGATTGAATTTGTTTTCAAATTGCAAAAATTTAAAAATTAATATACCAAAATTGTAGCTTGAAAAAATAAAATTAAAATTTACCAATAGAATATAATTACTGGACTATTTTGCATTTTTGCCCCTAAAAAATATCTTAAAAGAGTTCGCTTTTTGTTAGAAAGCAGTAGGTTTAGCATGATATTATTCTCAACCTCTCATTGTCTTGAATCATTACTATTAAAAGCTCAAATCAGTCATCACACTGCAATTCGGCGCACGCATTAAATAATGCTTTTTCATTGACTAATTGTATCTTTTCTTGGATAAAGGAATTGATTACCTATCTACTTCTTGGCAATCTATGTCCATTATCATTTTCTCAGTTTCTGTCATTGAGCTTAACTGTACTTTAAAAGCTAATCTTGATCACTTGAGCCAAGACTGAATTCTGTGCTATCTCAACTCAAATACAGATATTTTTTGCTTGATAATTAAACTGAGTGTTTTGGGGATGTTGATTTCTCTTCTTCTTTTGGATTTGATAGGAAGCAAATGCAGTTCAGAGTAAACGAACTTTTAATCAAGTTGCGGGTGAAATTGAGCTGGAATGGCTTCGACAGACAAAGCATGAGGTCCACATGTGATGATTGTGATCCCAACAAATTAAGCTTTCCCTTTGTCCATAACGTTGACCTTTGGGGCTCACGGTGCCCGTTTTGGAGATTTGGAGCCCTCACAGATTCACATACGTGGTGGAAAGACAAAGTTATCTTTTGAAGTAGACCTGTGCAAGTTTGTGCTTACTGCTGTTTCTTCAACTGCCTGATTTAATTAAAACAGCAGCACTAAAGCTATATAGCCACATGTGCAATAAATGCTACATTAGTCGATCACATTGATTATCTTATCTTTTCTGATATCAATGTCCCTTGAACTTATTAACTTCTAAGCTGGTAACACGTTTGTAGTTTGATATATATGTTAGTGACTTAATTAATTTGTTGGTCAATCATGAGTATGCTGCAAACTTGGTTTGTTTGTAAATATTTCACCTTTTCTTCTTTCATTTCCCTTGATTCAGAAATTTTCATTTTCAAACTCAAGTTTTGAAAAAGAGAAACTCAGAAGTACTCGTAGACATGGATTTGGGATTTGTAGTGTTTTAGCAATTTGATTTGTGCATATATTGATCGTCGGCAGGAAGTCCAGCCCTAGCTAGACATGGTTATAGCCATGTGCTGTGTTAATGGAAATCAGAGCTTCATCATGAACTAACACTGTTTAATCGTCTACGTTTTGCTTCCCATGACTTGGTCTGAACATTAAATGCAGTAGTTTGCTAGCTACCTCGCATTTAAATCCCATGCTGCAAACTCACCTGCTCTTTGCTAAGGCCAAACCAATCTTCATGCTCAACTTTCAAATAGTTATTCCATCGACCCTTTCTGAGCGTAATTAATTTACTCAAGATTCATGCTGAAAATTTTTCTTACTAGTCTTGAAATTGGTATTTTGATTTGTTAATCACGCCTATAAAAGTTTTTTGGATATTTTTACTCACCTTGGCACTATCCTTAACTGCATGATAATATGAAATCCGTGTTCCAGTTTAACAAGAAAAATTTAGGAAAGTCAAGGCTTTATGAGACAATCAGCTAACAGGCAAAAGATCAAACTAATTAATATTGCTTTGCCTATAAAATCTTGTAAATAATCAGAGATTTTGCACTTAGGAAAAATGAAAAGATAGAATTATTGGGCTCTAAATTACGGTAAAATGCACAGTTCCAGAAATGAAGACCTGGTCGGCTGGTCCCTTCTCTCCATTGCCTTTGTGCACTGTACAAATCCGATCACATTATTCCCGCGTGAAATCAATGCATCTAACTAACTCCATATCAGTATGGATGATAGCTAAAAATGGGTCAACTCCAGTTTGCAATCTTGTTTCTCCTAAACTTCTAATATATATACGTGTCTTCGTGCCTTGAATTTCATCACGCACAACACCAGCCAGGCCAGCACCCACCTAACTTTCATCTTTACTTCTTTATTTTCTGATCCTATTTTTTGCCGTTGCATTATTCTCTTTACCTTTTTTTGTCTACTACTTACAGCTATATGGATATATATACGGTGGGAAGTGGGCTTCAGAGATGGATGGTGTTGTGTGTGGCTGTGGTGGTTGCCGTGAATCTCCGCCACGGGGTCATGGCGGAGCCCCAAGTTCCATGTTACTTCATATTTGGTGATTCATTGGTGGACAATGGCAACAATAATAATATCCAATCTTTAGCCCGGGCTAATTACTTGCCTTACGGTGTTGATTTTCCCGACGGGCCAACTGGGAGGTTCTCCAACGGTAAAACCACAGTTGATGTCATTGGTAAGCTCTCTCTCTCTCTCTCTCTCTATATATATATATATATATATAGATGTCCCTTTCTCTGATGAGCTAATCATAGAGCACATTTTTGGGTGAAAAAGCAAAGGAATACCTGAAAAATGACCGAATTTTGCAGCTGAGCTGCTAGGTTTTGATGGTTATATTCCCCCCTACGCCAGTGCCAGTGGCGATCAAATACTCAGGGGAGTAAACTATGCCTCTGCTGCCGCTGGAATTAGATCAGAAACTGGCCAGCAATTGGTAAGGCGTTGGATCCTTTGTCACCTTAATATTAATAAATAAACAAAATTATTTACCGTTTAAAACTATTGTTCAATAGGGTGCTAGAATTGATTTTCCTGGGCAAGTAAATAACTACCAGAACACAGTTGCACAAGTGGTGGACATATTAGGTGATGAGGATTCCGCAGCAAATTATTTGAGCAAATGCATATACTCAATAGGAGTCGGCAGCAACGACTATCTCAACAACTATTTCATGCCTCTCTACTACTCATCTAGCCGCCAATACTCCCCTGAACAGTACTCCGACCTCCTCATTCAACAATACTCAGAGCAAATAAGGGTATACGTTGTCCTCTCAAGTTGAGCAATATTCTTTTTGCCTCCTCTTAATCTATCTTCAAGAATTTGAACCTTTTTCTTTTATGGGCTACATATATATAGACTTTGTACAACTATGGAGCTAGAAAGTTTGCTTTGATTGGAGTGGGGCAAATCGGGTGCAGCCCAAATGCATTGGCCCAAAATAGCCCCGATGGATCTACATGTGTACGGAGAATTAACGACGCGAATCAGATGTTCAACAACAAACTGAGAGCATTAGTTGATGAGCTGAACAACAGTGCTCAGGATGCAAAGTTTATCTACATTAATGCATATGGGATTTTCCAGGATTTGATTGATAACCCTGCAGCTTTTGGTAATTGTTATTGCAATCTATACATCAATTTTATTACATCCTACGTCCAAAGTATAGCCTAGCCTAGTAACATTTTTTTTTTTTCAGGTTTTAGAGTTACAAATGCTGGATGCTGTGGAGTGGGGAGGAACAATGGGCAAATAACATGTCTCCCTATGCAGACTCCATGCCAGAACAGAGATGAATATTTGTTTTGGGATGCATTCCATCCCACAGAAGCTGCAAATACTGTGGTCGGGAGGAGATCGTATCGTGCTGAAAAGGCAACGGATGCATATCCTTTTGATATTCGCCGCTTGGCTCAACTCTAAGAAAAACAAGAGAAGATTTATGTGGCGCGTGTATGTTGCGACCATATTTATTACATGTAATATCTATGATTAATTGTGCTTAATTATATATATAATTTTTTACTGTCATATTTTTGTGTTATAATTTTTGTAGCATATGCAAAAACACTTTCTCATGGTTTCAAAATTAAGGTTTTTAGTGTTTGTTAGTTCCTAAATGGAGAATGTATTTTTTCGAAGCACCTTGATGATAATTATATCAAATCGTCTAATTATAAGGTTATATGATTAGAACTGTTTAAGTTCGTTTGATTTGGGATCAGCTGTGATCCTTCAAGATTGTGGTTTATTCAGGTTGATGAGGTGTTTCACATCATAGTAAGATCATTATAATCGTTGGATAGGGGCCCGGCAAAAAAATTGTGACGCTCAAATTAAATCAATAGAGGATAGTGGATAAAGAAAGGCTAGCAGGGAGGATGAGAAGAAAAATATTTAGTGACTTCTAGGTTATATACCTTAAAAATGGAGTAAAGTTTGGCATTTTCACTTGGTGTCCATTATCAAATAAAAGATGATTGACTTGGCATAATTTTAAACTTTCATGACATATAAAGTTAATATTGCGTATTTATTCTAATCGACCAATGCAAATTTATCCCACTTGTAGAATACATTAAATTCCCTTTTTGTTAATGATATTTTTGAATTTTTGAGTACATCATATTAGTATCATAAAATATATTTAACATTTATGGCAAAATTTCGACTCGAATTCACTAAACTGACAGCGCCAAAAACAATCCAATATGCATCTCTCAGGAGACTGGCTAAGAAGAATTACATCTATTGGTAACTGGTGGGGGGCGCTACAGTCTTATAAATTGCCTAATATATTGGATGGGACGCCCAAATTTGCTTATGATTTTACGCACCGACACTTTACTGTCACTATGTCGAAAGAACCTAAAAGGGGTGGCTGGCCAAACTACGATGTGTGCACTTGGATGCAGGATGGAACCAAAAATGAAAGCGTTGGGGGTAAAAATGTAGAATATAAAAGTTCAAATATAAATTTCATAATTTATTACTTGAATTTATATTTGCATAAAAATTAAAAATAATTGAATTAATGTCAAAATTTTAGTAGTTTCTTCTTTATATAAGTAACTAAGCAAATATCTAAAATTTCATCTTCCATTTTGTTTCTAAGACTATTCTAAATAATATTGATAATGGAAAAAGTTCTTTCAGTTGTAGCTGTCGAAAGACAGAAAAATTCAATTTTTTCATATATTCACTTACCTTTATCTTTTTATCTTAATCTTGAAGGTTAAAAAAAAGGAGATATTTTGGTTGTTTTGCAAGTCTCATAGGCCCTAAGACTTTCTAAGATGATTCTTGACAATATTTATAGTGGAAAGAGTTTTTCAATTTTAGCTCTTGAATGATAAAGAAAAATTCAATTTTCTTTTAAATATTTACTTATCTTTGTCTTTTTTATCTTAATCTCGTTGAAGTTAAAAAAGATAATTTGGTTATTTTGTAAGTTCCTTAAGGTTTTCTTTGACTAAACACCAATAATATTTTTTCAAATAAATAAAATGGAAGTGATCTAATGAGCATAATTTAATTATTTTTATTTTTATTTATGCACATGCATACCCAAAGTTCATTAGGTTTTGAATTCCTAATCTTACAATTATATGTGTGAAGATGATGCCACCAGGCCAACAACTTGATTGCTTAATTGCAAATACGTAACTAATTCTTTTGAGTTTTATAAAATTAAAAAAGATAAAAATTTAGTCAATAAATTTTAATTTTATCTTTAGTTAAAAATAAATGAAATACAACCCTATAAATCTAAATAATTAATTTTATTTAAGACCCAACAAGAAAAGTTAGATCTTTTAGAAATTAATGAATGAA
>JACGDI010005364.1:352272-367836 GCA_014898725.1 Jacaranda copaia
AAAAAAAAACTCATTACTTCTTACTTAAATTTAATTTTTTAACTTAAGAATTATCTATATTGAAATTAAATCTATACCAATGATAAAATTTTTATATATAAAAATTAAAAATATGTAAATGAATATTGATTTTATGGGATTGATTTTTCATAAAGTCCAACTGGTAGATTTAGCAATGGTTGAACTGTTGTAGATGTTCTTGGAAAATCTATTTTTTGTATTATTAAACTCTCTCTTAATTTTGTGTATTTTAATTCTATAGTATTATTATTTTAGTTTGATGTTATCTTTTTTTTTAACAGCTAAATTGTTAGACTTTGACAAGTACATTGCACCATTTATTAATGCTACAAATCAAGACATTTTAAGAGGAGTGAACTATGCCTTAGCCGGAGCTAAAATTCTTGATAAAACAGGACGCAATGCATTTGTATGTTCTCTCTCAATATATAAGATTAACCAGAACAAGTGAGTTGTTGGATAAACATTAATATAATAATATGACAAAATAAAATAATAACATTATTACGTATAATTTCATAATCTAATTGGACATATAACCAAATAATTGGCATATGATATTAGTCATGTTAGAAAAATTAAAAATGTATAATTGCGTCAAGTTGAACTTGAGAAAAAAATTATGAAATTAGCTCAACGAGCCTTATCTTTGATATATATATATATATATATATATATAAAGGAAAAAAGAAAAAGTTAGGCTTAGCTCAGCTTGATTAAGTTTGACATTTAGAACAAGTTTTTAGCCACCATAAACTTTAGTCAACTGGACTACTGTTAGATTTTAAAATGTTGAATTCAATCAGCCATGGTTGGTGGTGCTTGAGGGTGACCGATCAATGTGTTGGACAACCAAAACAAGCAACAAGCGCTTGCTAGGACCGAGCAACATGTCGTGCACCAGTGGGCAGACTAATAAACAGACTTGACAAACCTTATTGGATGTGTGTGCGCATAGGCTGGGTCGTGCGCACACTTGACTGAACAATGCGCTGACTTGTGTGAAACCTAGCGAGATTGTGTGCACATTTGTGCAATACTTGATGGGATAGTGCGCTTACTTGTGCAAAGGAATGAGTTGGAACCAAGACTTCAGTGCAATGAGTGGAGCAACACACACAAGCGGCCAATAGCATGCGTGGCAATAGGTTGGCAAGAAGGGCTAACTTAGCAGACAGCCTAGCAACACGTTGGCAAAATGTGGCAAGTTTATGCGGATGTGGGCGACAATTAACCGAGTATATTGGTAGATGATTTCTGGTAGAGGGGGAAGCAAAGTAGTGGGGCGGTTGTGGCTAACTTTTCTGGTAACCACTTGGGACAGTTGGCAAAAACAAGCTACACTGTAGATAACTGCTTGGCATAACTACTCAAACAGCTGGCAACATTTAGCATAACTTTGCTACATGTTAGCTGTTGATAGGCTAGCTTTATAGCAGTTGAGGATGTCCACTATAGCTTATTATACTAGACAATACATAAGCCATTGACCTCATAATTTGCACTAGATAGCGAGTTAGAATTGGGCAAATGATGTGTGAAGGCATTAGCATCCCATGTATTACATTAGCTAGATTAATATAAGATTAGGATTGGTTCCTATATACTTCATGTGTCGCTTATGTTAATTTTGTTGCATGCTTAACAATCATAATGTTGTCTTGCTTGATCATATGTTGCCTAACTAGCACATTTGCACTAAACAGAGTGCATGGGCAAGTTAACTGGGTTATTGGCGAGTCTAAGCCGCACAGGGTCACATAAACCTAGGTAGAAAATTTATGTGAAAAATGACCCCTATGAAAATTGGTATCAAAGCTCGACTTCAAGTTATTTTAAGGGGAATTGACCTGAGTTTGGGTTTTATAGAAGCTTTAAAAATGAGAAACGATGGTGGATCTAAGTTTAAAACAAGCGGTTCTTGGCTTGGAGGTAAGAATGCGTTGGATGGAGGCATTCCTTAGATAGCCACGTAAAGATCAAAAGATGGCTCTCTTTAAGAAAATTCAAGAATTACAACAAACGATTAAGGGTTTGCAAAAGATAATGGTAGGTTTGCCGAAAATTATTAACAAAAAGGTAGTTTCAGCCACCAAGAATGCGAGAACGTTTACTAAGGCAATTAAGTTGAAGCTTGATTCGATTAATACTAAATTGATGGCATTGAAAAAGGTTGTTGCGGCAAGTGTGGTTGACAATAGGGCTTCTTTATCTAAAGTAAAAGTGCCTAATCCAAAACCCTTTGACGGTGAGCAGAATGTCAAAAATTTTGAAATTTTTTGGCATGATATAGAGACCTATTTCGAGACCACTAAGATTCTAGAACAGGAAAAGGTGTCCATAATTACAATGTACTTGATGGGAGACGCCAAACTGTAGTGGTAAACTGAGGATGGATTGATACATGGAAGGCATTGAAAGGAGAATTGAATGAGTAGTTTTGCCTTGCAATGTCTCATGGGTTGCATGGGGAAGTCTTCAAAACTTGAGACACATGAGGATGGTAAGAGAGTATGTTTCTACTTTTAGTTCTTTTATGCTTGATGTGCGCAATATGTCTAAGGAAGACACATTGTTCAATTTCATGGCAAGGTCACAACATTAAGCTCAAGCTGAGTTACGGCATCAAGGAGTCAAGAATTTACACTTAGCTATGGCCACTGCCAATAGATTTGTGGATTATCAGACTATTAGAGGCCTAGATCAAGAACTTAGAAAGAAAGATACTGGGAAAGACAAGGGCAAGCAAAATCAAATGAAAAAGGGAAGGAAAAAGAGAGAGCCAAAGCAGTGGGAACCCAACTAGAAAAAAGGAAAATAGGGTGCTACATTTGCGGAGGTGACCACAGAATGCAAGAATGCCTGCAGCAAGAACGACTTAGTTCATTGATGGTAGAAATGATTAAAACAAAAATGGAGAGTGACATGGAATCGAGAGTCAGTGCTTTCCAATAGTTGAACACTTTGATAGGTAAGTCTAATTCAATTAAGAATAAGGAAATATTGTATGTTCAAGTGTTTGTGAATGGTAACCAGGTTAAGGCAATGGTGGACTCGTGGGCCACACATAGCTTTATCTCTAAGGAACAAGCCCAAAAGCTGAGGCTAAAGATGGAACCCATTCCAAGCCATGTCAAAGCTGTAAACTAAAAGCCATAAATGGTGAAAGGTGGAGCCATTATGGATTTGAAAGTGGGAAACTAGCAAGGATAAAGTTAACTGATGGTTTATCGATTGGATGAATTTGATATAATTCTTGGTAGTGATTTCCTAATTAATGCAAATGCTGTGGTTATCTTTAACTTGAGCGAGTTGGTGATCCTGGATGATAAGGAATCGTGCTTTGTACAAGTTAAATAGAGTAACTCCAAGAAAAAGGGGAAGACGTCAACCGATGGGAAGGATGAGATTGGACTAATACATGCTAAAGGTACCGATTCATCGATATCAGGCAATGATGGTAGCATTTGCCAAGAAAACGGTAAAGAGAGTTAGCCTTCTTTATCCTATGCAGTGAAGTTAAAAACACAGCCCTATACCTCAGTTAAGTGTGGACATTAGCTGAGGTAACGAGTTTGGCAAGGTTCAAAGGGAAGTCCAAACCCATGCTGACATAGTGCAGCATGAATAAACGTAATATCAATAAATGTTGCCTTGGGTTAAAGTTACTGATGCGTTTATTTCCAAACTTGTCATGCATGTTTAAATAATATTGGAACACAAATGGGAGTATGTTTCCATCTATCCAATGAGGGCATCGAATCCCTCAAGTGAAGGTGGTTTGTTAGACCCCAAAATGTTGGATTCGATCAAGCATGCTCAATGGTCCTTGACGGTGATCGGCCAATGTGTTAGACAAGCAAAATAGGGCACAAGCACTTGATAGGATTGGGCAACGTGTCATGCATCAAAGGGCGAAGCTAATCAATAGACTTAACAGACCCTAATAGATACTTGTGCGTGTGAGGCTGGGCCGTGCGTACACTCGTGTGACACCTGGCTAAATGGAATGCACATAGGACAATGTGCACATTTGTGCAACACTTGACAGGATAGTGTGCTTACTTGCGCAAAGGACTGAGTTAGACTCGAGATTTGGGCTCCACTGAGAGGAGCAATGCGCACAAGCAATAAATTGGCACACATGAATGGGCAACGATACGAGCGGCAATAGGTTGGCGAAAAGGGCTGACTTGGCAGACAGCCTAGCAACACATTGGTAAAATATGGCAAGTTCATGCTAATGTGGGCAATAGTTAACTGAGTATATTGGCAGATGATTTTCGGCAGAGAAGGAAGCAAAGTAGTGGGACGATTATTGCTAACTTTTCTAGTGACTGCCCGGGATAGTTAGCACAAGCAAGCTACACTGCATATAACCGCTTGGCATAATTGCTCAGACACCTGATAGCATTTAGCATAGCTTTGCCCCATGTTAGTTGTTGATAGGCTGGCTTCCTAGCAGTGAGAGATGTCCACTGTAGCTGATTATACTAGACGATATATAGCTATTGACCTTACAGTTTCCACTAGATAGCAAGTTAGAATTGGACAGACGGTATGTGAAGTATTGGCATCCTATGTATTACATTTGTTGGATTAACACAAGATTGGAATTGGTTATGTGTCCCTTATGTTAATTCTGTTGCATGCTTAACGATTATAACATTGCCTTGCTTGATTATATGTTGCCTAACTCACACACTTGCACTAAACGAGGTGCACGAGCAGGCTAATTAGGCCCTTGGCAGGTTTGAGCTGCATAGGGTTACATAAAATTAGGTGGAAAATGATCCCTATGACAACTACACAGTAAGCTCTGATTACCTCAAACTAATAATTATGGTATGACGCTAATATTTTTATAAATAAAGTAATATCTATAATATCAATATTTTACTATTTGTTTCTAAGGGTGACATAATTAGTATTAACAAGCAATTATCAAATCATAAAGTTGTAGCTTCTTGCATCGCTAAATTATTGGAAAGGAAAGATGCAGTTAAAAAATATTTAAAAATATGTATCTATTTTGTTGAAATGGGACCAATGAATATGTCAACGATTATTTTCTCCAATTATACTTCAAAAATACCTCATATAACACACAACAGTACGTAGAACTTGTCCTTACTCAATATTCAACGTAGCTCTGGGTGAGACTTTTTATTCCCAAAATTCAATACATATGTAGCTATTTGTTTTCTTTTTCTCTTTCTTCTCTTTAAGCAAAAATTTTCTCTTTCTTTCATGTTTGTTAGTGGTTGTACTGCAATGACGGTGCAAGAAAAGTAGCGGTGAATGAACATCATAAAATAGCCACTTCTCCGCAGATATTGGCTCCCCCAAAATGGGTGATAATGCTATTCAAGTATTCAATGAAAAACTTAAGCTTCTAATCGATGATTTCAATAATCAGCTTCCTAGTGCTAAATTTGTGTGCATAATAGAGAGAACCGATGCTTCTTATGGTAGGCATTTATTTACAAATCAAATTACCATGCGCCAACAGATCATTTAGAACCAAGTTAATCTTATAATAAAAGTGAAGAAGTATTTGATGGATAAAAATATGAGACAATTTCATAATGTTGATTATTTCAGGTTATTTTAAAAATGTGATTGATCCATGTTGTCAAACAATTAGTGGGAGTTGTGTTCGAGGAATTATTCCATATAGCAATAGAGATGAGTACTTGTGCTACAATGGATACCATCTAACAGATACTTCTAATGTGATTTTTGAAAAAATTACCAACAATAATATATTTTCATTGTATGTTGTTCCTATTAATATTAAGTGAATCATACGATGATAAGAAGTAATTGATAAAAATATTTTGATTGGTCCATTAGTATTATCTCACTCTCTTTTCATGTCACTGTAATGTGCGCTACAGTCCTTGTCCTTAGTTAACAAGCTGTTTCAAAGACAGTTTCTGGTCTCCTTTATACTATTATGAAAAGGAAGATAGTTTCATATTTAAAATGAAAGTTATTTTTTATTATTTATGTAAATTGCCTTTTAATTGTTCCAACAAATAAACAAGAAAGCTACTAGCATCATCTAACAAATTGCTTTATCCTTAATGAACAAATTGCATTATAATAGGTTAACAAGATGTTTCAGGGTGGTCTTATCTGTATCTATTATGAAGAGAACATGTTTAATAAAATATAATTTTAAAAAATATTTTTGAAAAATAAAAATTTTCAAATAATGCACCATAATTTTTCATATTTTAAAAGATAATATTTTATTTTTAAAATATAAATAAAATAATGTGGACACATGAATAACAAATGCAATTTCAACTACAATATAAGCAAAGCCTTCTTAATCTGCAATGCATCAAAATGATTTGTATATAAACATCCTTTAAATATTCTTTCTTTCTTCATTGTCCAAAGCTACTAAAAATAAATAAATTCAAAATAATTTTAATTTTTTTATTTTATATATATTAAAAATTTAAGTACGTACACTTCAAGTATGCCATGATTATTAATATATATTTAATTTTGCTATGAGTAATTTGGGTTAACTAATTAAACTTGAGTATTTGGATAATGAGTAATTTCGAGGTATAGGATACGTGAGTAAGTTTTGCATATAAACATAATTACATCCGTTCAATTATTTATAATGTACTTTTAGATTTAGGTTTACCGAAAATGATAACTAAATAAAGTTTTATGAATAAAAAAAGTAAAGTTGGGAAAGAGGGAGTTGAAATATGGGTATTTGATATTGGGTATTTTTTGAGTATTTGGCATTTTATGTGTATAGACCCTATCCTTATCCATTTCATTTTTCTTAATAGGTCTAGATAGGATCTTGGTCTCATGTATATCTATTGGGTACGGATATGGGTATTGTACTATTTTCATGGGCATGAGTAGGGATGACAGTGGGAAAGGTCAAATCCAAAACTTGAGCTCAACCGAATAGATTTGGGGTGGTTTAATGGAATATGAGGCACGATTTTCGTAACCCAAATTATTTAGGATGGAGTATGAGGTTTACCTAATCTGGCCCAAAACCCCCACCACCCCGCTCCATATAAATATTATATATAATAATAAATATATTATATATAATTTATTTATTATTTTTTAATTAAAAATAATGTCCAAATAGTTTAGGGATCACACTTTCCATTAGAATCTTATATTTTTTTAATTTATTTAATATTTTTCGTATTTTACTTCTAGAATTTTATCTTATTTGTATGAATTTTTCATTTTGTACTTGAAATTTAATTTTAATTATTATCAAATGATTTTAATTTGATGCTTTCATTAACTGATTTCAATTTTTCTAATTCTTTTTGAGTTGGCAGGTTAAACCCACCAACTTGACAAGATGAGGCAAGACAAGGTGGGTTGGGGTCTTTGTTAGGCGAGACGAGGGATGGGACAAGCTAATTAATCCATCCCAAACCCGTCCCACTGCCATCCCTATTGACAATCCTACCCTACCTACACTTGATTTTTATTTTAATTTTAAAAGTAAATATATAACTTGATATAAAGTTGCAAAACACAAATGATATAATCAAAATATAAGGAAAAGAAATTTATTGAATATGTAGACCAGTATATAACTTACATTTTTTTAACTTTTAACAAAGAAATTATTTGCTATATATGAATTTATATTAATTAATAATTAATATTGTATGTTGTTTAATTAGTGCATATAATTATTATTAATCAATATTTTTATCTGCACTACATAAAAAATTGAGTGTTCTATTATTTATCAAATATCTAAAATAACATTACTTATCCAAAAAAAACATCTACAATAACATTGTCTTTTTCCGGGATTATGCCCATATACTTTGTTATCTAATTCATCATATATTGACTTTTGTAATGTAATAATATCTTGAGCCCCTTGACTATGATTTCACATAATCTTTCAATTGCGTCGGGGATAATAAAAAATTTATTATTACATAAGTTTTATTAATATAAGTATAAATCTTTTGGCTAAATTTATTTTAAACATCTTATAAGTTCTTATAATTTATAAAATATTTTTGAAACTTATAAAATATTATATTTTATTTTTAAAATAAGTTATTGAAATGTTTAGATAAAATAAAATTTTGAAATTTATAAAATATTAATAATGATAATTTTATAATTAATATAATTAAAAATAAAAAAAATTATTAAAATTTTAAAAATAAATTAAAATTTTTTTACTTTTTTTAAAAGAGCTTGTAAATTTTATTAAATCCATTGTCGTGTTTTTGTGTATAAAGTTGCTTTTTTGTACATAGACAGCGCTTCTCTTTTATCAGCAGTGGCTTTTCTATTCTGTATTAATTAATTAGGACTTTGATCCTTTAGTTAGGCGGTTAAGCATGATCATTAACCCTTTAATTAATGCTGTATATATATATATATATACACATTACTTTCCCAAATAATGAAAATCAAGCACCTTTATTTCCCAAATTGAGTTCAGCGAGCATTGCGTGTCGCCATTCTGGAAGCTAACATGGTATCGGAAGTCGCTCTCCATCGTGCCACTCCTATATAATCTCTCTTTCGGTCATCTTCTCCGGTCATTTTTCCTCTACATCTTCTCTCCAGACTCTTCCCCAAATATTCTGTTTCTTTTTTTTCCCTCTCTCTTCCACCATGGAAAATGCCCAAAACTCTGCATCCAGTAGCTACTCTGCCATTGACAAACCTGCCAACCCTTTCTATCTACATCACTCCGACAATCCAGGCATCGTCCTTGTCTCCCAGCCCCTTGCCGGTGATAATTACTCCGCATGGAGTCGTGCGATGGCTATCGCACTATCGGTGAAAAATAAACTCGGGTTTGTAGATGGAAGCATCACAAAACCCTCCGATGATGATCCTGTGCTTCTGAACTCATGGATTCGCAATAATAATGTGGTTATATCGTGGATTCTCAACTCCGTGACCAAGGAAATCTCTGCCAGTATCATATTTTCAGAATCGGTTTTTGAGATTTGGAATGATCTGAGAGACAGGTTACAACAATCAAACGGACCTCGAATCTTTCAGCTACACAAGGATCTGATCAATTTGAACCAAGGCACCAACTCCATTGGTGTTTATTTCACCAAGCTAAAGACAGTGTGGGAAGCACTTAGCAAATTCCGGCCATCCTCCACCTGTGACCGCTGTAATTGTGGCGGCATAAAGGAGATTTCCAACCATTATCAACTTGAATATGCTATGGCCTTTTGTCTGGCCTGAACGATTCCTATGCACGGGTTCGCAATCAACTTCTTCTCACTGATCTACTGTTTCCAATCAATCGTATTGATATGTGATAATTCAATAGGCCTAATAAACTTAATATCAAATGAGATAGCCCGTGAAGTCCAACAGTAAATCTGTTTGATTGATCGGTATCAATCTTATTTGATAGGATTTGCGGTCGATCCGTATCGACTTCAGGACCACTTCAGAAGTTCGAGCATTTGAGTTTAGTCGACATGAATCGACCTTAAAACCACTTCGGCGTTCACTCGAATCCCTGTCATGCTTATCAGTCTGACAGGTCGAGTTGCTCTGCACTGATGACACGTGGTAGCCGGTGCAACCACTGTCAACAACTCTAACAACTCTGATAATCCTGCCAACAACTTTGGGAGAGACGTGCCCCTACTGGCACGGTTTATCCGGAAAAATAGGAGATTTAGCTATCTGATACAGTACCGTAAGTTAGACATGAAATGACTCTCAACCCCTAACATGAAAAAAAGTTAGTACACCTGATAGGAATATTTGGATAAATTCATGCCCACAAAAAATTATAAATACTTTAGGTCCAACCACGCTTAAGGTAATATCCTACACACTACAAACTCTACATTTTCTATATTCTGTTCGATCTCTCTACCTTGATCAGAACTAATTTGAGCATCGGAGTACCTTTGTCGGGGACACCTCGGCTATCTTAACGTGTGTTGTGATTGCAGATTTCAAGCCTCAAAATTATACATCATCATACGTGACCAACCTCCCTAATTGACTCACTAGTAATACAATTCTCAATTCCTCTAAAAGCAACTCAAGCAGTATCACGTATATTTTCCCTCATCCTGCAGGAAAAACAACGGAGCATCTGTCAGAGTACTCTACCTCGAATGATCTCCAACACCGCCTATGTCCCAAAATCTGACAGTCACAAACAGCCACCTAGAACTAATGACAGGCCATCCAACAACTATAGAGGTCCTAGAAAGGAGCGACCATACTGCACGCATTGTTCTCTCCATGGTCACACAGTAGATAATTGCTACAAACTGCACGGATATCCGCAGGGGGTTGAGTTCCAATCCCGCAATCAGCAACAATCTCCTGCTCATCAGTCAACAACCACCACTTCTGTCGATCAGGTTAATGATCAGCAAAATGAAGGAGTTGGATCATTTATTCAGACTCTTAGCTCCAACCAATTAATCAACTCATATCCATACTGAACAGCCACATTCAGCCAGTTCTAAGCTTACTCAACCTAAAGCTCCTCCCGTCACTCACTCAGTAAGTATCTCTTTCTCCAGCTCCCAACAACACAGTTCTCCCACTTTATGGATTGTTGACTCCGGGGCCTCACAACATATCCGTCCCAACTCCTCTCTATTCCACAATCTGAAATCGATGAACAATACTTCCGAATATCAACCAAACAACATCCATATCCCAGTCCATTATATGGGCGACGTCATCATTTCCCCCACTATCACCCTCCGAAATACCCTCTACGTTCCTTAGTTTAACATTCACTTAAATCTCTGTTAGTTCCCTTCTCCGAGATACCACTACTGTCTCATTCTCTGCTGCTACTTTTCAGATACAGGAAATCAAGACTTCCTAGGAGATTGGCAGGGATGACAAAATCGGAGGTCTCTACTTCTTTGACACTACATATAACTCTACCTATTCTATAAGCCACTTAAATAAAGTATCTATACACACGTGGCACAATAGGCTTGGCCACCCTTCTCACTCAAAAATTGAGTTAAAGCATTCCTTACAACGTAATAGCTTCAATAAAAATGATCATTGTAGCGTTTGCCCCTTAGCTAAACAACGTCGTCTTCCATATATCTCTCACAACCATATATATGAATTTCCTTTTCAACTCATTCACATTGATGTCGGGGGGGCCTTCAAAACCCCCGCCCACAATGGAGCTTAATAATTCCTCACATATCGTAGAGGATCACTCCAGATTCACCTGGACCTTCCTTATGCACCATAAATCTGAACTGTCATCGATTCTCCCCACATTCTATACATATGTTTCTACTCAATTCCACACCCAAATCAAGGAAATCTGATCTGACAATGCCAAAGAACTCTCTCAAAAAAATTTTCTCCAAACCCGGCATCATTCATCAACTTTCCAGCCCAGAAACCCCCTAACAAAATTCTGTTGTAGAGAGAAAACACCAACACCTTCTAAATGTGGCTAGAGTTCTATATTGCCAATCTTATGCTCCCATCTCACTATGGAGTGAATGCATTCTCACGGCCACCTGTCTCATAAACAGAGTTCCCTCCACCCTCCTAGCCAACAAGAGTCCATATGAAGTCCTCTATCACACTCCCGTTGATTATTCTCCTCTCAAAGTGTTCGGGCGCCTAGCTTATGCCTCAACCACCCAAGCTCACAGACATAAGTTCTCTCCTCGAGCTAAGCCGTACATCTTCGTTGGGTATCCTCCCAACACAAAAGGATACAAACTATGTGACATTCACTCAATAATTTTCTCATTTCTAGAAATGACGTATTCCATGAAGACATTTTCCCTTTCAAACCATCTCCTCATTCTGAGCCAGTCACTGACCCCTTTCCACAACTTGTCCTTCCTATCCCTTACATGAATAATGGCAACCCCCCAGCTATAACAAACAGACATAACTCTCATAATCCTCCTTCCAGTCCTCAATCTGGACCACCTCAGTCCCACGCTCCCCTTAGAAAGTCCTCTAGAATCTCAAAGCGTCTCTCTTACGAGATTACCACCATAACTCATCTACTACTCATCATTCTTCTTCTCTATACCCCATCTCCAACCACCTCAGTTACACTCAATTCTCTCCAATATATAAAAACCTTCTAGACAATGTCTCCATCATTCCGAGCCCCACTGCTATCACCAAGTTGCAAAGTCACCTACGTGGCAACATGCAATGCAAGCTGAGCTCTTTGCCCTTGAAACAAACAAAACGTGGACTATTGTTCCTCTTCCGCCTAATAAACATTTTATTGGCTACCGATGGATTTACAAAACAAAACTCAAGTCAGATGGTATAGACTTTCTTGATTCTTTCTCTCCAGTTGCTAAGTTGGTCACCATCAAACTGGTATTAGCTCTTGCTGCTCAACACATCTGGCATCTCTTCTAACTTGATATTAACAATGCATTCCTAAATGGGGATTTGTTCGAAGAAATCTATATAGACCTACCCCTGGGCTACTCTCCACCCACTTCACATCACACACAACATGGTAAACTTGTCTGCAGGTTGCAAAAATCTTTGTACGGGCTCAGACAATCCTATCGGCAATGGTGTTCCAAACTATCCAGTTTGTTGTTAGCCCTTGGTTTCAAGAACTCCTAGTCAGGTTACGGCCTCTTTACTATTGGCTCCGGCTTGAACTTTGTTGCTCTCTTGGTTTATGTTGATGACATAATACTCACAGGCCCTTCACTAGATTATGTTAACAAAATAAAGCAACTCCTTCAACACCATTTCAAACTCAGAGACCAAGGTGAGCTGAAATATTTCTTAGGCCTCGAAATTGCTCACTCCACATCAGGTATTTACATCTCTCAGCGCCAATACACACTGCAGTTGCTACAAGACACTGGTTTCCTAGGGCTAATTTATGAAAATATAGCCATAAAAAACAAAAATTTCTAAACTACCATAGCTGTGGAAAGGTTGTAAAATTGTTGTAAAGCGGCTTCAATTAAAGCCAAATTGTTTTTTCAATTAGATCAAGAGGCGTGGCTTCATCAAGAAATTTTAAGAAAGAACAAAACACATTGAAATTTCATTCACATCGCCAACAACCCCATGTTCCACGAAAGAACAAAACACATTGAAGTGGACTGCCACTTCATCATAGATAAAGTCGTCGCCGGCATCGTCAAGCTGCTTCCCATTCACTCTTCAGATCAACTTGCAGACGACCTCACGAAGGCCCTCCCTACACCATCTCTCAATTCCATACTGTCCAAGTTGGCTGTGAAGAACCTCCACAAGCCACCTTGGTGGGGGGCCTTTATTAAACCCATTGTCGTCTTTTTTGTATAAAGTTGCTTTTTTGTGTATAGATATCGCTTCTCTTTTATCAGCAGTTTCTTTTCTGTTCTGCTAGTTTGTTCATTAATTAGTTAGGACTTTGATCCTCTGGTTAGGCGGTTAAGCATGACCATTAACCCTTTAATTAATGCTGTATATATATTGCTTTCTTGAATAATGAAAGTCAAGCACCTTTATTTTCCAAATTGAGTTCAGCGAGCATTGCGTGTCGCCATTCTAGAAGCTTCACAATTACCAACAAGCTTTTGATATTTTATTTTAAAATTTTATAAAAAAAATTTTTAAAAAAATATAAAATATTTTTATTAATTTATACAATTTTAAATATTTTATATAATATTTTAAAAAACTTATAAACTTACCCAAACATCCCCTAACTTCTATACTCATTTAAATTCGATTTATTTATTTACCACACTCCTTACAACTTAAGGATGTTTGAACTTCATATTCCAAGAAGTACTTTTGTTATTTTTTAAGAAAAACACTATTTCAAACAGCAATTGAAAGGAAAGAATAAAAAATTTATTATTTTTAATCAACAAATGATGACATTTTTAATTTATTGACTATTCAAGTCAAGATATTATTCTTTAAACCAGAAATATCATTATTTTTTTTATGTCTTATCAATAAAATTATATTAAAATAAGAAATTATTATTAAATCCCATTATCTTTAAAAGTTAAAAAGAAAACTTTTTATTTAATTAATTAATAAGTTTTAATTATTTTTAATCTAATATTCCTTCTAAGTTGGAAAATAGAGTATCAAAATGAAAAATATATATATTAAAAACAAAACAAATAAACACAATTTTCATTTCAACGTGAAATACGTGTTTTCTTGGAGATTCCATCTTCGACTGGGAGGCCTTTCATTAGGCCAATATTTGTGGAAGTCCTTGGATCCGTACTTTGCTTAGCCACTGCTTTTGTGCAGTATATACACACACCATTCACTCTTCGTCGTGTCGGGCTACTGGCCAAGCATCCATGCCCTGTTCGAACAAAAATGCGCTACTCCCTCTAATCATAATTTATGCTTCTTTTTTCTATCACATCTCAGTGGTCGACAATGACAATGACAATGACAATGACGACGATGATTGTGTAAAAGCTTCCATAAAGTTCGGTTTTATTTGGTTATATTTTTTTAAAATAATATTATTTTATTTTTCAATATATACATATTATATATATATATATTATATTTTATTATTATTTTAATATTAAAAAAATAAGTCAATTCTATTTTCACCCCAAAACTCAATAAAAAATTATTGATTTGACTGTTGTAATAAAAAATGCCTCCCCAAAAATATAAAAAAATATATCAAAAAAAACTTTTACATTCTTCAACAATTCATTCTTCCAAGATATATGATAAACAAATAATAAAATCAAACAAAAAATATAACCAAACATTCTCTTAATTTCTTTGCATTTGGGGTTGATTTTTCAGGAGGTCCAATTGATAGAATATTCTACAATGAACAAACTATTGCTGACATTCCTGGCATGTCTAATGATGTAGTTGATATACAGGAACGAAGTGAAAATAAAATGAGTATTCTCAAAATTAATAAACTCATACTTGGTATAATTTAAAAATATAAATTTTTATTTTCATGAAAAACTTCATTCTCAAAGGTATCGGTATAGAAAAATCAAATTTTTGCAGCAAATTAAATGGAGGCACATGTAAAAAATGCATTATAATTTTTTTTCTATATATTTGTAAATTTATTTCAATTGTAATTTTCAAAATAAATAGTTAATTAAATTGGTATTTTAATATTTATTTTATTGGCCAATGAGCTGATGTCAAGTGTCAAATCACGATATAATTGTATATCTCACAAGTTAAGAAGGTAAATTTAGATCACATCTTGTAAGCTCAATTTGACAATAGAACTGGGGTCTTGCAATAAGGAAGCAAATTATGATATTATGAAAACTCTAATCACACCTTGTGGCAAAAGAAATAAATTCAATTAAATTACAAAGGGTCAATCAAATAGTACCATTTCATCAATTTATGATGGCGGGAGCTCGAACTCTACAACTATAAATAGGGTCATCTTCAAGAAGTCAAACACAATAACATAATATATCATTCAACTAAATTTAAGGAAATTCACAACGTTCAAGGCGTACAATAAGATGTATTTTGCGAAACTCATCAAATTAAGTTGTTCTATTT
>JACGDI010005364.1:374764-385694 GCA_014898725.1 Jacaranda copaia
AATTCAAGCTTTAATAATTCTTTATTAAATTAATACTCTTATATATAATATTAATAAAGATTCTAAAATAAAACATATATATATATATATTATATTAACCTAATATCTATTGTAACGTCTATATTATGTTGTTAACTTTGAGTTTTTAGCCTAAAAAATAATAGGAATACAGATAAAATATCAAATATAATAACGTATAATAGTTTATGTATGTATTAATATAATATGAAATAGGGGTTTAGTCTTCTAATATTTAACTTTTGAACTAACATATAATAAAAAGTTGTTAAAAATTCAAAGATGGCTTAATTTTATTTTATAAGAATAATATCGTTGTATAATCCAAAAGGAGAAAAAAAAATATTAAATCGGGTTGGATTTTTTTTTTTGGATTTCAAATATCTATCTAATTCGAATATGATATTGACTAATAAAGATTCTATCAGATGTTGAATCAAATTTGGATATAAATTTTGATAATTGAATTCGAATATAATTGGTTCGATCCAAATATAGCCCATTAGTAGCCCTGCCTTCTCTTGCTTTGTCAATTTATCACTTCTTACTTTGAAAAATATGCGTGAAGTTTAGGTTTGAATTTTTATTAACTCTTAGATCTATTTGTAGATGTATATGAAAAAGGTACGAGAATAACAAATAAAGAAAAGAAGAGGTATGAGGATATTAAAAATAAAACTTTATTAAAATTAAGCCAGATAAACATATTTTTAGAGTTAAATGCTCTATGTGCCCTTCTACTATATATTTTTTAGTTTTAACATACTCATGTACATTAAAAATTTATTAAAGTTCAAACTTTTGACCTCTTATATTATATACGAAACTTATACCCCTCAACTATATATAATATTTTTGGGTGGCAATTTGAACTAAAGGCATGGGCTCAACCCAACCCACATTTTTTTGGGGTGGGTTAGGTCTGAAAGTATTAGAAATGGGTTTGAGTAGTTGGGTTTAAGTGGGCTGAATTAAGCTTGGATTCAAAATAGGGGCTTAGACGGTTTAAAATGGGCCCATTCAACAAATTTAAGTAAAATTTTATAAATTTAAAAAAATTAAATTAGTAATAAAAAATTAAATAATTTTTTTTTATCAAAATCTCATACTTTTAAATTATTAATAATTTAAAATTATAATATACATCTTGAACTTTAAACATATTAATAAATTAATTGTCTAAAATTCTTTTAACATATAAATTTGAATGTATGAATAGTATACAAACAAATATTATGTTTATTAATTAAAAAGTAAATTCTGTGTTTATTGCTTAGGTAATATTGCCTGTCAAATTGCCAATAGTAAAATTAACATGCAATTCATATAATTTAATTTTTGAAATATTAATCAAAACTAATACATTCTTGATTAAAAAATTGTTATACACCTAATGATGCAATAATTATGTAATTTTTTTTTGTAAATTATCAACTTTGTTATGAAATAAGTACTACTCATAATTAATTTTTAATGCAATAAATATTATTAAAAGAACCAATAAAATAAGTATATAATTTAATAAACCACCTATTATTTTGTCAAATTATATATTGAATAAGGTGATAAATATATATTAATATTATTATTCTCTTGTGAAGTATTGTTTTTGAATAAGCAAAATCAGTCAAAAATTTTTTTTTTTTTTGTGAATTGAGCACATTTTGAACCCATACAGCCTGATCTCCAATTCAACTCACTCTTAGTCTACATATCTCGACCCATATACTATTTTAAACCTTAATGGCTAAATCACATAAATCCAAGTCAAATCAAAGCAAACCAAACTTAACTCACTCATTTGCCACCTATAATAATTTCTCATTCAACCCCCAAGCCAATTAATTATTGTGACATCTAACTTATTGTATTAAATGTTCTGATGAAAATTGGCCTTTATGCCATTGTATTTATATAGCTCCCAATATGTTTTCATTATTTTAATTCTAAATTTGATGTCACATTCTTTATTAAGTTAAAAAAGCCTTTTCAATTACAATAGCACAATAACTTGACTAAATTGTAGAACATTGAGAATTACTAAGTCATAAATCTAAATTTTGTAGCTTATACAAAGACTACAAAATTCATAAAGTAAAAACATAAATAAAAAAATAATAAAAAATGAAGCAAATTTTCTTATTTAATTAGAATTTTTTAATTTGAAAAATATGAAAGCTTATTTTATAAAATATAAAATTTTTAGTATGGTCTTTCTAGTCATGCATGTCATAGTGTTTATTTTTATAGCACTTGAGGATTTTAAATGTCAACTATTTGTCAACAAAGTAAGATTTATTTATTTTTTTATGGAGTTGCTTTCTCATTTTTAAAATATAAAATGATATACATATTATGCAAATTATGGTAAAATAGTAAGTAACTTTTAGCGCATTTAAACAAATAAATATTTGCATAAGTCTTTTGTAAAAATAAAATATATAAATAATTTAATACAAATCTTAATTTCAATTTTTTCCTTTTTTTTATTTAGCATTATTCCTACCAAATATTATTTCTATACAAAATATTTTTTTTGTAAATTCTAATTAAACAAAAATATGTAATTAAATGTATATGATATAAAACTGTGAAAGTTGATGTTATTGGTTATTTAGATGTTCATTTGTTAATCTTTTAACAATTTCAAGTATGCAAACTGTATGTTTATGTAGCGTATAATAAATTTGCTTCAAATAATTAAGAATTAGTTCTCTATTATTTGTTGTTGAAAAATTAAAATATTTTTATTTGAAAAGTTCGATGATAAATAAGATTAAGAGATTATAGGAGTTGTAACAAGTAATTTCTTATATTTAGACCAAATTTTAATTCAATTAAAATTTGATTATATTTTGGACATTTAATTTTATTTAAAAATATTTTACATATATAAAAAAAATGTCTTACGAATTTAATTAAAATCTTTGATAAGTCCTCAACAAATGCAAAATTATTCATTTATAATTTTAAATTCTTTTACCAAGAAAGTAATCTAATATTTCATAAAAATATTTGCATTATCCTCATTGTAAGAAATCGGCGAGTTGTAAACTTTTTTAAGCAACACATAATATTTAAAAGAAAATTATGGTTGCTAAATCTTTTCTTTTTAACTTATGAGACATATTAAATATAAATTCTTTATATATATTTAAAATTCTAAGTTGTTGAGGTGACAATTTTTTTATGAAAATATAATTCAATAATGGATACTTCAACTAAAAACTAACCATCGAATAAAAAAATATTATTCGATATGGAACAAAAGTTTATTTATTTTGACATGACTTGAGTTAACAACAACTTTGTTTATATATATATATATATATATATATATTGTAGCGCCCCATTTGGGAGGTGCCTACTTTAGGTCAAGGTATTATAGACATTATTTTTTGCCCAATTGGAGAGTAATACATATAAAATAATATGTTAATTATTAGTTTAAATTTTTTTATTTATCTTGAAGTTTATTAAATTTAATTTTAAAAGATAAATATGTAATTTTAATTAATATTTTAGTATTTATGTTATGCTCAAATCAAATATTGATAGGTTTCAAAGATAAAGTGTTTATGCCTATGGACCATGATATTTGATCCTATCTCATGATATTTGATAGTATCTCTTCATTGTTGATATTATCTTTTGATATTTGATATTATTTTATTAAAGAGATAATTATTAAAAAAGTTCAAATCAACCTAGAAATCTCCTATCAAACATTTGTATAATGGGAGTGATTAAGGCTCATTTAACATACAACACAAATTTCAGCAAATGAGAGGAGCTTTGAAAGAGTCTATTTATTTTCTTTAAATCAAATTCAAAGAGATCTATAGTGTTCACGGTGTGATTAACATGCGAAACCTTCAAATTGACGTTATTTTCTTCAAATCAAATTCAAGATGATCCACATGCATTCAAGACATTCTTCGTAGAGCTTATATATTTTTGGCATTTAATTCGAGATTAAGGTGTGAAACCCTCAAATTGGCATTATTTCAAATTAAATTCAAGAAGATTTATGGTGTTCGAAGTATTTATCGTGGAACTCATTAAATTTCAAGATCATATTTGAAGGGAAAGAATCAGAGGATTAGTTTAGAGATTGAATCTACAATTGATAAGTTTGAATTTTATTTTATTTGTATGATTTTTCTTGTCTTGTAATCTTATTTATTATAAATAAAGAAATTTGTGCTTATAAATTGTAGCACGCTTGGTGGGACGATCTCTACCTTTCTTCTTTTTCCTTAATCAAGACTTAAAGTATCATGGCCACTAACAAGATTGCAGCACTAAAAATTACTACCTCAAATTCATCAAGTACTGGAGCAAAAAATGAAGGCGTCATCACAAGAAGTATGTTCAAGAAGTTGCAATCGTCTTCAAAGGTGGTTCCTTCACTTGCTATGAAAAAGGTGTTGGCCGCATTTTATTGATATGAATAAAGATGGTGGAGACTTAAGGGAAGAATCTGCATCATCCATTCCCCACTCAATATCAAATTCCTTGAACGTGGCGATGGTGATGGTGACAAATGCTACAACCTTAGAGGAACAAGTTGCAAATTTGACAAGGGCCATTGAAGGACTCATGAAGCATATCTAAGAGCGAGACTTTCAAATTTGTTTGGTCATTAAAGAAAAATGCTTCTGATTGGTATGCTAACTTAGAGACAAGCTCCATCAATAGTTGGGGGCAACTGGAACAAGAATTCATCAATCATTTTTACAGTACTCGAAGGACAGTCATCATGATTGAACTTACCAACTCTTGCCAGTGGAAAGAAGAACTTGTCATTGACTACATCAATCACTAGAGAAATTTAAGTCTTAACTATAAAGATCAATTATCGGAGGCTTCAACAATTGAGATATGTATCCAAGGAATGCACTAGAGGCTAAGCTATATACTTTAAGGAATCAAACCAAAAATCTTTGAAGATTTGGCAACGCGTGCACATAATATTGAAATGAACATGAATTTTAATGAAGAAGTAGAATTAAGTGATGCCGATGAAGATGAAGATGTTGGGGGCAATTAATTTTCATCTCCAAATTCCAAATGCTCCTAGATATGAGCCTAAACTGTCAATAATACTCCCAAATAAGAATATAAACTATATAAAATTCTCCAGTCTCCATGCCTCCAAATTCATGACTCAAGTCTCTAAGTCTTCAAATTTAAGATACAAATCTTCAAGTCTCTAAATTCAAACTCAAGTCTTCAAGTTTTCAAATACAAACTTAAGTCCCCAAGTCTCTAAAATTCACAATTCAAGTCACCAAGACTTTAAGTCAAAGCTCAAGTCTCTAAGTCTAGAAGTCCAAAACTCAAAATTTTAAGTTGATAAATCTATGACTCAAGTCTCCAAACGTCTAAATTCAATACTCTAGTCTTCAATTTTTCAAATCAAAGACTCAAATCTTCAAGTCCAAAGCTAAAGTTTTCAAATTCCAAATATCCCTAAATACGAGCATAAACCATCTGAAAATTTTAAATTAAAGTTTTTCCATGTCTTGATAAGAGTTTAAACTATCAATAAGACTCCTAGATATGAATATAATCCTTGATAAAAGCCTAAACTGTCAATAATGTTTCTAGATATGAGCATAAACTATCTAAAATCTTTAAATTAAAATCTCCCTATATGCTCTTTAATAAGAGCGTAAACTCTTTATTAAGTCAAACTCAAGTAAATTCTTTGACATAATTATAAATTTTCAATCAAATTCAAATGAACTCCTTAACACAAGTACAAAATGTTTATTGAAATTAAATATGCTCCTTAATGTACGAGCCTAAACTGCATGTTACTTTTAGACCGCATGAATATTAACTGTGTATAGCACTCCCCTCAAAAAGATATTTACTTTGAATTATGTTATGATTTAACCCTTTTATTGGGCACCATAGCTCGAAGAATGCTTGGAAGATGTTCTTGCGCAAACGTATGTTTTAAAAAAAAGGGAGGAAAAAAAAAAGAAAACTTCTCAAATACTTCAAGCCTTACCTCTTTCATGGATGATTGACATATCTTTCGCTAAGTCTTGAAGTAGGAGCATTTGTAGACATATCAATTTTTGTCCAATTGGAGAGTGATACATATAAAATAATATGCTAATTATTAATTCAAAACTTTTTATATATCTTGGAATTTACTAAATATAATTTTAAAAGATAAATAATTAATTTTAATCAGTACTTTAATATTTATTTTATACTCAAATCAAATATTGATAAGTATCAAAGATAAAGTGTTTATGCCTATGGACCAATCAAATCAAAGATATTGATACTGTCTCTTGATATTTGATATTATTTCTTCATTCTTAATATTATCTCTTGATATTTGATATTATCTTATCAAAGAGATAATTATCAAAGAAGTTCAAATCAAACTAAAAGTCTCTCATCAAATATCTATATAAATGGGGTGATTAAGACTCATTCAACACACAACACAAGCTCTAGCAAGTGAGAGGGGCTTTAGAGGAGTCCAATTATTTTCTTCAAATTAAATTCAAAGAGATCTACAATGTTCAAGGTGCTCTTCATGGAACTCATCATATTTTGGTGTTTGATTTGAAATTACGGTGAGAAGCCCTTGAATTGGAATTATTTTCTTCAAATTAAATTCAAGAAGATCCACATGCATTCAAGATATTCTTCATAGAGCTCATATATTTTTAGCCTTTGTAGATTAAGGCGCGAAGCTCTTGAATTAGCGTTATTTCAAATTAAATTTAAAGAGATCCATGATGTTCAAGGCATTCATTGCGGAACTCATTAAATTTTGAGATAATATTTGGAGGGAAAGAATTATAGGATTAGTTTAGAGATTGAATCCATGGCTGATAAGTTTGAATTTCATTTTATTTATACAAATTTTCTTATCTTGGAATCTTATTTATTGTAGATAAAAAAATTCGTGCTACAATATTACTTCAAACTTATTGGCAAGAATTCAAAATAAAAAAGCATCTCAATTTTTTTACAATTTCATTAATTCTACGAGGTAAAAGTAAAGAAGATTAAACTCTTCAACACCTCAACGCCTTAAACTTATATTCATCAGTGCTAAAATTTTGATTTTTCTGAAATAGCATAGCTTCTACTTATAATACAACTAGAACTTACCATATCCAATCTTTTTTGTGCACAATAGCAAATGTATATTCCTCATGCTCATGGCATTTCTAACCAACTTTCAATCTAGGGAAGAACAAGAAAAGAAACAACACAAGAGGCATAAGTTCCAATGACTTAGTGAGGTGTAATAACAATGGATTTATATATCAAATAAGAAGAAAGAGACTAAAACCATTTGATAGGAATTAAATAAAGTAAAATACTCACAAAAGTGCCGCATGGAGCTAGATACATATCAACACAAACTAAATTTGATAGATCTGAATATCAAAGGTTCTAAAATGAATCAATAATGTGACAATAATATATCATTAGGAGTTGTTGGTGGGCCTCCAACCTTATCACTATGATAGATCAATATGGAAAAAATCCCTTACCCTCCACATTCCCGGTAATTAGCTCGGACAATCAATCAATATAGCATGATTGATTGTATATGGATCCCTCACTCATTGATAGTTAACCTCTAACTACTTATGAGATAAGATCAATAGTGGGCACTAGTCGGAAGACCAGCTACCATCAGTTTGTACCACTCGATTATCTTTTCGATCCTAGTCTAGGGCCCAACTTCTTAAGAGCGTCTCCAAGGGTCTCATTAAAATTTAACTTTATATCTAATAGCAAGATCACCTTTCATAACGATGTTATGATCAAATAATAATCAAATGCAATGAGTGCAAGAAACAATCAATCAATCAACTTGAAAGACCGTCTCAAATAATATTAAAACATGACAATGATTCAAGCATCAACACAATGTTATATGGCATTATGACAAATATCCAATGAGTCGACGAGAGCTAAATAGTGTAGAAAGTTTGATGGAATTTTAAATCTTGATAGAAGAACTTCAAATGATGTCGCTAGACTCCTAGAACAAGATCAATCAATTCTTAGATTTTACTGCAGAAAGTATCAAATCTCAATTCCAAGGATGATACAACGATATCAGTGTCGATACAAGCAGGTTAAGGTAGGGGTGCAAAAGAGTTGAGCTAGTTTGCTAACCTCACGAGTTAAGCTCGAGCTAAGCTTGACTCGAGCTCGAGTTATTTTGAGTTTGAGTTAAGTTGAATCAAGCTCAAGCTCTAATTTGAGCTTTCTCTCGAGTTGTCTGTATTTGAGCTCAAGGCTCTCATATTTTTTATTTTATTAATAAAAATATATTATATTATTATTTTTTTTATTTCGAGTTCGAGGTCGAGCCTACAGTTTTTTATAACTCATTTGTCAATTTAAGTCTTATCGAGCCGAATTTGAGTTTAAAATTTTAAACTCGTTGAGTTTGAACTCAAACTCAAAAATTTTGCCCAAACTTGACTTAATTCGATTGCACCCCTAGATCAAGAAACAAGCAACCACATAATGTTAATAATATTCATATATGTTTATATATATATATATATATATATATTATATCTTCTCCCTGACAAGAAGATAATATTAAAGATGACCTCACCTAGCAATATTGAGTAGTGAAGCTTTTCTCAAAGAGCCCGATAGCTCATGTACTCATTACCTAGTTATGCCGAAATATAGTGTAAGAAGGAAAGGGATAATATCAACCTAAATCCCTAATATTTGCAGCCATGCTCAATAGACTAAAAATTTTATTTTCCTTTCACAATTCTTATCTATACTCCAGTTAGCATTTGCCTTACTTCACTACAATCTTATTTATACGTCAAATTGAGATCCATTGCAAGTTTAAATTTGGACTTAGTTTACGTAAATTTATTCTAATATGATTGTTCGAATGACCTTGTTCGATCTTGTAAAATTATGATTGTCACATTTTCCAAAATTGATAAGTCTAAATCATATAAGTTAAATATTATTGTACACTATTAGACTAATTAATTTCAATCTATCATGTAAACATATAATGACTTAAGACTTGTAAAATATTTTGCCAAATAACTTAATTCAATTTGAGCCCAATTATTTTTAACTTTAGTTAAC
Organism: Jacaranda copaia; assembly: GCA_014898725.1. Taxonomy (NCBI): domain Eukaryota; kingdom Viridiplantae; phylum Streptophyta; class Magnoliopsida; order Lamiales; family Bignoniaceae; genus Jacaranda; species Jacaranda copaia. Next base: position 383,909 of record JACGDI010005364.1, read on the forward strand.
CCAAAATTCCAAATGTTATAACGACTTTATTTGAAGTCCCAACTTTATTTCAATTGTAACTGGATGTATAAATATTTATCATAGTTATATTTTATTTCAGGTCTAATCTCATATATAATTTGAGTTATTAACTTAATACGATTAGCTCGTCTTTGTTTGCACTTTGCTCATAACTTTATCCTATCTATCAAGTAATTGTGGTTCAAATTTATAAATTAGACATTTCTTAATTTTCTAGACTTAAATCTTACAATTATTCGAATTAAGATTTAAATCTAAATAATTCCAGAATTTATTCTCAGATCCAAGTTGGTTAAGTCTTTAATTTTGTTTAAGTTTGATAAACTATAAAGTTATAATAAATATAATTCTCAGATCCGCTGTCAAACGCCGTCATGTTGGAAGTGGCCACCACCAACAGATGCATCTCAACGTCTACATTAAAACCCCCAAGCCATTTCTCCGACCTCTATCTGTAGCCCTGTCAGTTGAGCCAATACGTGTTAATGCACCTTAACAACGTCGTCGTTAATTCCTCCTCCATTGGCTGATGAAATCCTCAATTGAGGGAACCAAAGTTGCCCTCTCATCAAGTCTATTGTTTCCCTCTGCTTATTTTTAACTTCAGCCACCGGAACATGCAACACCACCACCACGGCCGAAGCCCCGCTGACGTTGTCCACCGCCTCTTTCTGCTTCAATTCTTCCACACCGGTGGCCCAAAGGCGAAATTGAAGTCACCAGTGCGCTCTCCTCACCAAAGCCGTCACAACCCGTCCATCATTTCAACTCTTGCCACCGGAGCCACGAAACACGCCACCTACGCTACGCGCGCCTCCGTTCAGCCACCAATTCTCTTTGTTCTGCCTAGCATTTCATGGAAACCTGGTATTAAAATGTTCGTTGTGATGACAGAAATGCATTGGTCGATCTAATTTTGGATTTCAGTTGCAGTGAGAGAGGGTGTTGTGGAAGAATGGAGCCGGCTCTTTTTCTGAGAACTAGAGAGAATGGAGGTCGGGTTCTCTTATAGTATTTAATTTTTCAAAATCGCAATTCAGCCCAAACGCTTTTACAGCACTTGCAATTGACTCCTCTATCTTTCCTCTTTCACACATTACCACTACCCAGCATTTTGGCTTTGACAATTAAGTCCAATTTTATTAATTTTTCAGTCCTCTCCGTTTCCTAATATCATGCTAAGACCCTAATTAATTTAAATATGATTTACCCAAGGCCTATTTCTATTTTATTATTACTATTATTTGCCTTATTTTTCTTCTAAATCTCAATACTGGATTTCAATTATTAAATTTTGAATTCTTTTAGAAATTCATATCTGAAAATCGGGGTGTGACATATATGATGTATTTTTTAGAATAAAAATGAATAGTTAAATTAAAAAGAAAATATATAACCCTCTCTAGCCAAAAAAATAAAGTCAAATAAAGTGAAAAAAATTCAATAACCAAACATACATTTTTATTCAATATTATTCATTTCTAACAATCTAATGAAATAATAATTAAAATTAATCTGTTAAGCAATGATTAAATAGAATTAATCTGTTAATCCTATTTTAATATTACAAAATTTCTGGAAATGCCAATAGTGCCACTTCAATTATTAATCTTCAACCGTTCGGCGTACTTAGCATGTGTACTTGGACTATTTATGGGACTCTCTGTCCGCTTTCCTCGTTGCTAACAGGTCAAAGAAACTGCCCTACTCCAAGCTTAGTTGGTGCTTCTTTTTTCTACAACCTTGTGTATACCTATAAATAGAT
>JACGDI010005364.1:397541-417094 GCA_014898725.1 Jacaranda copaia
CCCCCCCCCCCCCGGCGCGCGCGCACTACCAATTGTAACACTTACCTTCTTGTAGTAAATGTATTATAAAATTGGCCTTTGTTCCATTGTATATGTTTTGACTATTTTAACTAAATTCAATTGCAAATTCCTTATTAACTAAAAATGCCTTTTTTACTTGTGCTATTGGAAAAGTAATTAAAGATTAAAGTAACTCAATTTTTAAAATAACATAATAAATGACTACAATTAACACAAGAAAGGTGAAACTCAGAATAGATAATTTTATTATTTGAACTTAAGTTATCAACTATTTTAGTCTAAATCCATATTTTCCATTCACTTAAGTAATGTCTTTTATTGATAAACATATATTTATTCATTTTGCTCAAAAAAGTCGATAATTTGTTGAAAAACATCTTTATCAATTTTCAGTAATCATAGAATTCTTGATGACGTTTAGTCGATCCACTTTTCATATTATTATGTTTCTTTTCTTTTCTTTTTCTTTTTACCCATTTTAATTTTATATTATTATTATTATTATTATTGTTGTTGTTGTTGTTGTCGTTGTTGTTATTTTATTTTTATTCAGTTTTCTTTTCTTACAGCTAAACTGTTAGATTTTCATAAATACATTTTGCTACCTCTGACAAAGTCGGAATTCTTGAATCAAGTAGCTCACCCGTACAAATAATCTCTCTCTCTCTCTCTATATATATATATATACACACACACATATACTTATGTATATATATATGTATGTATGAACGCATATATCTCCATGCAGGATTGACCAGAAAAGTGGAATGTTGGACAAAAAAATAATAATATAATGAAATACTGTACTAGCATTATTATGTATAATTTAACTATTTAGAATCTATTTGGATGTATAACCAAATGATTGACATATGAGATGAGCTGTGTTACAAAAATTCTAAAGGCAAAATTGAGTTGAGTTGAATTTGAGGGGGGGAAAAATAGATTTGACCTTGATGAACCTTATATTTTGATAAAAAAAAAAAAAATCAAGTTCAACTCAATTTGATTTAATTAAATTTAAATTTTTACTTGAGTTTTGAGCCACTATGAATTTTATTTAGTTGGACCAACTAATAAACTCTAATGACCTCCAACACATAATTATGTTAGAAAATTGACGTTTTTACGAATAAAATGTGATATCTAAAATATCAATTCTTTATTATTAGTTTTTGAGGGTCGGCGTAATCAACCTCAATGAGCAATAATCAAATCACAAAACTATAGCTTCCCACAATAATCATTAAGTATGTACCTCTATTTTGTTGAAATGATGGCAACTATTATATTAGTGAGTATTTATCCCGATTACACTCGTCAAACACCTATAACCTACAATAGTACGTTGAACTTGTCATTGCTCAATGTTTAATGCAGCTTAGAATAAGATGGTGTACGTTTTACGCTGTTGTTTGTTTTCTCTTTTTTCAAGTATGTCAGAGGCTATATGATAATGGGGCAAGAAAACTAATCGTGAATGAAGTTCATAAATTAGCCCCTATTTCACAGATATTGGCCAGCACCCATGGCTTCCCCGAAACTGGTGAAAGTGCGGCTATTCAAATTTTCAATGAAAATCTTAAGTTTCTAATCGAGAATCTCTATAATCAGTTTCCTAATGCTAAATTTGTGCACACAATAAATAGAATCATCGCTTCATATGATACATAAGGTAATTATTTAATCTCATAGTAAAAGTAAAAAAGTGTTTGATGGACGAAAACATGTGATGATGTTGTTTAGTTCAGGTAATTTAAAGAACGTAAAAAGTTTATTTTCTGCAATAAATAAATAAATAAGTAAAAATAAAAATTAAAAATTGAAATATATTATCTTCTATAGCATAATTTTAATAATAGTTTTAAGACTAGTGAATTACTTTAATAATTTAATTAAATTCATTTATTACTTAAAAATAAAATAATTAAATAAAAAACTAAAAAATTAAATTATTATCTTACCATAATATAAGAGTGCATGTAAATACAATAAATACATTACGTGTATAATACATCATTGACCACCTGCTACCCCCAACCCTCATCCCCATCACAGGATGCTATCCGGCCATGACCATGGGCCGGCTGTGGCCTAGTTATGGCTAGCAGCTAGTTGCCTAAGGCTAGGTGAGTAGTGGCTGGGCGACCAGTAGCCGAGGGTTGGATCTTTTTCTTTATTTTTTAACAAATTTAAAGAATAAATTTTTTAATATCAAAAGATAAATTTTAATGAATACATTTTTTACTTATCCTTTTTGTTTTTAATTTTTGTTTATCTATTTTTTAATCAATAAATGTATTTAATTAATTATTGTAAATATTTTTTATTTAATATTATGAAGTATGTAATTTAAAATGCTAATTATATATTTTAATCCTAAAAATATTAATTACAAATTATTTTATTTTAATAAATTATTTACTTTTCCTTATTTTTAAAATTTTTATTTATTTATTTTTAATCAATAAATATATTTAATTAATTATTTTAAAATAAATATTTATTAGGGTAAATGGCACTTCACCACCCCTCCACCCACCCCCCAAAGTTAATTGTTTTGGCATATTATCCCCCAAAAATAACTAGAAAGAACTTCACCCGTTCATCTTAGAGTTATTAGAACACTTTGCCCTTCAAATACAATTTTTGGCAGATTATGTGGCTAGAGAAAAGGCTATTATTGTCATTTTCACTTTTCCCACCTTCCTCAATATATTTGTGTGACACTTTTGCAATGTGTTGTATATATGTTCCCTTAAGAGAGCTATTTGTTTGCAAAGTGCATTTCTTGCTAAACTAATTAACTATATTTGTAATGGAAAGGCTAAATTAGTTGATAATCTAAAAAAAAATTTCTTCCTATTCAGCATGACCATAGTTTAGAGGAATAGTAAAATTAATTAGTATGACCATAGTTTAGAGGAATGACAAAATTAATTATTCTAATTTTTTAGAGATTGATTGGGTAATCTTAGCATTACTAAAATAAAGCACGAGCTTTGCTATTTCCTAAAAATATGTTTTATATAAAGTAAGACAAATTTTTTTTAGAGTAATAATAAAGTTAGTGATTTTACTTCTTTAATGTGGTTGGCAACGCAATCTTATTAGATAACAAAATGAATTAATCATTTAAAAATAAATTACGGCACAACCATATGAATGAAAAACTAAATATACTTCTAACTAAAGTACATATACTATAACTCACCAATTGTATTTCAATCAATAAATAATTCCCTAAACAATAGGAGAAGGCAAACTAGCCAATTAAATGTTAAAAAAAAAAAAAAGAGCCCCAGCATCCTATTGTTCTTGATAGATGAGTTTCTTCATTTTTGAGTTAAAAAATATAGAAATGACAAGAATAATTGAATTCCTTTTTTTTGAGTGAAAAAAGTAAAAATAACAAGAATAACATTTTCTCCAACCATATGATCTACCAAAACTTTTATTTGGAGGGCAAAGTGTTTTAGTAACTTAAATTTGAGGGGGTGAAGTGCATTTTAGTTATTTTTGGAGGGTAATGTCTCAAAATAATTAAATTTTGGGGTGGGGGTTGAAGCGCCATTTACCCTATTTATTATTTATATATTATTATGTATGCAATTTAAAATGCTAATTAACTATGAATGTTTTAGTCCTAAAAGAATATTAATTATAAATAAACCCCTAAAAAATTTGAAATCTGACGATACCACCTTTTAGGATATTTTTGTCCACAAAAAAGGTCAAACCTGATAAAAATGAGGCTAGATATATAATAAGGACATTTTTAAAATTTCGTCTATATTTTTGATCAGTGTTAGGTTAGAACCCTAACAGCAACCAATGGCTATGGTGAACCCAAAAGGTGGAGAGGCAGTGGTATCAGTATTAGTTTAAGGTGATGGCAGCTCATAAGTGCCATGAGTCGAGCAATCAATCTTCAATCAATTACATTCTTTTGAATAAATAAATGATGCTAACAATGAATGCCAAAAATTAAATACAAAAGAAAATACAAGAGCCGGTAAACAGCCACATTCTACTTTGCAGCGGAACTACCAGATAAGAATGCATCGCAGACTAGGAGGACCTTTGTGTATGGGAACTAGACAGGGCAATACCAAATGACAGTCCACCGAAAAGCCACTGTTTTATGCCTTTGGGTCTTCACGGCGGAGGTAAGGTGCTTACTTATGACAAAGCCACTACCTTCTCTCAAAATATTTCCCTCAAACGTGACATAACCAAAGAAACCTTTAATTTTATAAACCCTAACACATACGAGGAAAAAAAATTAGAAAAGAAGAAGAAAAAACAAACATGGAGAAACATAAACTAAATAAACATGTAAATACATACGCTATACACATAAACATATAATATAGAAACAAATTGACTTTGAATCAAATTCCAGACATTAAAATCCAAGGCATGCACTATTTCTTTTATATCCTCAGGATCTGCCCCAAAGTTGTGTTTGACAAGAGCCGTTGCATCCGAAATCCTTGTTCAGTTGTAAAAAGAAGAAGCACAATCAGGTTGTATGAAAAGCACCAAAATGATAGCATCTTAATCTCTCGCTAAAAATACATTTATGCATGGAAAGGGTTTGGCTTGGTTGAATGATAATTTTAAACATCAGTAAATTCCAACTAGTTCAAGCTCCCCCTGGTCAGCATCAATGCACGCAACCAAAAGCTATTGCCGAGATGTCTCCTTAGAAGTCGGTCAGTCCACTGGTTTACATATCTATATTATTATATATAACACAGTTTTGTACTTATTTAATTGTACAATTTTAATTCTAATTATACAATTTTGTTCAGGCGTCAAATTCTTAAAATTTTGAGTATTTTAATTCAATTAAATTTTTTTTATTAGTTGTTTATTTATTTTTATATTTTATTTTAATACGATCAACTTATTTATTACAACTAAAATATCTGGTTGCGTTTATCCAAAAGTGTGATATAGATTTATCTCTCACAAGATAATTCAAAAAATATCTATTAACATATTTTTATCTCACTACGTAAGTTTATAATTTTAAAAATATTTTATAAGCATCATGTTAAATACTCTTATTACAAATTCTATCTTAGAAATTTATTTAATCACAAGATTAATAGATAAATATTTTATTTGTTTATATGTGAATTTTGTTATTACGCAATTATTCTTTTTTATATTTTATTTCCACGTTATTTATAGTACAATTCTATATTTTTATTTGGAGTACCTCTTTGCCCAATTAGGATAATATAATAATATTTTTTTTCTTTTTAATTAAGTTAAAGTTCATTTCATAGAAAATTTTTAAAATTTTTTTATTATACATTTTTATATTATTTTTATTTTAAATTAGTTAGATATTTTTCTAATATATTTAAATATTTGTTAATGTTATTATTTTGTTATTTCTTTAATATTTATTTAAAATTGAAGTTCTTATGACCAACTTAAGATTGTAATTTTTGTATTACTTAAAAACATTAGCGTATGGTATTTTTTTTCATTTCAATTAATTATATTTTATTTATTTATTTTCAATATTATTTTTAAATATTTCTATATATTCATATAAGAATTTGTCTTTGATATATATTGAATTTTTATTTTACTATTATTTTAATTGCAGCTCTCTCTATTTATTTAGATAAAAAAATTTATATATATGTACTTCATATTTGAATAATATGCCTAAAAAAATGCGATATTATGAAATATTTAAAAATATTATAATTTTAATAAGTTGTTGAAATTATTTCAATTTTCTTATCAAATGAATGAAAAAAATGCTATATATCTTTCTATAAGATATTCATTAAGTTTATTAGCATCGGATTTACCCATTTCTAATTATGTGCATATAAGAAAGAATATTTTTCCTTTTTTGTATATAATATCATGTGCTTTGATAAATTTATTTCGATTGGTTGAATCTTTACTTATTGTAATATTTTTATAAGAAAATTATTTTAAATCTCCTTAATAAATAAATTATTTATAAAAAAATATGCATGTATAGCTAAAAATCAAAATTTCATTGCTAAGTAAATATTTTTTCACAATTGATATATTTCATATTTAGTAATTTATATTCACTTTGACAATATTAACTATAAAAAATTAAGTGAATATACGAAGCAATGGACTTATCTAATAAATATGAGTTTTAATAAGTATTAATTTATTTTTTCATTTAAAGAGTTATATTTTTTAATTTAATTATACATTCTTATTAAAAATAATTAAAATTTATCCAAAAAGAAAGTAGTTGATAATAAGTTATTTCTACCAGTTTTTCATGCTTAACAAATTCCTTTATTTTTATGGAGATATAATAATCACTTTATTTTAGTTGAAGTGATACAATATTCAATTATTTTTAATTAAAAAATTATTAAATAAGTAAAAAAAATTTCAATCATTTGATCAAATAAATTCTTTTATTTCTTAATTAAATAAATTATTTCTAATTATAGTACAAGTAAAATTGTATGTTACAACTACTTATTGAATTAGTTATTAAATAATTAATAACCTATTGTAAGTTATTTTCATAGATAAAGTACAAAGAAGTTATATATTTACTCTAGCAGAAAATATTTAACATTTAAAATTCTCAAATGTCATGAAAATATAACTATAACTTTCAAATTATTAAGAAATCATGCAAAAAAGTTATATATTTAAAAAAATATTACTTACTTATCATATCAAAATATATAAGTGTATATATATATATATCTCCAATTTAAAAAGTGTATTTAGTAAAATATTCCGCATTGTTTTTATTTTCTTAATTTTTTTATTTTTTTATTTTTAAAATTTAACATTTTATAAATTTTTATATAATTTATAAACTTAGAGTTGACAATTCTTGATATTGTATAACTTATTTAAGTATAAATTATCTTCAAACATAATATTTTTAATTAAAATATTTGTATTATTCTATTTACTAATAAATTTTCTTTCACTAAAAACTACAAATAATTACAATTTATATTTTAATAACATGAAGCAAATAAATGTTATTATAAAATAAATTAATTTAATTTTAAAAATTATTTTCGATGCATTGCACTAAGCACATGCTAGCATCAACGTAAGCTACAGTTTACACCTCGTCAACCGAAACGATAATCCTCAGGAAGAAATATATACACATTCGGGTGTCTCGAGATTTGTTAATTGTCAGAACCCATGAGCAAAGAGGAGTTGTTGGTGCAATGCTCTCAAATGTCATTTGCAGACTGTCTTCAATCTCTTGGCAGCCTGCACGAATCCGGTGATGACTTGCAACTCATCCAATTGCTACAGAAACGAAAAAGGCGATGATTCAATCGACTAAGGGACGGGACGAAAATGAAGAATTATACATAAACATAACACACAACAGGCCTTGCAGATTAAGAACAGCATACCTGTGAAATGAAATGCCTTTGGACAACATCAATATAAGTTGCTCTTTCGGAGGGCTGTGAATGGCATCAACCTAAGCAGCAATGATTAAGCATTAACTAATTCGAGATGATAAAAGGCTTTTAAGTGTGGGTGAGAGATAAATAGAATGTCTTTCTTTATCTTACAAAGCCACTCAGAAGGTTAAAGTGCCGCAAATATCTCCATAAAGCTTAGCATGGTGATAATTTTCTTCCCGGAAGACCAAATCTTGTGTTTGCGTAGTGGCCCAAGGACACGACGTTGACGTGGGAGAAAAATATTTTCGCTTCAATAAAATGGCCGACGCCGACGCCGCCGCCGCCCTGCCGATGCAGGCCCTCTAATATTAGAAATTTGAAAATATTTATATTATTATATTTTTGCTGAGTCAAACGATGTACTCTACCCTTCAGTTATTAATACTTAACGTAGAAACAAATGAATTTAAAATAATATAAAATTTGTTTGATAATATTAGTGTATGGAGTTTGTCACGGTTGGAGCTCAATGCATAAAATCATAGTTGTACTTATTTTTGGGACAACATAGCATAATATAATTAGAAGTAAACTTTCTGGAAAGTTTCACGTGACAACCGCCGTGACTAGTTAGTTAGTTTTGCAATGCTAAATTAACTAGGTGGTAGTTGTTTTTTTTTTATTTTTTAGAATTTCTTCTAAAATACAAATAATATTTTGAAAAATATTTTAAATTTTTTTTAATCATTTTATCAACCATATATATGTGTGTGTACATATATCTTTTAATTATTATTTTAATATAAATATTTATAATCAAATAAATATTTATATGAAATGACATCTATAGTAGAGTTTATTTTTTCACCTAAAATTATATGAAATGACATCCATTGTCACCCTCACAGTTCAACAAAAAATGACTACTCTAAGCATAGCTTATTCTTCGTTCTGCTACCTCTCGTTATTTCACAAAACATAGTTGTGGCTAAGCCACAAGTCCCATGTTTCTTTATTTTCGGGGACTGATTATTGGACATAGAACAAAAATTTTAGAGGTGCAGTTGAGTCGAGTTGAGTCTAAAAAAAAATTATATTCAAATTCAATGAGCCTTATTTTTGATAAAAAGAAAATCTGGCTTTACTCCACCCAATTCAATTAATTCAAATTTTAAAATAAATACTGAATCATTGTAAACTTTATTCATTGATTTGCCTAATAAACTCCAATTATTACTACAAGAAATAAATATAATAATATTTTTACAAATAAAATGTGATATCTAAAATGTCAATTTTTTTTTGTTTGCTTTTGAAGGATCACTACTAGAAAAATTACTTTTTGCGACGAATTTTGCAATAGAAAAAATCTATTGCTAAATCTTTGGTCGCAAAATTTTGCAATGGATTTTTTTGCAACAAATTTTTTCCATAACAAATTTGCAACAGCAATTTCTATCACAATTTTCAATTTCGTTGCAAAAGCACCTTGCAAAATCCATCTCAAGAGAGTATTTTGTAACGGAATTTTGTCCATTACAAATTTTCTATTTTTTTAATGATTTTTTGCGATGGATTTTTCTGTTGTAAAATGCAATTTGTGAAGAATTTTTCCATCGCAAAATATTTTTAGTTTTTTTTTATTTTACATCATTTTTCCAATATTAAAAATTCATAATCAATAATAGTATATTCATAAATCCAACAACATCATACTTAACGGTATTTATAACTTCCAAATGATAACATAACAACATCTTACAAATTAAATATCAAATAAACAAAATATTCATAGATTCAACAATATAAAAGTACTAAAATGTAATTATCTTAACACTGTATATACCTAAACATTCATACATAAGCCAATCAAGCATAATTCTCATCATCTATGTTTCTTCATAGCTGTTCATTAAGGGATCTATTTGAGGATGGTGCAGGAGATATCTCTGGCTGAGGTAAATGTGAGCCTAGTGCTAGGAAAGAGAGATTTGTAGGCGAATAATACAGTGATGTAAGAAGATGAATTGATGATGATAGGGTATGCATACTCCGTTGCATCAAAATCTATTCACCTCCATATCTATAAATTTTTGCTTAAATATCATATTTTATTTTGTTAACATTGCCATTTCTTGTTCCAACTTCTTAAATCTTTTACTTTCATAGGACCGATCATTTGGAGGTCCTCTAGATAAGTGACCCGAGATAAAGGAAGCCTTATTTTTAAGTCTATAGATTCACCCCTTCTTGGATCCTCCTACTGTATCTTTCCACACCTACATAAGTAATATTACAAAAAATTAATAAAAATCAAATAATTCAATTTGAAAATAAGACAAAATATAAATTAATAACTTAGAACTTTCACCTAAAACCGAGATGACGTGGGCACCTAGGAAGTGTTAACGCCATCGCTTGAACTTTGACTAGATAACTCTTCTAGTTGACTACTGAAAGTATTCTATACGTGAAGTACATAGGATGCATCAACCTACATAAAAATTTATACTTTCTAACATAAAAATTAACATGTATATAACATTTAAACTTTCTAACATAAAAATTATAATATTTAAGCTTTCTAAATTAGTTGTTTTTATATAATGTACTACTTACATAAGTATTATGTGCATTCTCATTGACCTATATGCAATCAATTTTTTCATTTAATGCAGAATGTGTACGCATAAATGATTCTGCAAGTCTAGGTGGGTGTCCAAGTTCTTTCTCCTATATCTAAACACATTTATTAGGAATCAATTATAATTAAAATTAAATGTTGATACTTTTATAAAAATTAACTATTTATCTTTGTGTGATATGTGTGAGATACAGCCAACTTGATGAAGTGAAAATCCCACACCACCACAGTTTAATGCTCGATTTGCTTTATTTTGAGCACTTGTCTTTTGGAATCCATCAATCCTTGCCCCATTCTTCAAACAATCCACCCCAAACTTTATCTCCCATCCAGATAGGCTTCTTTTTGGATTAACGCACTCGATGTAACTTATTTTTCAATATCTCCGAAGCATGATGCTTAAATATTTTACAAATCTATGCTCTCTCAGGTTCACACCAAGTAAATTTTTTCTGAGGAATATAAAAGAATTTAAAACATTTAGAAAACTCTTCCACATTGAAATTTAATTAATAAAAACATATATGATACTTAAAATAATTCTTACCTCAAACTCCCCAAATCACGTCATCTTAACTTCATTTGGAAATTTTTTCCTTGATCTCCACACTTTTTGTAACTTAAATAATGGTACTTATCTCCTGGGCACATAATAACTCCTTGGAGAACCTGTTTCACAAAGATATTTTACAATATATATTAAAATGATAAAATACAATTTAGTAGTACACATAACATTATAAATTACTGTAATTAAAAAGATTAAAAAATATTACTCTTTCTCTTGAGGCCAAATAAAGGTCTTTTGAGTAGCATTTGTACTCCTGATATCTATAGATGTTAGTGTAGATGGGATAGATGAAGGAGTAAGTGATGCATATTGATGCGTATGTACCTCCGGCTTGAGCTAAAGTTGTCGTGAAGGCTACAATTGAAAAGCCATTTTAGGTTGAGATCACCCCAAATGGACCAGTCGAGTTGAATTCAGAAGGAGCAGCTAAGATGAGAGCGTGAGGTATTCGAGCTGAATTCGGAAGGAGCAGCCAAGATGAGTGCGTGAGGTATTCGAGCTGAATTCGGAAGGAGTAGCCAAGATGAGTGCGTGAGGTGACTGAGCTGAATTTAGAAGAAATAGCCGAGATAAAGGTGTGAGGTGCCTGAGCTAAGCTCAGAGTTGCAACTTCAGCCCAATACAATTGAAAGACAAAGAACGTAGGCCACACGTGGCATTGTGTTGATCAACTTTGATCAATGTGGATAGTTAGAGGTTTAGTGGATGGTTACAATCCTAATTAGTGGGATTCTTAGCTATATAAAAAGCCTTGTATGAGATTATAAGAAGGGAGAATAGATTATCAAAAGAAAAAAAATACTAGATTGCCTTTTTTTTTTTGCTTTCAATTGGTGCTCTAAAATTATTCTTTTTGGCATCAATTTGGTGCCGTCTGTGGGAATAAGATTAGGAGTTGAGATGTGAGAGTGGGTGATTCAAAAGAGAACAGAGAGGTAGGTATGAGGATGATGTCATAGAGTAAGCCAATGTCTATAACCGCAACTGCCCTGCCATCAGCCACTGTGTCACAATTGATAGTCACTGAAGGAAGGATTGCCCCGGTACCTCCGATGGTGGGGAAAATGACTACAGAACAGTTGACCAACTTCTTATGGTCAATGTTTGGTGTTATCGCCACCATTTAATTTATTGAAATCATGTATGCATCCCTTTTGCCAATGCCACCAGGCCCTATGGTCATCCCTTTTCTGCTGGGAATGGCATCTAATATTTCACCACCTCCTACCCTTGTGCCTCTCGTGGGATTGGTTAGCCTTATACCCCAGCAAGGGCGATGATCACTCAAGTAGTACACATGCCCATGGGTGTAGCCCCCTTGTAGAGTCCAGAGCTGCCTCAGTGTCAGGAGTAGTTGTGCAGGGCACGATTATAGCTGGGCCATATTTTCCTAGTAATCTAGGGCTAGTCATAGGAGGACAGGAAGTTACAGCAGCACCGGCTGGACAAACACTCGAAGAACCTAGAAAGGAGGGTACATGGAACATACCCAAACAGGTTCACATAAAGAGCCCCACCCATGTAGCAAATGCGGAAGCAGTGGCAGAAAGTTAGATCTCGGTGGGACATGACAAGGATAGGAGGAACAAGTCTCAATCAGATTGGATGGCGAAAATGGAAGAAATGAGAAGGGAGATGGAAGAGATGAGGAAAAGGATCAAAGGAAGGACATGAGAAGAAGTCCAGGCCTCATCGTTCGATGAGTCCATATTGTGTGATCCATTCCTGAAGAACCATAAGTCCTTCAATATGCCTAAGTACACGGGCACTGCTGACCCTATCGATCACTTGTGCGAATTTGAGAACTTGACCATCCTATACCAATTCTCGAATAGAGTGAAATGTATGACTTTTCTTACCACCCTAGGAGGGGCTGCTCAAAGATAGTTTGGGTAATTACCACCCCAGTCTATTCATACATTCGATAAAGATTCCTACATTAATTCACTAGCAACAAATAATATATGAGAAGAGCATAAAGCTTACTTTCCTTTTAGCAAGGGGAGGTGGAAAGCTTGAGAAGTTTTGTGAGGCAGTTCACTATAGCAACTTTGGAGGTTTCTTCGGCTACTCCAGAATTATTAAGTAGTGCTTTCACTCAAGGGGCTGGAACTTGGTCCTTTATTTCAATCTTTAAGTAGAAAGCCAGCGGAAAGCTATGATGAGCTCTTGAGGTGGGCAGAGAAGTATATTCAGGAGGAGGAAGATTGCGAGGCAAAGGAGAAGAAGTTGAAGGAGAAGAGAAGAGACAGGAGAAAAGATCTTGCCAATAAAAAACCTAGGCAAGAAGAGAGATCCAGAGCTGTGTTTGTGCAGCAGGTGAAAGTTCTATCCGTGATAGGGCCAAAATTCAATCACAACACCCCCTTGCAACTGCCTAGGGAACAAGTTATACAGGTTATTGAGCATCTTGACCTGCTTCAATGGCCATGCTCCCATAGAGACCTACCAAGACAGCCCAGGTCTGACAGATTTCTGTCGCTTTTACAATGACTACGGACATGAGATGAAAGAATGTGACCACTTGCGGAATAAGTTGTAACAGCTGGTTTGGGATGGATAGCTGAATGAATTTGTACTTAGAGCAGGAGCCAAAGGCAGAGACAAGTGCCCCACACAAAGTTGGGAGGGACAACCAAAAATCCAACAACCCAATGGGGAGAATGATGCTAAAAATGGGGTTGTCAAAGGAGTGATTCACATGATTTCGGGAGGTTCAGCTGAGGGAGACACACATCAAGCTAGGGGAGCAAGAGCCAGGGTTGCTACGCACAAATATATAGAGGTAGCATCAGTCTCTACTGTTAATGACATCCCAGTTAACCAGTTCAAACCAGAGGACCTGAAGGTATTACATCTATCTTATTAAGATACTTTAGTTATTATAGCGATGATAGCCAACTATAAAGTAGCCCGTATTTTTGTTGACGGAGGTAGCTCGACAGAAATTCTTTTCTATGATGTTTTCCAGTAGATGGATCTAGAAAATACCATGCTCGAGCCAATGAAAATGTCACTCTTTAGATTCTCAGAAGAAGTAGTTCAGCCTAGGGGATGGATTTCTTTGCCAGTTTCTTTGGGGGCAGGAATGTACCAGAAGACATATATGGTAAATTTCTTAGTAGTTGATGCCCCTTTAGCGTATAATGTGATTTTTAGCAAGCCCATGCTGTAGCTCTTTCAGGTAGTAACTTCCCCATACCATATGAAGCTAAAGTACGTGGTAGGGCGATTGGTAGGAAAAGTAGTGGGAGATCAGTATACTTTCAGAAAGGGCTACGTGGATGTAGTGAGAAAGGGATCCCACAAAGGCGATAAGGCTGGATGTAAGCAAAGGCAAAATGGCGGGGGCGCACCCCTAGGTGTGAAAAAGTAGCAAAAAATTAAACATGAGGGCGAGCTTCTATCGATAGAGTTGGTCCCGGGAGATTCCAACAAGATCACATGGATAGGCTCCTACCTAGAGACTAGCATAAAGGTAGAGCTAATTGCTGCACTAACGGATTATGTGGATGTTTTCGCTTTTTTTGTCAAAAACCTTATAGGTATAGACCCAAAGGTGGCTGAGCAGAAACTCAATGTGGACCCAACCGTTATGCCAGTTAAGTAAAAAGAGAGGTATTTCGGTCTTGAGAAAGATTGTATAATCTAGCAGAAAGTGAAGAAGCTCTCAGATGCAGGGCATATTGTGGAAATCCAGTTTCTTGAGTAGATCTCCAATGTGGTATTGGTGCCAAAGCACATGCACAAGGGGAGAGTGTGCATAGACTTCAGGGATTTGAACAAAGCCTGCTCGAAAGATTTCAACCCTCTACCTAGGATCAATTTGATGGTGGACTTTACTTTTGGATGCGAACTCCTTAGCATGATGGATGCCTCGCAGGGATACCATTGAATTCCACTTAGCTTGGAGGATCACAAGCGGGTAAGCTTTATCACGTCCCAGGGTACCTATTGTTATCTAGTCATGCCTTTTGGGTTTAAGAATACAGGAGCCATGTATTGGAGGTTGGTGGATCGGATGTTCAAGCATTAGATTGGTCGAAATATGGAAGTGTATGTTGATGACATGTTGGTAAAAAGTATAAGCCAAGCCGAACATGTTGGGGATTTGAAGGAAACTTTCAAAACCCTACGCAAGTATGGGATGAAGTTGAACCTAGAGAAGTGTGCATTTGGAGTAAAGAAAAGTAAGGTTTTGGGCTATCTGGTGATAAAAAGGGGAATTAAGGCTAATCGAAAAACAATTTGAGCTATTCTAGAGATGAGTCCCCCAAGAACTGTGAATGAGGTCCAGAGGTTGGCCGGAAGGATAGCCACTTTGAGCAGATTCATATCTAGATTAGCTGATAGAAGTTTACCTTTTTTTGGAATCTTGCGAAAGGCGAAGAAATTTGAATGGGGAGAAGCAGCACAACGCATATTTGAGGAGCTGAAAGCCTATTTAGCAGAGCTCTCCTTGCTGACGAAGCCTACCCCAGGGGAAACTCTTTATTTTTGTTTAACAGCATCTGAGTAGACAGTGACCTTGGTACTCATAAAGGAGGATGGAACAATGCAAAAGTCGGTATACTATATCAGCAAGATCTTGCATGCTGTCGAGCTGAGATACCCAAAAATTGAGAAAATGGCACTAGCCCTAGTGGTCATGGCAAGAAGGTTGTGGCCTTTCTTTTTATCTCATCCTATAGTCGTACGAACTAACCACCTGTTGAAGCAAACTTTTGGAAAAGATGACGTGGTAGGAAGACTAGTTAAAATGGTCAGTAGAATTGGGAAAATACGGTATTGGCTATGCCCTTAAGAAAGCTATAAAAGCATAAGCCCTGGCGAACTTCGTAGCAGACGCGCCTATTAGGGGAGAAAAAGGTTTGTGGATGGGTCGTCAGGATATGGAGAAAGTGGAGCTGGAATTGTTGTTGTTGATCCTAAAGGTGAAGAGATGGAGTTTGCACCTCCAACAATGAAGCAGAATATGAGGTCGTGATATGGGGGATTAAAATGGCCATGCAAAGTAGTGCCAGATGCGTCCAGGTGTTAACTGATTCACAATTAGTAGCAAAGCAAATCGAAGGATAGTACAAGGCCAAAGAAGCCGAAATGAACAAATATCTGTAGCTAGGCCAGCCAAGTTGAATTCAGAAGAAGTAGTTGAGATGAGGGTGTGAGGTGACCGAGCTAAATTCAGAAGGAGCAGTGAAGATAAAGGCATGAGGTGATCAAGCTGAATTCAGAAGAAGTAGCTAAGATGAGGGTGTGAGGTGCTCGAGTTGAGCTCAGAGTTGTAGCTTCAACCCAATACAATCGAAAAACATGGAATGTGGGCCACATGTGGCACTGTGTCGATCAACTCTAATGAATATGGATAGTTAGAGGTTTAGTGGGTGATAACAGCTATAGTTAGTGGGGTTCTCAGCCATATAAAAGGCCTTGTACGAGATTATAGGAAGGGAGACTAGATTATCAAAAGAAAAAATACTAGATTACCTTTTTTTTTCGCTTTTAGTTAGTGCTCTAAAATTATTCTTTTTGGCATCACATATAATGGAGAACTGCCCGGCACAATATCTGGATGAGTGCGTGGAGGTTTATACGACTTCAATTCAGTGCTAGACAGAATATTTTTCCCTTTCTATTACTTGACATCTATAACAAATACTAATTATGTAAGTTATAATAGATAAATGACGTTAAATAAATCATTTCAACTAATGAGTAGCATCATTTCAATTGAAAATAATTAATAATATTTGTAAACACAAAATGGCATATAAGCACTTTTCCTTATGTTTATCATCATTATGCAAGCAATTAAAAATCAATCAGCAACAAATGAGAAGACTCCACCCCTTCTCCTAACATCTCATCCTCCTTCATAATTCCACCAACTCTAAATATTTCTATGTGTTGTACTAAAAAAATATATAAAATCAAAATAAAGTATGCAAACTTATTTCTAAATGCTCCACTAAACTTAGCACAATTTACAAAAGGTATCCACCATGGTCGAAATGGCCTATGTCATTAGACACATGTTACAAGTGCACATAGTTAAAAATTTAATACAATTAATATATAGTACCATAAAATTTAACTCAATCAAAATTCTAATAAAATTTTTAATTCCCATAAAAACATAACTCTAACAAATATAACAATATTTAAAATAAATATAAAATTTAACTCAAATTTTAACTAATACACAAATTATGATTTATGTTAAATCAAATTATATTACTAATAAATGAATTATTATTTGAGTTTAACTAACACACAAATCAAATTTTAACTAAAACGTAATCAAATTTTAACTAATGGAGATAACTAAAACATAAATCAAATTTTAATGAATAGAGATAATTAACTAAAACATAATGGAGATAATTAAAATATAATCAAATTTTAGCATAATTAAGAAAATTACCTAAATTTATGGAGATAATGCAAAATATAAACTCTTCAAATCTGAAACAATAAACAAACAACCATTAGCATTTTTGTAAAATCATAACTAACTTTTCAAAAAAAATAAAAAAAATAAAAAATCATATTCAAGTCTAGTTGGTGGCCAATAGCTTGTGTGGCCAGCAGCTTGCTGGTCATGCACCAGCTGCTACTGGTGTGAGTCCAGGAAGTTGCTAGCCGCAGTAGCTTGCACGACCAATACTGGCCAACTAGTGGCAGCCCTTGTCGGCTAGCCAATTTAACAAAGAAAGGACTTGATAGAAGGACAAATATCAAATGAGTCGATGAGAGACAAATAGTTTGATGAAATTTTAAATCTTGATAGAAGAACTTGAAATGACGTTGCTAGACTCCCAAAACAAGGAACAATTAATCAATTCTTAGATTTCAATACAAAAAGGATCAAATCTCAGTTCCAAGGATGATACAATGGTATCAGTATCGATACAAGCAAGTCAAGGCAGGGGTGTAAAACAAGTTGAACCGGCTTGCGTGCTTCACAAGCCAAGCTCGAGTTAAGCTCAAGTCGAGCTTGAGCTCTAAATTGAGCCACTATCAAGCTATCTACATCTAGGCTTGAGACTCGCAAGCCAATATATAATTAAATATTATTTTTATTTTATTAATATATATCTATTATATTATATTATTATTTTTTCTGTTTTGTGTTTGATCTCGAGCCAGTAGTTATTTATAACTCATTTGTCAATTCGAGCATTATTGAGCCGAGCAGAGCTGAGCTCGAATTTTTGTCCAGCTGAGGTCGAGCTTAAAATTTTAAGTTTGTCAAGCTCAAACTTAAAATTTTTGCCAAAACTCAGCTTGGCTCGATGGTACCCCTAAGTGAAGGAGCAAACAACCATATAAATGCTCATAATATACATACATATATACATATATATATTCTCGCCAACAAGAAGATAGTATTAAGGGATAACCTCACCTAGCAATATTGAGTAGTGGAGCTTTTCTCAAAGTGCCCGATAGCCCATGTCCTCATTACCTAGTTATGCTAAAATTTAGTGTAAGAAAATTGGGATAATAATATCAACTTAATTCCCTAATATTTGCAGCCATGCTCAATAGACTTATAATTTTATTTTCCTTTCACAGTTCTTATCTATACTCCCAGTTAGCATTTGCTTTAGTTCAGTATAATCTTATTTGTAAGTCAAATCGAGACGCATTCCTAGTTTAAATTTGGACTTAGTTCTCATAAATTTATTCAATGTGATCGCTTGAATTAGCTTGTTTGATCCTATAAAATGATAATTATAAGTACCATCCTCCCGAATTGATAAGTCTAAATCATATAAGTTAAATATTATTGTACACTATTAGATTAATTAAGTTCAATCTATCACATAAACATATAATGACTCAAGACTTGTAATGTATTTTGCCAAATAAGTTAATTCAATTTGAGTCCAATTACTTTTAACTTTAGTTAACCCAAAATTCCAAATCTTATAATGACTTTATTTGAAGTTCCAACTTTATATCAATTTTAAGTAAATGTAAAAATATTTTGTCATAGTTATATTTTATTTCAGGTCTAATCTCATAAATAATTTGAGCTATCAACTCAATTTATGATTAGCTCGTCTTTATATGCACTTTGCTCAAAACTTTATTCTTAAATCCAAGTTGGTTAAGTCTTTAATTTTGTTTAAGTTCGATAAACTATAAAGGTATAAAATTTAATTAAAATTCAAAAAGTTAACTAAATAAGATACAATTCGGGAGCTTTTACTCAAATTGGGTTAAGATAGGAGCCAAACTCAAGTCAAGAGTAGTTTAGATAAACCCATTTCGATTTTCTTATTACTATTATTTATATTATTTTTCTTCTGAATCTCAATACTGGATTTCAATTCATTAAATTTTGAATTCTTTTAGAAATTCGTCCGCAAATTGGGGTGTGACCTAAATGACATATTTTTTGGGATAAAAATGAAAAGTTGAATTAAAAAGAAAATATATAACCCTCTTTAATCAAAAAATAAAGTCAAATGAAGTTAAAAACTTCAATAACCAACACCTTTTGGAATTTAAATTTATGTAATGAGATAAAATTTATGACTATGTATATTTTAAACTTACTAATGAGATAAAAAAATATATGATTATGAAATTTGAAATTAGGCGCAATGTATATTCCATCAACTTTTCTTCGTAAAGAATATTGTTTTGCTTCAAGTTGTAACTCCATAATCTATAAATCTTTAAAAATTAGCTAAAACTAAATTTAGAATAATAATGAGTCATTTTTCTAATTTAAAGGAAAAAATTAGAAACATGAGTTGAAAAATTTTAGTTCAATAACAATTTAGAATAAGTACAATTAGAGCAATTAATTAGGTTCCAGTCTTTATAAGCAAGTTAAATAAGATGCATATATTTTTATATGAATCATAGTTTTTTTTTTTTTTTT
>JACGDI010005364.1:427201-440371 GCA_014898725.1 Jacaranda copaia
AATTTTGGTTCTTAAATATAATTATGTATTTATTTTTTATACTTAAATAATTTTGAATTATATTTTTAGTTCTTAAATTGTTATTTTTTAAATATTTTATATCTTCAACATTATTTTGGGCGTCAAAACTAATGGAAGGTGGTCATGTGATATGCACATAACTACTTTTGGAGGGAAACAACACATTTCTTTTGCGTTTTTTTTAATTAAGAAAAATAATACATTTTTGACTACTTTTGGAGGGAAACAACACATTTTTTTGTGTTTTTTTAATTAAGAAAAATAATACATTTTTGTTGGGTAGCCTGATTAAAAATCAAGTCAATCCAAATCGTATTTATTTTTTGTGGATCAGGTTAAGAATAAACCTCTTGGGTTTTGTATTAGGTTAAGTTGAATTTGAATTTTGTAGTATGTTGTACTTCTGTTTTGGTCCAACCTAAAACCACTTGAATTGACACCCTGATCAAGGCTGATGTTTTCAAATTCTGGTGCAAAAAATTTATGTTGGTTTCAAGAACATGTAAAATAATTCTGCTTCCTGTTCTAATTTTCTTTTAATAGTTCTATTTGTATCCGGAATGTTTAACTGGACAGTTGTCATGATATTGTTTGACTGTTTTATAAATGGAAAAGAACAAAATACTGATTGGAATTTTAGTTGCCCATTTTGGATATGGATGACTTTGATTTGAGGAAGTAATATAAAAAGAATCTTTGTAATATTTTGTTAAATTTTTGAAATATAAAAATTTAACCTAGAATACTTTAGTAATTATTGATTTCTTTTATATCTAATAAGTTTCCTTTAAATACTGCAATAGCTAAAATGGATAATGCACGTAGTTTGATGAAGTAAATGGAGAATTTAGATATAAAATTGGATATTATTAAAAGGGACCAATAAAATAAGCATGTAATTCAATAAACCACCTATTTTGTAAAATTGTATATTGGATAAGGTGCCAAATATATCAGTATTATTATTGTCTTATGAAGTAGTGTTTTTGAATAAGCAAAATGAGTCAATTTTTTTTTACTTTGCATTGAACACATTTTGAATCCCTGAAGCTTAATCCGACGCTCAACTCATTTTTAATATGCCTACCACAATCCATATTGAACATACTCTATTTTAAACCTCAATCACACAAGTAAAAGTCAAATCAAATCAAACTCAACCCACTCATTTACCACACATAGTAGTTTCTCATTCAACCCCAAGACAATTATTGTAACATTTAAATTATTGTGTTAAATGTTCTAATGAAAATTGAATGAATGAGAAACTATTATGCCATTGTATTTATATAGTTCCCAATATATTTTGATTATTTTAATTTTAAGTTCGATATCAAATTCTTTATTAAATTAAAAAAGCCTTTTCAACTATAACATAGGAAAAGCACTTCATAATTACATTTCAATTATATTATAGGAAAAACAAATCAAATATTAAAATAACATAATAAATGGCTATAATTAATAAAAAAAATTAAATACAAATATTATTTTTATTAGAACTTAAGATTAAGTTATTAAACCATTTAATCTTGATCGTTTTGGACCCTTTTTAATAAAGGTAAATAAATATATTTTTTGTTAACTTAATCAGATTTTTTTTATTGCATAAACATTTATAATTATTTATTTTATTCAAAAACCGCTAAATTTGTTGAACCACATCTTTATTCAATTTGTTAAATGAGAAAATGAATAGAATTAAATTTATGTTAATGGAAATATACTTATCTATCCAAAATCGTAGAGCTTCAATTATATTAGATAGTTGATAACTATTTTAAATTCAAATAATCAAAACAGTATTTCATATTTAATATTTTTTGGTGATATTATGCCAATTTAGTACTTTAATTTTTAGAACATGGATTACTAAAATTCATTTATTCCTAAAATGCCGATGCTGCCCCTAGCTTTATTCTATATATAGGAGTTTGTATCCAGTTTGCCCATCACTTAGTTCAACAAAAATGGCGCACTCTAAGCTTAATTTGTGCTTATTTTTCCTGCTGCCTCTTTTAGTTTTACAAACTATAGTTGTTGCTGAACCACAAATCCCGTGCTTCTTTATTTTTGGGGATTCATTGTTGGACAATGCTAACAATCTAAATTGATGATTCGTTCAAAAAGTTAATTACTTGTCACATGGTATTGATTTTTTTGAAGGTTCAATCGATAGATGTAGTAACGCTTGAATTTTAGTGGATGTTGTTGGTAGACCTATTTTACATATTATTATGCTTCTTTTTTTTTGGTCTATTATAATTCTTTATGATGATGATGATGATGATTACTACTACTATTATTATTATTATTATTATTATTTTATTTTATTTTATTTGGTTTTGTCCTTTTACAACTGAAATGTTTGGTTTTGATAAGTACATTCCACCATTTGCTAATATTACAAATTATGATATTCTAAGAAGAGCAAATTATGCATCTGACGAAGCTAAAATTTTTTATGATACTGCACACCGCCAACTAATGCAATCTCTCTCTCTCTCTCTCTCTCTCTCAAGATTAATCTCCCTTCTAGCACATACACACACAAAAAAAATTGAAATATTGGACGAAATATAATGACATCACATATAAACAAATGATTGACATATAAAATGAACCAAGTCAAAAAGTTTCTAGAGATGCAATTGGGATCGAGAAAAAATTTCAAATTTGAAGCTCGACCAGCTTTATTTATTTATACATTTTTGTAAAAGATAAAACCAAACTCAATTCAACTTGATTAGATTCAAACTTTCAAACAAAATTTTTATCAACAATAAATTTTATTAGTTAAATCACCTAATAAACTCCTATTACCTCAAACATGTAGCTATGATATGAAAATGTATATACTTTTATAAATAAACTTGTGGTATCTAAAATGTAAACTTTTTACTGTTTGTTTTTAAATGATGATATAATCAGCTTCAACGAGCAATTATCAAATCACGAGGTCATAGTTTCTCTCATTACTGAATTATTAGGGGGTGAGCGTGCAACAAAAGAATATTTAAGCATATATATATATCTATTTTATTGAAATGTGCACTAATGATTATGCCTACGATTATTTCCCCCTATTATACTCTTCAAACACCCAATATACCCCGCAATAGTTTGCTGAAATTGTCATTGCCCAATATTCAAAGCAACTTCAAGTGAGATTTTCTTTTCCTAAAATTCAATATGTAGCTCTGTCTTTCTTTTCTTAAGTCATAATTTTGGTTCTCCTTTTATATATCACGGAGACTATATGATAGTGGGGCAAGAAAAGTAGCTGTGAATGAACTTCCTAAATTAGGTTTTTTTCTACAGCTACGAGACACCTATGGCTCCCCAGAAATTGGGGACAATGCTGCTCAAATTTTCAATGAAAATCTAAAGCTTCTAATTAACGATCTAAATGATCAGCTCCTTGATGCAAAAGTTTTGTACACGAGATAGAACCCCCGTTTCTTATGGTACATCTAGAACTAAATTAATCTTATAGTAAAAGTAAAAGTTCTATAAGCATGTCATTATTTGATGATCTTGATTATTTGCAAGTAATTTTAAGAATGTGAATGTTTTATGCTGTCAAAGAGAAAGTGGTGAGCTCTGTGTTTAGGGAAGTATCTCGTGTGGCAACAGAGATGATTATATGTATTGGGATGGATTTCATCCAATAGATGTTGCTAGTGTGGTCTTCGCAAAAGTTGTTTATGATAGCATGTCTCCGTTATATCTCTAATCATGTTGATATTTGATTATTTATTTGGCAAATCAAATTTTCTGTTTCAATTAGTATTAGTATTTACCATGTGCTATTGTTGAACCAAATTAATCATGAGGAAAAACATACTTTATGTGTTATTTTAAATTGATATAAAATTAAATTTAATTCATGATGTATATTTTAAAGGGCGAATTACATTCACATCCCTTGAGGTTTGGCGTAATTTTAAAAAAATTCTCATTATTTTGAAAAGTACATATGCCCCCTAAACTTTGAAATTAAAATGTAATGCTGACGGAAAGTAAGAAAAGTAAAAAATTCCCTTATGTTAAAATTGGAAAAAAAAATAAAAATATGCAAAGACATAAATACCCTCAGGCCTATTTGTAATATTTTTTTATTGATGAGGATTTATTTGATACATTTTTATCAACTTAAATTTATTAAAAATTTAAATTTATCTTCTTAGAAAATATGACTTTAATGATTTTAAATTACAACATAACTTAAAATAAAAATTTATCTTATATATTATAACTAATTTTAATAATTTTAAATACAACATACAATAAATTTATCTTATACCATATAACTTCAATAATTTAAACTTGAATTATTTAAACAATTTTACTAAATTTAATTCAAATATATTTATTTATTAATTAAGTAAAATAAAAATAAAAATCTATCTATCATTTTAGGTAATAATTTTAAATTACATACTCAATAATTAAAATAATTAAAATATCTAATATAATTAATTAAATTTTATTAATTTTTTATTAACAAGAAAATAAATGAAAATTTTTAAAAATAAAAATAAAAAAAGTATCATTTTAACTAAAAGTGCTTTTTCACTTGTGGTATTGGAAAAGTAATTAATGATTAAAGTAACTCAATTTTAAAATAACACAATAAATGTCTATAATTTACAAAAAAAGTTAAACTCAGAATATTTTATTATTTGAACTTAAGTTATCAACTATTTTAGTATAAATCTATATTTTCCATTCAGTTAAACGCTGCTTTTTGTTGATAAACTTATATTTATTCATTTTTATTTAAAAAGTCAATAATTTGTTGAAAAACATCTTTATCAATTTGTTTAAAAAAAACAAAGAATAAAACCAGATTTTAGTTAATGAAGTTGTACTTATTCATCTTTATCCAAAATTGTTGAAATTCTAATCATATTACATAGTTAATAACTTTATTTGAATTTAAATAATCAAAATAATTTTTCATCTTTAATATTTTCATATGTTATTATATCAACTTTATTTGAGCTTATAAACTTTTTAAAATATCTTATAAAATGTTTAAAAACTTATAAGTTGATAAAAAGTGTTTGGCAATTTTTTTTTAAAAAAAAAGAGCTTATAAGATCTTAAAATAAGATATTAGGAGCTTATAAACTCTTTTAAACAAAGTAAGGAGACCCTAACTTATTTGTAAAATCTTAACAAACTTTTTCATTTTTAACCATTTCAATTACAAAATTACTATTATTAACATTTTATAAGCTTCAAGATATTATTTTATCCAAGCACTTTAACAACTTATTTTAAAAATAATATCTAACATCTTATAAGCTCCAAAAACGTCTTATAAGATGTAAAAACTTATAAGATGTTTAAAATAAGTTTGGCCAAACACCCTCTTAGTAGATCCACTTTTCATATTATTGTGCTTCTTTTCTTTTCTTTTCTTTTTTTGCCGATTTTAATTCATATTATTATTGTTGTTGTAATTTTATTATTGTTTAATTTTCTTTTTTTACGGCTAAACTATTAGGTTTTCATAAATACATTTCACCATTTACCAATGCTGCCTCTAACAAGTAGCTCACTCGTACAAATAATCTCTCTCTCTCTCTCTCTCTCTCTCTCTCTCTCTCTCTCTCGATTTGCTATTTGACTTGTAAACCCTTGTGTGAATTAGTTCTCTTTTTCACTCTGTCATGAGTTGTACTTGTTCATTTTGGCATCCAAAACTCCTGTTTGTCTTGTACTAGTTTCTAATCGGTACTTGTTATTGTACTGTCTTGTCATATGATACAAAAGGTATTTATTTAATCTTATAGTAAATAGTAAAAGTAAGAAAGTGTTTGATGGACGACAAACACATGTGATGATTTGATGATGTTGCTTAGTTTAGGTAATTTGAAGAATGTAAAAAGTTTATTTTTAGCAATAAATAAATAAAATAAGTAAAAATAAAAATAAAAATCTAAATATATTATCTTATACAACATAATATTAATAATTTTAAGACTAGTGAAATGCTTTAATAATTTAATTAAATTCATTTATGAGGTAAAAATAAAATAATTAAATAAAAAATAATAATTCAAATTATTGTCTTACTATAATATAAGGGTGCATATAATACGTATATAAATACAATACATACATACATACATATATATATATATAAATAATATGCCACCCACCATCGACTACCCCCAAGCCTCATCCCCACCATGGGATCTTGCCTGACTGTGGCCTAGCTATGGCCAGTGGCTGGCTGCCTAATGCTATGGCCAGCTGGGTGACAAATAGCCATGGTCAGGCCAGTAGTGGCTGGGCGACCAGTAGCTTAAGGGTTGCATTTTTTCTTTATTCTTTAATAAATTTAAAGAACAAATTCTTTATTACTAAAAGATAAATTTTAAAGAATAAATTTTTTACTTATCTTTTTTTTTTTGGTTTTAGTTTATTTATTTATAACCAATAAATATATTTAACTAATTATTTTAAATGTTTGTTATTTAAATATTATTAAGTATGTAATTTAAAACACTAATTATGTATTTTAGTCTTAGAAATATTGATTAAAAATAATTCTAAAGAATAAATTTGAATAAATTATTTACTTATCCTTCTTTTTAAATTTTTTATTTATTAATACTCAATATATTTATATATGTTGTAGCAACTCCTCTCGAGCTAGCTCCTGAGTTGAGGCGCTACTCTGAATCAATCTTAATTTCAAAATCCACAATCCGAACAATACGTCCATATTTTTTTTTTCAACTTATCAAAGGTAACGCCAAGTTCAACTTAAGCAAGACTTAATAGAAATCACAAAAAATAGATGTCACAAGTGTTCCTGGAACATTAAACTTAATATTTACATACCTCATGTTAGAGAAAGCAACAAGCTACAACCTAACAAACCTTAACATAGTACAATTGACATGCCATGGTAGATCACATCACTCATCGTTCATATATACTCCAAACCTTAAGTTCAAATTTGACATATCACAAAATCTCTAAGTTTAAAGCTTAACATGCGAGTGATCCCATACATAGATATAAATATTTGCTCGATTACAAAACATATATGCTTTAATCCAACTAAAGTTTGCCTTCATCACCTATTTCTGTCTAAGAGAATCATTGGAAAATTAGGGGGGGAGGATAAGTCCAAAGACTTTGTGAGGGATAAACTTAAGAATAGTAGTAGGGATCTACTTAGGAAGATTTAACTCAATAGATCATACGTTTAATAGTCAGAACAAGACATATCAAGAAATAGACAATAACAATTAGCAAAATAGGAAACTTTCATGCCTTATTCCTCCAAGAATAGATTTCGAGTAGACATAATATAGTCAAGTACAGCAAACCCGAAGCATATGCATCCCAACAGAAACAGAAACCCTCATAGGGGTTTATCATGATAACAAATAGGTATAAAAAGGTGGTAAATTGGCAGACCCTCACAAAAGTTACAAAAAAAATAACATATAGGGTATCCAAAGAAAGTACCAAAGCAGTAGACCTCATCTTCATAATGTTAGAAAAAGCAATTGCAGCCAGTAATCTATTGGTCAGCAAGACTTGCTTCTTCGGCACCTAACCAAAAGGGTACATCTATCACCAAAATCCTTATTCGAGCTTAAATGAATACAATTGTACTATTAGCAATCCCAAAAATCACTAGTCTATCAATCAACATGATAATTGAGATTTGATTGGTACTATCGATACAAAGTGCGCTAATTAAGTTGATTATTTTAGAAATAATCATGGGGGTTTGTATCGGTTCCACTAATTGTATGTAATCTAGTCCTTAATTACATAATCATTCTCATAATATTACCCTAAATCCACAATAGTGGTCCAATCTTCACAATTACCCCAACCATTGCCACTTAGGTCTTAAATTTATAAAATCCTCAAATTAGGGTTAAATTCTTTAATAAGCTCAATTAACCCATGATTATCACATGATAATACAAATCCAAGTTCACTAAACTTACAATGGTACATGCATGATCCAAATCTTGGTTCCATATCATATTTCTTATCCATATGTGTCATAATACAAGATTTATGGAATAAATAGTACAATATAATGTATATTTATATGCAATCCCCAAACTCTAACCTTTACCCAAATCTTATTATCAAAGCTCAATCATCACAAATCAACACTTGCATGTGTTCGCCATGATGAGATGAACATTTTGTCCTCAAACCTCTGAAGCTCCATCGTCGGCTGTCGTGTGCCGTCGCTGAAATTGGGTTGTGACACCACCAAACTATGCGCCTTGCTATGCTATATCAAACCCAAAAACTAATTTTTGAATTAGACGTCAATTAGCTAGTTAATTTGCCAAAAAATTGCCAGCTTGCCACCAACGCCGCCATCCTATTTTTCTCCAATCTCACTATCACTGATGGTTGATTTTGGAAGCTAAAGGTACCAAACTCATCCTTGAGCTGAGGGCTACAAAACCTACTACCTAGTTGCAAGATTTCGCTGCTAGTGAAGTTGCGATCACTATCTCCACTGTGGCCGAAATTTTAAGCTCAACTCTTGATCATTCCATTGGTCAAACTGGGAAGTTCTTGGTACTGATGTGTTTGTCGTGAAGAGATAAAGAAGATAGTTGATTTAGTTTAGCAATTTTTGGGCTTGTTGGGGAAGTTTGCCAGAGGGGTTGACGGGAAGGTTGAAGATGGTGTTTGGTGAAGAATGGTGAAATGCTTGTGGGGGGAGGGAGGGAACTGTTATATATAAATCATCTTTTGAAAATTCTGAATTGACCCTCAATACTTTACCCTAGCTTTCAATTGAGTCCTCTTGAAAAGTAGACATCTTTAATTCAGCTCCTAGACTATTTATTACCTCACATTGATCCCATTGGCCAATAAAATTCTGTGCAAACCCACAAAATTTATAAAAATGATCCAATCAAGTCTTCTGAAATTGTGATTCAACCTTAAAACTTTTCATTCCCTTACAATTAAACCTTTTTATTTATTTTTTGAGCCCTAAAATTTGATCAACCAATATCTTGATTTTTAAATCCTTTTTTTTTTTTTTCAAAATACTGAATTTTAAGATTGTTACATATGTGATCTTCTATACTAATTTTTGTATTTATCTTCATCTTTATGTATATATATTGTATTAATTTATGTATAAAATTAATATTTATACATATATTAGTTTATGTCGCATTTAATAAGTTAATCTATATATGGAATTAATATGCATATATTAATTTATGTATGGAATTTTTATTTAATATTTGTAATATTTGTATGATTTATAAAAAAGCATAAGTATCTAATTATAATTAATATTATATATGTAACACCCCTAAAAATGTATTATTTTGATATTTATTTAATATTATTTTCTAAGAATTTCCTTAATTTTTTAAAATTTTTAAAAGTTTTGTGGGTTAAAATGTGAATTTAGAAGACTTAATCGTATCATTATTTAAATTAGGAGGAGCTAATGTTTAAATTTTATTAGTTGTGGACCTAATGTGAGGATTATTGCAAATTGGTGATTAATTTAAGTATATTAAAAATTGGTTGGACTTAATTGAGGGTCAGCAAAAACCTTTAGGGTTAATCTACCATAAAAGAAAAATTATTTCTATAAATATTAGGATTTTCAATTCAACCCCTATTTTTCCTTTCTTCCTTACTAAAAACCACCTTTCTCTCGCTCCAGCGATCACCTTCGGCCACATTCCTAAACTCGAAACAAAACTATCCAACATTTTCCTCTCAACTTTAGGATCATGGCAACCCTACATGTCGGCAAAGACGGCCAAAATCACGATGGGAAAAGCTGACCGAAAAGTTAATAGTGGCGGAGCTTGATGGAGTAGGTCTCCGGCGACCATTTGATGAGACTGAGGGCTAGGTTTTGAAGCTCTCAACTTTAGGAGTGCGCTGGTACCTTTCATTCTAGAAAACGACCATTGGTGATGGAGTAATTAGAGAAAATCAGTGCGGCAAAGCTTTGTGGTGGTCCTCAATTTTGAGCAAAATTGAAGTCCAATTTGAAGGAGAATCTAGAAATTGACTTGGGGGTTGAATTCTGTGAGTTGAGGAGCATCTTCTAGTGGTGGTGGTTAAGTTTTTTGGCAGTAGCAGTGAGTAGGTAGAATCACCCTCTCGTCGTGGCGAACTCATGCATGCGATCTAGTCATCGAAATTCCATATTGTTTGTAAAAAATTGGTATAAGAATGATGTTGATTGTATATGCAATTGCATGTATATGTATGCACATTTTGACCTTTGTAAAACCTTGTATTATAGAAATTAATGATAGAATCGGTCGATTAGAACACCCATGCATAAAAACATAACACACTCGATCAATTAAATAAGTTTAATGAATCCAAAATGGTATTATTTCATGTAAATTATAGGTTATATAGCATACTAAGTGGAGCAAACCCTAATTTTATGTAACCACAACTTAAGCAATGTAAAGTTGGATTTATTGATAATTGGATTGCTATAATATATAATTATATGTATAAATTAAGGTTCCATTGTATTATTTTGGCAACTCTATACACATTTACATATCCAATACAAATAGCATGTTAGGGTAGTAATATTGAATCAAACCCTAACCAACCTATTAGTCGGATAGTTATTGAAATTGGACTATTATTAGTATGATTATGAATGTTAGTGATTGTTAGGGTTGAACAAGGATTTTGGTGGAAGGTTACTCCTTTGAATAGGTGGCGGAGGATTAGACCTTGAGGATCAGTAGAGTTTAACTTCATTGCTAACGTTATTAAGGTAAGGGTCCGTCAATCTAGCAACTTTTCTCACTAATCGTTATTCGTGATAAGCCCCTTTGTCGGTACCATACTTTGATTGTTTGAAATCTGAAATGTGCTTCAAAATTTGAATTGTTATCTATTATCTGAATTGAGCACCCCTACGAGGGTCATTGTTTGATATCGATTCCGTCTTATTATCTGATATCTAATTTGAACACCCCTGTGAGGGTTATTTGTGATATTGATCTTGTTTTTTCTATTCTGGTGCCTAGGACTTTCTTCACCCATGTCAGATTTCTATCCCTTATACCGCAACCTTGTCGGCTCACCCCTTAATCTTGATGATTTTGAAAATGATAATGACATGGTCTGGTAGACCTAATTATGTTAATAGTTCTCCTAATTGTTTATGTATCTTATTATTGGAAAAGGCCTTGCCGGCTGTTGTTGAATAATATTCTTGTTATTGCTTGAAATTGAATTATTATTTGTTGGCATTACATAATACTAACTCATGGGACACCATGGATAGATATCACCTGGAGGGACGCCATGGGGGGAAGTAGGCTCGGGGTTAGGTCCAGAAAGATGGTTGGGTGGAATAAATCGACGGTGACAGATCTTTCGGCTAATACCCATTTATGATCTTGACTTATAGGTACTTGGAGGTAGTGAACTGTGAGTGGCGGGATCCGACATGCGGTTGACCATGCCACAGAACAAGTTGTTACATGCTAAGCTAAGTGCTCGAGCAATGGAGTAATAAGAATTTAACCCTATATTGGTATACTGTTTATGCTATACCAATGACAGTATTAGCGATTTTAGTGTCTGCTTGTTCAAGTTAAATGTTATTGATTATCATCCTATATTGATCAAGGAGCAATAAGGAAGGATGCCAATAGGCCTGCTAAATATTTACATGTTTCATGTTCTTATGACTTTAAATCTAATTCCTATTAATCATGATTTGATCATCTGAATTGTTATTAAAAGGTCTTGTTATTTGTTGTTGCAGTTCAATATTTTCTATTGTGTGTTTCCCTCACCGAGTCCTTAATACTCATCCTCCTCGTTATCTTTATTTTGCCCAGACAGGTTAAAGTGAAAGGCAGAGGATCATGTTTTGGTTGGAAGTTATTTGTAATAGATTAGGTGTTATGGTTGTAAATATAGTTTACACCTAATCAAGATTGTTATTTGAAAGATATTATGTAAATGTTGTATAAACCTAAGATACTTAGGTTGTATATATTATGCTTTATGGAGTGATCTTTTGGGTTAGTGTGAATTGTTTCACCTTTGATATGTTGAATTTCAAGTTTCTTACTTGTTATTGGATATAGATTTCAAACTTAAATTGATGGCTTCTCCGCTTGGGGTAATACCCCAAGTGGGGGTGCCACAATTTAGGAGGGGGGGGTTATAATTTTTTAAAAAGTGAGGACCTTTTTGTAGTTATGCCAAACTTCAGGGTGGTAGTCGTAATTCACCCTTAAAATTATTGTCTGATGCAATGTACAGATTAAAAGCTGGTTCTATTTTAAACCTAAATCACCTAAGTATAAGCCAAATTAAACTTAATCCACTCATTTGCCACCCATAATAACTTCTAATTCCACCCCAAAACAATTAATTAGTGTGACGTTTAACTTATTGCATTAAATGTTATGATGAATTGGCCTTTATTTCATTGTATTTTTATAGTTCTGCATATGTTTTGATTATTTTAATTCTAAATTTGATGTCAATTTTTTTAACTTAAAAAAGCCTTTTCAATTATAATATAGAAAAAGCAATTCATAATTAAATTGCAATTATAGTATGGGAAAAGCAATTCCTAGTAAAGTGAATCAAATATTAAAATAGCATAATAATTTGTGTTACCAGTGGACGAGTCTAAGCTTAATTTGTGCTTGGTGAACGAGACATTAGACAGTTGGTGGGCCCAAGGGCACGTAATCTTTTATTTCCATTTTCCACTCCCACGTGAAACTCATTTTTTCCTTTAAAAGCCCGACAGTGACCCTAGCCTTATCCTATTTATGTGGCCCGCTCCAATTTTCTCCACACTACTGCTCAACAAAAATGGATGACTCTAAGCTTAATTTGTGCTTACTTTCTCTGCTACCTCTTTTAGCTTCACAAATTATAGTTGTTGCTGAACCACAAATCCCGTGCTTCTTCATTTTTGGGGATTCATTGTTGGACAACGGCAACAACCTAAATCGTTCAACCATTGCAAAAGCTAATTACTTGCCATATGGTATTGATTTCTCTGAAGGTTCAACTGGCAGATGCAGTAATGGTCGAGTTCTTGTAGATGTTCTTGGTAGACCCATTTTACATATTATTATGCTCCTCTTTTTT
>JACGDI010005364.1:475956-512703 GCA_014898725.1 Jacaranda copaia
ACACAAAAGATTTTCAAAATTATACTTAAGAGAAAATTAAAAGCAAGGGTAAAAAGAGCAGAAATTGACCACCTGTCCCTTTACCCACCTAGAAATAGAGATTAGAGACAGTTTTTTCCTCTCCTTCTCTTCAACTTCATTCTTCCTGAACCAAAAGTAAAGGGCTTGTTTGTTTACAAATTTTTAATACATTTTTCAACTTTCAAAATTCAAACAAACAAGCAATACATATTCCTCAACTCTACTGTCAAAATACAAAATTTATTTCCAAAATACCCTTACTATTTACATTCTAATATATTCCTCAATACTATACCACTTGTAATAAATTATCTTCACATACTACCACTCGCTCGATCTATATATACGTATATATGAATACTTTTAAAATATCCATTTTACTTCACAGACCAAACCAAAAAGTTATTAGTATGACATTTCGTCAACTCTCAAAACAGATATAAACCAACAATTTTTTCTTAATTCATTATGTACTTACCATCCAAAATACAAACAAACAACCATCACATTCCCTAACCCTATTTTCCAAAAACCATTTTGACAAAAATTCCCTATTCATAAACAAACAAAGTCAAAGAAAAAGGGGAAAATAGCAGGACATGCAGGGTGCTGGGTTCTTCGGTGGCAGCTGCATCATCAACCATATGGAACATTTGAAAAACAGACAGCAAGGAGTAAAAAACCAAAAAACCCAGAGATAGGGGGAGGTCCGCCGGCACAAAACTTACTATAGCAATAGCGATCCCTCTTATATAATAGTAGCAATAATATATGACATTACATACATGATTGAAAAAAGTTTATAGGTTATATAAAACTAAATTATATTTACAATTAATTGTAACTCAATCTTAATCAACAAAATTCACAAAAGTAAAATAGATTTTGAGTCAAGATCAAGCCAAGAAATTTATTTGAAATTAATTTGCAAAGTTTGGAATATGGAAACGTTTAAAAAGTGGGAATATATTTTCATAAAACATTTACATTAAAAAATAAAAATTTGGACTTAGGCCGATTCTTCTAATCTTAAAATATATGATGTCTTTTAGGATAAATAAAAATAAAATATTAAATTTCTTGAGACAAAAAAATAAATATTTTGACCTAAACTATTCAATGACGTCTCGTATAATACATGAAACATTGTTTGTGTTTTTCTCATAGTCCATAATTTTTGTCATAGGCCACCCACCCACCCTACATTTAATATTATAAGTTTATCATAATTTTTTGTTTTTATTTATGTAAAATTTAAATAAGTATACTAAAATTACTAAAAAAATAATATTACACAGAAAAATAAATAATTTTTTTTATTTATTTTATGCTCTAAAAATTTTAGTATCCAGACTTTTCCTGAGGCTGCCCTATTCGGATCGTCGCTATGTCCTAAAGTCTAGTGAGTTTGAGTTCCGACCCCTCATTTCCTCAATTGTGAAGCTAGTAGTAGTTTATCAGTCTTGCGCAAGCCCCTCCTTTTTAAAGATGCGAGCTTTGTTGTTCTTTTTCCTGACGCAAAAGCCTCTTTATTCCCGGTGCAAGCTACGGTTTTTTGAACTTGTGAACATGAAGAGATGGAATTGAGTGCTTTCACTAAGGGATAGGGTATGCTGTCCTTTTGTACATTTTTGACTCCTTTTTGATAGGACAACTAAGATCGATTTTGCATAAAGAGGCCAAATATGGTAATAAGGAAGGAAAATAATTCTTAAGGTCAAATTAGTCAAAATTAGGCCTAATTTCCTGGGTACTGCTTAATCTAAAATGTGGGTAGACCTGGATGTACAACTGCATAGATAGATAGATGGTGACACAAAAAACAGTGTTAAAAAAGTATACACATGATTAAGGTCATATAAAAAAGTTAATAGGCATTTATACAACAAAAAGAAAAATGTAGCTACGATTATATTTAAAACTAATTCTTAAAACTTGTAATAAATCAAACAATGAGTTTGATGTAATTAAAATATCTATAGAGTCAAGAGAATCATATAACTCATATATATATATAATAAACATGTAATAATTAAATTACGTTCACTAAAATATATATTAACATAAAAATACAAAACGAATGTTTTATCAATTAACAATATATAAATCACAGTATAAATAATCTACAATTCTAATATTTATATATTTTATGTGTTTTCAACACACGTTTTTAAAATGTTAATATATGTATGTATATATATATTTGAATTCAAATAATATCCGTAATTAATTGAGTCTCATACTAGAAGCGTGGGTGCCTTAATTGTTTGAGTAAATTAATTTTTGATGAGCATTGAGCACTGTTGACTTATAGAACCAAATATGATAACTATTCCTCTTAGACTTTCTTTTATAGGCAAAAAGCATTTCGTCGCCTGAAAGAAATGCTCACAATTGTAAGCCGTAGAAATATTGTTCACTTATTTTATTTATTCGAATAGATTAACAATTATCTGATAGTATATGATTATATCAATTTTTAATTTTATAATTTCATCCGAATATAAATTTATGCTCCAATTTTTAAATTCTAATTAGCGATTTGCTTCACTATTCCCCTGTTAAATTTCTTAATTCACTAAAAACATATGCTTTTTTGTTGTAATATTTTTTACTTCATTAAAAATAATGTAGTAAAAGGGGACTATATGCTATAATTTTTTCCTTTTTTATTTTTGTTATAGTATAAGTTCTCTAAATGTATGGCAAAATTCATGTTAAATACTATGTACACTCCACCTTGCCATAGTAAATAAAAACATTTATTTACAATAATTTCTATGTAAGGTGAATAGCATACTACATTTACTACAAGTTTACATAAACTATTCAAAAATTTGATGAATTAACCACATTTTGTCATTAATGAAACAAAAATCATGAGACTAGTGAAAATTTGACAACAAAGATTAAGATATTCAATCAATATTTTTTCTTAAAAAATAAGGTAAAATATATTGGAAACAAGATTTTAATGAATAAAATTGAAGGTAAAATAAAAAAAATTTCTTCTAGTTTTTATTATTAAAAATTATGTAATTAATTAATCAAATTCTAAATTAACTAAAAATAAAACCTTTCAAAAAATTCCTAGTTACTCATGGTTTTAATCAATAAATTTAGAAGTAAAATAAAATTTTTCTCCAATTTTTATTATTAAAAATTATTTGATTAATTAATCAAGCACTTCAATTACCTAACTAGCAAAATCCCTCGGAATCCAAAATCGAGTACGAAGAAAAACCCAAATTTCATGTTGGAGGTAAAATAAAAATTTGCCTTCAATAATTTTTTGAATTAATAATATAATTAAATTAGCCAACTGTTGTTAAGTGGTTATTGGCCCAATGGCATCACTTTAACACACACTATGAAGTTGAAAGTTCCAAACTTAGTAAATTCTAGTATTTGTGTACATTATGTATACTTCTATACAATATGAAGAAAAGAGAGAGCTTTACACCCACAAGCAGGTGGATTTACACCGCTACACCTAATTATGTTTTGCCTTAAATAACCCTAAATGTACTTATACTATTTTCTTTTGAAAAAAGAAACTACACAACTCTCCACTTATTTTCTATCTCCCCATTAGTAGTAACTACTCCTACACTAATTGTCTGAGTTTGTATAATCCATAACTACCATTTCAAGCACTTTCATCTAGTTATGATTAGGGGTGTGAATGGATATAAAACGGATTGGGTATATTGTTTCCATATTCGTATTCATTTAACTTTTTGAATATTCAGATACAGATATGGATTTGAAGGATATTTAAAAATGATATCTAAATTCATATGCATAGGATATCAATCGAATTCAATTATATCTATATTCAATTATAGTTATTCAAATACATTCATATTTGATTAAACTTATCCATATTCGAATTATTTTTTTGATACTCATATTTGATGATAATTATTTAGATATCTATTTATGAATATTCAAATATGTGAATCTATGAACCTATGATAACAAAATATTTTAATTAATAAAAGGAACGATGCGATTTTATTAAAAAGAAAGCAATCAATCAAATAGCATAATTTCTAATTAATAATTGACTTTATAATTGATTATTAGTACTAATTAATAATAGTAATGGCATTTAAGTATATTAATTATAAAATCAACCAACAATAATTATGTTGCTTAACTTTATTCTTCAATTATAATATATATATATATATATATATATATGGATTATGAGATTTTTATTGAAAAATATAAATAGTATATTGTTTAATAAATATATATTCAGAGTAGATATTAAATGGATCGGATACACATTTACCATATTTGTATCCATTTATAATCGGATATCCACTAATTGAATTCGAATAATATCTACTTTAAACGGATGCGGATAAATTTTATATAAACGAATATAGATGTGAACGGTAAATAATTTTTTGAATATCCATTTACAGCCCTAATTATGATTCCATAAGGTGTTCTTCTCCCTTACATTATTCTTCAAAAAATGTAACCTAATATTATATTTCAAAATGAAATTAATTTTATTAAATTTATGATATCTAGTTTTATTTTCTATAGGAAAATCAAGGGTTTGAAACATATTATAAAGTTACTCTCTCTCTCTCTCTCTCTCTCTAAGTATTTTTTTAGCAAAAAAATCTCTTTAATTGTTTAGATGTAAAACAATTTTCGAACATGATTTGACTTCCACATTTGATGAGAGATTATTATTTTTTTGAATGAGATTAATTTTGTTAATTTAGTGATGTCGAGTTTTATTTTATATGTGGCAGTCCACTCAGGATAGCCCCTAAACTGAGATGTCAGCAAATCAGACTTAATTCATAACCTACAAGACAATCGATAGGCCAATAAAAAAGTTTCAAATTAATCAAAATAGCAACACGCTCCAACTTAAACTGATTACCACAGAAGTACTGTATACATGCCAAAAGTCATCTAAAATCATCCAACACCATATATGTACATGTTGCAAATCTTTAATTTAAACTTGACATATTAGATCTCTAAATTGAAGCATAACGATCAAGTGAAACTGTAATCACATATAATCACCTAATTTATTATAAAATAGATTCTCTAATCTAAGCCACAAGTCATGCCTTTCCTTTTCTCCTATCTGGGAAATCAAGAATAACATAGAAGGGTGAGTCATAAGAACTCAATGAGAGATAGTACAAAACAAACATATGGTTCTATCGAAAAAACAATAATTCAACAAAGTAATAACTGGCATGATAATGAAAGGAAAACATGAATACGCCAGAACATAGACATTATCAGATTCCAAGCTACAAGTAGGTACTAGATTGAGAGTGGCTACTGTCGGCTCAAACGGTCCGGGGTCATCTCAACTAGTTTAGTTCAAGAGGAATTGCCATTGACTCGTTTGACTAGGACATCAACCTAATTTAGACTAGAAAAATCACACCATCCTTATTACTCCTTCACACAAAGTCGATAATAATAGTCCAACCATTGTTAATATTCCAATTTTGTCACTTAGGTCTCAATCACATAAAATTTGAGCCTTAATAATCTAATTAGCTTAATTAACCAAGATTATCATATAACATTACAAATTTGGGTCCACTTGGCATATGTATATGTCCATGCATGTCTCATTTTTTGATCCCATTTCATATTTTTTTTGTATCATCTCATATCATGATACTAATTTAGATTCCTCAATTACATCAATTAGCTCAATTCAACAATAATTGGCTTCTAATTAATGATCCGAACCCACATATACTTACAATTGAATTCCTATCCGATTATTTTAGACTATAATCACAATTCTTGGTCTAGTCAACTTAAATTTATAGTCAAAATTACCATATTAATTTGATCAGATTAAATCAGAAATCAATCAATTAATTAATTTAAGTTTTACCCAATTTGATCAAGTTTGTTACCAAATTACTGCACGAAAGTGGTCTACATGTACTCGAATTGTTGAGTCAAAGATTCTAATTGAAAGTTGCCGAACTGCCGCCAAAACTTCACCATGCGTTGATGCCAGAATTAAGTTTTGACGCCACCAAAAGATGCATCTCAGTGAGAACAATAAAACACCTATGATAATTTCCAAAATCCATGTTGAATTGCTGCTCAATTTGCCAGAAAACCCAATTGGGTCTCTCATTCATCACTGTTCACCGTCGAGTCAAATTCTCCTCCCATTGGCTCGTTTGAAAAATTGAAAGCACCGAGATGCTCCTTGAGCTAAACCCGCCAAAACCTACAACTCAAACTCGAGCTTTTGTCGTTGGTGATGTTACGTCCATCACTTCCTTTGTGGTCGAGTTTTCTTACTTAAATTTTGGTTGCTCCATGAGTTAGTTTAGGGAAAATTTAGTATCAATGCATTCCTTGTGTTGAGAGGAAGAGTTTGGGGTAAAGTTTGATAGGTTTTGTCGTTGCTAGGGAAAGTTTGCCGAAGAAGGGAAATTAGGGTTGCTTGCAAAAATTTGAAGAGTGAGGGTTTTTTTTGGCTATATGAAGGACTATTTTTTGGATTTTCAGATTAACCCCCAAAATTTCTTCTCATCTTCCAATTAGCCCTCAACTATTTGTGTGCCTTACATTGACTCGGTTGACCAAGAATAATTTCATATAGACCCCAAGAACTTTAAAACATTGCTTAATTAAGTCTTTTCTATTTATATTTTAACCCTTAAAACTTTCAAAATTAATAAAATAAACAAATAAAATATAATGATAAACAATTCCACCAATTATAAATTTCGTGGTGTTATAGATCTCTCTCCTTAAAAGAATCTGGTCCCCATATTCTCTTCTTTGACGAAAAGAACTCCTATTAATGTTGGTTCATATAATGCTCTTATTCTCACATTATCTCAACCCATACTGTTTTATCTCATTTCGACCTCTCTTCAAACATTCAAGAACTCATATAGAACCTTCATCTATCTATTTTCTCTTATCTTTTTGAGCCCTTAGGGTTGATTATTTGTGTTTAGGGCAATCCTTGATGAGATGTTGATCGTTGCCGCACCTCATGCACTTTCCTAGCCTTTTCTAGTAGTTAGATTCCATGTTATTCAGAGAACTACAAAATCCACAACTCCTTTTTGGTGTTCTAGATTGGACCTTTAGCCATTTCCTACCTGAACCACTTTTCCTACCAACAGCAATTTTAAGTTTAAAAGCTTTCCTTTGGTTGCCCTTTCTCTCGCTGTATATACCTCAAGAGATTCTGGTTCTACCCATAAGGCTCTCTCTAAGGCTTCTTCAAAGTTAGACTATTCGTAATGCATAAGTTTTTGTTGTATCTCTAGTCTTATTCTTTTAACAAAATTCTTTGTCCTACATCCTTCCTTTCTCCATATTTGTGGGGCACACTGAATTAATTTACTAAATCCAGCTTCATACTACCACATTATCATGCCTTCTTAGGTAAGACTTTCAAATTCTTGTTTATGGGTATCTCTTACTTCTAGTGGTATAAATCTATCCATAAATTCCCATACGAAGTTGTCCCATGTACGAGGTACTTTTTTACACTCCCATCATTGACTTACTAAGGTCTACCATTGGCTTGCAGTTCCCTCAAATAAATGAACAACAGATATAAGTTTGAGGTCATTCGGGTAACCTAATATTTGGAAGATATCTTCGATCCCTCTGATCCAAGCTTCAGCTTTTTGGTGATCTGATTTACCTATAAACATTATGGAGTGGCACCTAAGGAGATTTGCAAAAGTTCCAAACTTCAGAGGCTCTTCGCTTCTCTCGAGCTATCTATCTGACCTTGCTGCTGATGTGATTGTAGGAATTGCTACCACATTGTGTTCATATGTTCCATAGCCTCTTTCTTTACTGTGATGTATTTGTGGGTCTCGTGCCCCTTTTTCAACACTTATTAGACATTTCCATTTTGAGGTATTTTCTTCCAAATTTTCTCAACCAGGGGAATGCATTAGGTTTAATTTTGGTGACACCATTCGGTGGGTTGGAAGCTTCTTAGTGGTAAACTGCACTTATCTTTAGATCTAATAATTTGGAAGAGTCTTGCGAAATACTAATTAGAAGAACCCAGGAATTTTGTATCTTTGATACATTCCTACCTAGATTTGATTGCCCATAGCCTTAATT
Organism: Jacaranda copaia; assembly: GCA_014898725.1. Lineage (NCBI taxonomy): Eukaryota > Viridiplantae > Streptophyta > Magnoliopsida > Lamiales > Bignoniaceae > Jacaranda > Jacaranda copaia. The sequence continues at coordinate 484,105 of JACGDI010005364.1, forward strand.
TTGATAAGTTTTACCCCTAAATGTTCATGATGTTAAATAGAAATGTAACATGTTTCATTCCTCAATCCCAAGTAATTAGAAATCTTAACAAGATTACAATAACCTAATCCCAAATGTTTAGATAGTTCTCTATGTATCATATCTACAATTTTTGCAAAAGCTTAAGTCAGCCCTCTTAGCGTCTTTTCCAATTCATAAGATCTATTTTATAAGCATAAGAAAGTTCTCAATCCATCTCTTCTTGGAATTTCTATGTTTAGTATCACATCCTTAGTTTTTACCTTAAACAAACCTTAGTGCTCGTATTAGGTTAAATAGCTTATGAGGGAAAAGATATTCTAATCCTCAACTTAATGTGTTTTGTTGAGCTCTTACTATTATTTTGTCAATCCTTATTAGTAATGCAAGATTTCTCTCAAAAGTAAGCAGATACTTAATTTCTTTGTTCATTGGGTTTACTTGATACTTTAATTTTCTCATCATTCCCTAATTTATATCCCTATGTTTTACTTGTCTGACCTTTTTAGTAACTAAGGAGGGGTGTAAAACTTTAAAAAGATTCCTCAAAGCTATCCTTTGATGGGTTCTATCATGCTCTCAAGATTCCTAACCTAATTCGCTTATCAATAAGGTTATAAGGTTTTCCATCTCACTACAATAAGTTTTATGCCACAAATTTTCCTGTCTTCAGACCTACTAGCAGGGAAAAATAAGGTCTAATGTCATCTTCAATTCTTCTCCTTAGGTATTTCTAATGCAAGCATCCTCATTGCGGTTTTTAAGCGTGATAGTTTCATTGAGTGATAATCGTCTGCTATAACTTGGTCGATATAAGATCACTTCACATTTTAGGATGTTCTGGCGGTGTTGGACCCTATCGTATCAGTATTAGCCCATAGCATGCATTGCAAATATTAATAATATTGGAATGGCTACTTTCTTTTTAGAAAAAATGGGATATCCAAATGTAAGTTAATATTCCTTAAAACTTAGATCAAAATACACGATATACAAGATACAATTCTATTTATTCTACATGATTCACATGCAATACTAGTCATACATATAGATTGGTACTTAGTAGTTCTTGAGAATATTTAAGCTATCAATCAACTAGCCAACATTTAAGTCGTGATAGGTAAAACTTACAAAATCTAGTATATCTTGTTATAATAAGATATTCATCATATTCCACTTGCTGAGCTAAATTATCACCCATATGCATTTATATGTGCCTTGACTATTGCTCTAATTAACATACCTTATGATTCGTTAGTTTCCCTTGTCAATGCTAGAGTGCACGTTCCCATTTTAAGTATTGGTCCCATTTTCATCTAAATATTCTATATCCTCAAATTTGGGAACCGTATTCCATTATATCACCAATCTCTATCTTGTTATATTCTTCCAACTCTTGTTTAGTTAATTCCTTATAACTCCATTGTCGCCAATAATCATTCCCTATACAACTATATCGTTTACATCATACTATACAAATTCATCAAAATCAACCTATCCATATGACCTTTTAAATCATCAAATGCAACTCAGTTCAAAAAAAATCCTCCATTTATAAATCTAAAACCTCCAAGTTTCACATTTTCAAAATGCAAAGAGTCTCATGCTTGACATCCCCAGATTACTGGATCATACACTAGTTGTCCTGAAAACATATCTTTTTACCTTGATTCATTTTCTTAATTTCCATTACCCATGATCTCGTATTCCTATTATTATATCCCTCATCAATATCTTTTAGATTTCAATTAAACATATAAGTCAAAAATTACTCATCCCTAATAATCATTCATTCATGCCTAAACACACTCTTTTCCACCACAATCCTTTTTCTGTGTATCTATATAATCTAATTCTCATCCATACGCAAATAGTAGGGATTTGTTCACCACAAGGGAATCTCCATCTAGTCACTACATACTTCCCAAAATGATCCTTACTCATCATATATAACTTCCACAAATATCACTTGCACAATATTGATTTCCAAAGTAACTCTCTACATATTGAATATAATTTTTCCCAATTACTCATTTGCTCATCAGATTCAACCTTAATGGATATTGCTCGACATAACATCATAGTTCCAAATAGCATCATCCTCACCAATAACAATCCGTTTAGATGCTTGATGTACCAGAAGTGAGAGGTTATACACTGGTTGGCCATCCCAATCACAAATTTTCATTTCCTTAATGTCGAGCCTTATCCCAAAAACTTTCATATTCTATTCAATTCCACAATCTAATCTCATTATTACCTACCCAAAATTTTCACATTCCAAGAATCATATCCTTAACTCTAGTACACACATCTAAAGTATTTTCAAAATCAAGCTTATTCCTTACAATCCGAGAATTCCACACCCCAAAAATCATATCTTAGTATAGCTCATGTTTTCTTTAACCTAAGCGTTTACATCTTAGATGATTCCCAATTCAAGTCTAATCTCTTATAAACCCATCGATTCCAATTACAAAAATCAGTCCCATATTAACCTAGGTCATAAAAAATCTAGGTTCTGATACCACCTCTGTGGCACTCCACTCGGGATAGCGCTTAAGCTAAGATGTCACCAAATCAGACTTAATTCAAAACCCACAAGACAGTCGATAGGCCCATAGGAAAATTTCAAATTCATCAAAATAGCAACACGCTACAACTTAAATAGATTACCATAAAAGTACTACATACATGCCATAAGTCATCTAAAATCATCCAACACCATATATTTACATGCCGCAGAACTTTAATTTAAACTTGACATATCATAACACCTCTAAACCAAAGCATAATGATCAAGTGAAACTATAATCACATGTAATTACTTAATCTATTACAAAATAGATTCTTTAATCCAAACCACAAGTCATGCCTTTCCTTTTCTCTTGTCTAGGAAATCAAGAATAACATAGAAGGGTGAGTCATAAGTACTCAGTGAGGGATAGTACAAAATAAACACATGGATTTGTCGAAGAAACAGTAATTCAAAAAAATAATAACTGGCATGATAATGCAAGGAAAACATGAATATGCCAGAACATAGACATTATCATATTCCAAGCTATGAGTAGGTACTAGATCAAGAGTGGTTACCATAAGCTAGAACGACCAGGGTCGTCTCAATTAGTTTAATTTAGGAGAAATTACCGTCGACTCATTCGGCCTGAACATCAACCCGATTTAGACCAAAAAAACTACACCATCCTTATTGCTTCTTGATTAGGGTACAATTACGAGCAAGCAAACCCAAGCATAATATGCAACCAAACAATCCAAGCATAACATGCATATCAAATTTTCTTTATTTCCCCATCATGGCACCGCAACCCAAGCATGATAGCTTGGCGGTAAATCATAAAATTGATGCCGAGGGAGGAGCCCCTAATTTATCTCTGATACCTAGGCATCATGCCTAGCGTATCCTTGATATAAGTAATCTAAGCATAATAGCTCGATATTGGCCCTTAGCTTAACATGTCCCCGTACATATATCATATGTCAATAAACTGGTTGCTAACATGGCTACACAAATGCTATACCAAATAAATCAAGTGTGCTGGCGAGACAACAAATAACAATATAGAATTATTCAAATATGCTGACAAAGCTAAGCACACGATAAACAAAATGAATTCATACTGATCGATATCATATAAGACAACAAATTTTCTTAGCGCTAAAATAGGAACGTTTCACTTAACTAAAGTAATGTCAAGGAAGCAACCCTCACAGGGGTATATGAATCACTTATCATATAACAATCAATAGTTTAAATAAATCACGGAATTCAACAATCAAGAATCAATTATTTCCCATATAAACACAAGCTTAACCTTTACAGGGGTTTACAAAGCACATACTAGATTGACAGACCCTCGTAAGGGTATCCTAACAAATAACAAATAGTTGTATCCAAGACAAGTACTAAATTGGTAGACCCTTACCTTAATAGCTTCAGTAATGCTATCATAGGCTACTGGTCTATGGGACCTAGCTTCTCGTCACCTAATCAAAATGTACTGTTAATACCATAATATTAATGAGGTTCATATTTGTTCCGCTAAAGGAATATAATCAGATCCCTAATTTAGGTATTAACCTTGCAACGTTACACAAAGCCGATAATAATAGTTCAACTATCGTTAATATTCCAATTCTATCACTTAGGTTTCGATCACATAAAATTTGGGCCTTAATCATCTAATTAACTTAATTAATAGGATTATCACATAACATTACAAATTCGGGTCCACTAGGCATATATATGTCAATGCATGTCTCATTTCCTAAACCTATTTCATATTCTTTCATATCATCTCATATCATAATACAAATTTAGATTCCTCAATTATATCAATTAGCTTAATTTAATGATAATTGGCTTTTTATTAATGATCCAAGTCCACATAAACTTACAATCGAATTCCTATCCGATCATTTTAGACTATAATCATAATTCTTAGTCCAGTCAATGTAAATTTGTAATCAAAATTAGCTTATTAATTCGATCAGATTAAATCAAGAATTGATCAATCAACTAATTGAAATTTTACCTAACTCAACTAAGTTTGATGCCAAATCACTACACGAAAGTAGTCCGCATGTACTTGGATCATCGAGCCAAAAATTTGATCGAAAGTCACTAGACTGCTGTTGTGCCCTGCTTTCAGAATTGAGTCACGACACCACCAAAAGATGCATCTTAGTGAGAGCAATAAAATGTCCATGACAATTTCCAAAACCAATGCTGAATTGCTGCTCAATTTGCTAGAAAACCCAATCGAGTCTCTCACTCGCCACCATTCACTGTCGCATTAAATTCTTGCCTATTCATGAAATTGAAAGCACCTGGATGCTCATTGAGCTAAACCCATCAAAGCCCACTACTCAAACTTGAGCTTCCACTACCAGCTACATCACGTCAATTACTTCCATTGTGGCTAAGTTTTCTTGCTCAAATTTTGACCACTCCACAAATTAGCTTTAGGAGAATTTGGTATCAATGCATTCTTTCTGCTAAGAGGAAGAGTTTGGTGTAAAGTTTGATAGGTTTCACAGTTGCTGAGGAGAGTTCGCCGTAGAAGGGATGTAACGCCTCTTTAGAAAGTGACTACCTTAGCCCGAAGTGCTACCCTGATCAGTCTTAAGTTATTTAGACTTCATATTCAATGGGCCCATAAATGTTTTTCTCAATTTGCAGAGATAGCAACATGCTTACAACTTAAATCAGCACCACTAAGATACCATAGTCACAATATAAACATACCAGTTGTCTAATGTCATTCACCACAATTTATACATGTTATAAATTTTTAATTCAATTTATCAGATCATAATCTTGTTGAGCCGAGTCCTGACGTCCAAGCAGTCCTAGAAGCATGTTCAAGCACTTATCCCATTTTGAAATATATCCTCCAATTCAAACTTGAAGTTCAAGTTGAGTCTTAAGGACTTAATGAGGGATGACAAGTAATAGCACATGGATTTGTCAAAGAATTAGTAATTCAACAGAGTACTACTGGCATGAAAACTATGAAAACATGAATATGATAGAATAAGAATGTTAATGGTTCAACTATTAATCATCACTAGTTCGAAAACTGTGATCGTTGGCTCATTAGCCTAGTTGTCTCAATCGATCCAGTACGAGAGGTTTAGGGACAAGTCAATCGATCACAGTTGAGTAGAATTACCGTTAGCTCATATGGTCTGGGTAGCGGTCTGATCTAGACTGGGAAACTACTCTAACCTTAGTACTCCTTGAACATAGTACAATTAAGAATAACAGTCCTAATGGTATATGCATTTCAATTAAATCAAAACATCATGCATATCCAATTCTCTTTATACCATGCAATTGATTAAAAGATTAATAGCTCAGATATAACAACCTAGCAATATTGGTTCAATTATAGAATAGTCAGATAACAAAGCAGTTAAATAACAGAACAATCAAATAATAGAACAATCAGATAACAAAACAGTCAGATAATTGAATAGTTGATAACAAATCAATCAGATAACAGAACAGTCAATAATAGTGTAGTTGAAATAGTTCAGTTAATAATAGTTTCTAGTCAAATTGATAATAATAGCATGTCTTGAACTCAATGATATTGATCAACATAATAGCATGTCTCAAGCTCAATGGTTGGGATCAACAGAATAGCATGTCCTGAACTTAATGGTTGGGAACAACATATTAGGCTTAACATATCAACACGTCTTGAGCTCAACAACTGGGATCAACTTATCAAGCTTAACATAACAATTTGAATAAGCCAACAAGGCTAGTTAAACGACATACAGAGCAAAAATTTACTTAGCAGCATGTCCCGAGCTTAACAGTTGGGAACAACTTATCAATATGATTCAAATAAGCTTACATGGTGAATCAACGATATATGAAATAATTCATGTAAGCCAATAAGGCCAAACATGTGATCGCTAAATGAATTTAATTTGATCAATGTCGAATATGACAAAGAGATGTTCTATGTATCAAAATGGAAATGATCAATTTGAATCAAGGTACAATTAACTGAACAAACCCTTACAGAGGTATACAAAATGATCAATTAATATAAATCATGAGTTCAAATGAGATTAACCTTCACAGGGGTGCACAAACAATTACCAAAGCGATAGAACCACATAGGGTATTCAGCAATAATCAAATCGATAGAACCACACAGGGTTCAAAAATCAATAGTTAATGATGATTAAGAGTCAATAGAACCTAACAAGGTTCAATAATACTGAAGAAGCTTTTAGAAAGCAAATACCAATTAGTAGACCTTCATAGGGGTTTTCGAAATAGATAACAAATAAAGTAGTGGAACCTCACAGAGTTCAACAATCAATAACAGATACAATTCAATTGATACAAGTACCGGAGTAGTAGAACCTTACAGGTTTCAACAATTAACGAATAAGCTTATACAAAATAGTAACCCAAAGTAGGAGACCCTCACAAGGTTCAACAATTAACGGGTAAGTTGTAATCAAGTTAAATACTAAAGTGGTAGGCCCTCATCTTAAAATCATGAAATGCAAGAGCAACTCTGATCTACTAGTAGGCAAAATCCTGCTCCTTGTCACTTAATCAAAAGAAAGGGGTTTTTGTTAAAATCCACGTTGCCCTCTTACTATTCCTCAGTAATTAGTCTCGACATGATCAATGGGTATTGTTCATAAATATGTTGTTATTAAGAAAAATATTCTTGGGTTTTGCATCGGTTCCAATAAGGAGATACAATTAGGTCCTTAATTAAAGAATTAATCTTGTAACGTTACACAAAGCCAATTATATTAATGTAACTATTATTAATAGTCTAATTTCACCCCTTAGTACTTATTTATACAAAATTAGAACACAATTACTTAATTAGCTACAATTAGCCAAGATTATCATGTAACATTTCAACTTCGAGTTCAATAACTTATGTAATTATATGCATGACTCTATGTTTTCAATCAAACCGTGCGCATTCTTCGTTTATACATGCATCGTAAGGTTTGGAGGCATATATATACACATGCATACAACTTTAACACAAGTTTCTAAGTTTTAACCAATATTTTCTTATTGAAGCTCCGAATGCACGATCAGCTTACATGCTTGTAGTCACCTCAATGAGACAAGCAAACTGTTCTATCACAACCACCATCGCACTACCGTCTACCGCCATTTGTCACCACCTTAGATGATCACCACCACCACCACTAGAAGATGCTCCTTAGCTCCATGAATCAAACCCCTTAAATAATTCTTGATTTTGACGTCATTTGGTCAGTCAATTGGCTGAAAAACCAAAATTCCACCACCAACACCACCACTCAATTTTCTTCTAATTTCTTCGCCATCGGTGGTCTATTTTGGAATCTAAAAGCTTCTGTGTGATCCTTGAGCTAAGGGCTACAAAACCCACTACTCACATCCAAGGTTTAGTCATCAGAGATGAGAGACACTTCACCACTATTGTGGCTGAGTTTTTGAGCTCAATGTTCGACCGCTACACCAGTTAGTTTTGGGGGGAAAAAAAGTGGTGTTTTTGAGTTCCTTGTTAAAAGAGGAAGAGAATGATAGGTATTTTGCAAGGTTTTGTGGATCATCGGAGGATGTTGCCAGAAGAGGAAGATGATGGCTTGTATGTGGAAATTTGAAGAAAATGAGGGGTGGGATTGCTATATATAAAGGCTTTTTTTTTAAATCACATATTGGCCCTAAAAGTTCTTTTTAGTTTCCAATTAAGTCCTTTATAAAATTATTCATCTTCCAATCAACCCCAAACTTAGTTAGTGCCTTACATTCACCCCTTTAACCAAAAGTATTTCTAATTGGTCCCTCAAAACTCTTAAATGTGTTGAAATTAAACTTTTCCTTGTTTTCATCTTGACCCCAAAACTTTTAAAGTTAAATAAAATTTAATAAAAATTTATAAAAATATTATTACATAAATAATACCAATAATATGATTTCTAAGGGTGTTACAAGGGAAATGGGGGTTGCACGTGGAAATTTGAAAAGTGCAGGGGTTTTTTGGCTATAAAAAGGACTATTTTTTGAAATTTCAGATTGAACCCCAAAATTTCTTCTTAGCTTCCAATTTGGTCCTCCAGAAATTTAGTCATCTTCCAATTAGCCCCCAACTATTTGGGCGCCTCACATTGACTCGGTTGACCAAGATTAATTCCATTTAGACCCCCAAAACTTTAAAATGTTGCTCAATTAAGTCTTTTCTATTTATGTTTTATCCCTCAAACCTTTCAAAATTAATAAAATAAATAAATAAAATATAATGATAAAAAATTCCACCAATTATAAATTTAGGGGTGTTACATTATATTAAAGAAATCAAGGATCGGAATATTTATAAAGTTATTTCCTCACTTTTTGACTTTCAAGGATCTTGTTAAAACAAAATCCTCTTAAAACGTATACTGATAGAATAATTTTTCGATGTGATTTGATTCTCACATTTGATGAGAATTTGATCATCATCATAACTTACTAAATAACATATCAAGAGTAACTTATTTTAAATGGAAAAACCTAGAAAGCATGTATTTATCTTTTGATTTTCCAATAAAGTTACAGTCTCATCAGTCAACTCCAGGGTCAAGTTTGCAATTATAAAATTGCAAAATAAATAGCAAGAATAATAGCACGCAAAGTTTTAAGTGCAATGCAAAAAAATATACGTTTATATTTGTCAAATACATCTCCAACAACGGTATGAAGGATATGGTGGTCAATAAAAGAAACGCTAAACCATTAATTAAAGTCAATACCAAACAAAAAATAAAAAGTAGTTTAATTTAAGTAAGCAGAAAACAAAAACGAGTCACGGCTACTGGAAAAGAGGTCAATGTGGTCGCTCAGCCCCGTATCTGGCTTTAATTGGGTGTTTCGGCACCGCGCATGGGGGGCAGGGCCGCATCACCCCCCAACCCCACGTGGCTGATTTCTTCTCCTTTTTCGGCTTAGAGGCTTGTATCCTTCACGCGGAATGCGCGCTACTAGCACATGACCTATGTTTTCTTTTGTTTGTATTATGGTCGTATGAGTAAGTAGCCTAGTAATCAGCAATGCTGCTCTACATTGGCTTCTACTTCTTCGTTGAAATCCATGATATCTTCAATGCTACCACCTTCTTTGTAATTTAATGATCTTTTTCTGCTCAAAATTCATTCGTTTGACCTTTATTATATCTTATCACGTAAGTATATAATTATTCTTCACTACAAGAAACTTTACATATAATGACACTAATTTAGTGACATTTTCTTATATAATGACATAAAAATATATATATATATAATGATAGTCGTAAAAAAATGCCACTGTAATTTAATATTTAGTAGCATTTGATTATTACATAACAAATAAAGTAGTGGCATTTGACTAAAAATATTGAGATAAATGTATTTCAAAGTTATTTAATTCTTGCCATTAATTTTTCATAGAAAAATGCCACTAATGTGTAGTTGTAGTATCATTTAAAAAAATATCATAAAGTATTTAGTCGCACTAAATAAATGGTATTTTGTTATGTAATTGATATGAGATAGTTCAACAAGCCTAGCCCACTAACAGTCGACCAGGCCCAAATTCTCATTAGAGCATTTCGCCAGCTCAATTACCAACACCCTTCTGATCAACCAAAGTCTGGTTGATTAGCTCAAAAATGACTATTTTACCATTAACCAAAAACGCCTTTGGATCCAAGAGAGTTCTATCATCTCGACCAGATGTGGATAGATGACTTGCTAACAAGGAAACATCTCGACTCTAGGAGATCGATCGAAGCAGCATAGAGCAATCCCATGCCACCAATATAGTCGCATTGAACGTGTCATAACCACCACTCTGCCGCATTAAATGCTCTGATATGTGGCATGTCTCTGTATTAATGTTGCATGCCTCCATTGTACCACCATTCTGCCTTTGTAGTATGGTGCATGCCTCTACCGTACCACCATGTCCTGAAACATAGGAGGAGGTGCCACCTAGATAATTATACAAAAGGAAGAAGACTTAAAGGTCCTCAAGTAACGACAAAGGCCCTCTTTGTATAAGCAAAGGCATCATGGATATCTTAACCTCTCAAGAGAGACTATAGATACCTCATTACCACCCTTAGCAAAGTATGTTCATTATCACAAAGTCCTCACTCTATTGCTCTCTTTCCTAGTTGAGTAAGTACTTACTTGAGTGTTAGAGTGCCTTAGCCAGGAGCTCCTCGGCAAGCCTGACATTTGTTATTTATTGTAAGACTCAACCTGACTCTATTCGACTCCCATTCTAGTCAATTCTATTAGGCCAGAGCCCAGTATACTAAAGTAGAATTCAACCATCACTAGGAATGACACACAAAAGTAATATAGTGATAGTTAAAACAAATGAGACTATAATAAAATATTTAGTGGCACTTGATTATTAAATAACATATAAAATAGCGGCATTTGATTATAGAATGTCAATAAAAATGTAATTTGAAGACATTTAATTAGTGCCACAAATTTTTCTTTTGGAAAAATGCCACTCATATTTACTCATGGTGTCATCTAGGAAAAATACCACAAAATATTTAATGGCACTAATTTAGTGAAATTATACAGTACAATGATACAAAAGAATAATATGGTGATAATTGTAGAAAAATATCACTATAATAAAATATTTAGTGACATTTGATTAATAAATAACAAATAACAATGTGAAATTTGATTGAAGATACCAACATAAATTTATTTGCAAGGCATTTAAGTTGTGCCACTAATTATTTCTTAAAAATTTCTTTCATATTTATTTATGGTGTCATTTGTAAAAGATGTCGCAAATTATTTAGCGACACTAATTTAATATCATTTTAAGATAAAAAGCGACACATTAAAATAATGTAGTGACAATAGTGAAAAAATATCACTACAATATAATATTTAGTGGCAATTGATTAATAGATATTGTAAACATAGAATTTCTTGAAGATACTAACATAAATATATGGTAAAGGTATTTAACTAGTTATGACATGACATGAAATAAATATTATAAAAGTAGATAACGTATATGTATCACAATGTACTGATTAAATTAATTACTTGATATACTTTTAATAAATCAACTAAATTAACCATATTTTAATAAAGTATAAAAATTTAAGTTTTTACCCATTCTTCTCTCCTCACTAATGCATTATGCTTTTTCTGAATATTTTCTATCTATAAATTTAATCTCTTGCATCTTTTCAAATGTGTTATTTCATACAATAATTTTGAGCATATACTAAATAATTGAAATTAAAATTGTCGAAAAAATATACTTTCAATGTATAAAAATAATTATTATTTCTTATTATATATATTACGTATTTGAATGGTAGCTTGATGGTAAATTCATATATTTACAAAAAGATAGTTTTAGATTCGAGTCTTATATAGGACAATTGGGCCATGTTGGAGTCTTATATACAAAACTAGTCATTCAAAATTATCTTTTCTGGCATTTAATTTAGCATGCTAGTTAATTAACTTCTTATGGCATGTTAATATGTCATTTAAAGTAATTTTTGTGGCATTTTAACATCATTATGTGTACCTTTTGTGACAAGTTAGCATGCCATTTAAAATTATTGTTATGATATTTTAATATGTCATATATTGTACTTTTTGTGACATATTACCTTGTTATTTAAAGAAATTTTGGTAGCATTTTAACATGCCATTATGTAGATATTTATATCCTTAGTGGCATATTAACATGCCATTTAAAAGAATCTTTAGTGACAATTTGACATGTTATTTAATATATTTTTTATGATATTTTAATGTATCATCTAATACATTTTTATTGCATTTTATTAATATCATAATAGAAATAATTAATAACATATATATCTTTAACTACTTTGCTACATGTGGCATTTTTAAAAAATATTATTAAATATAAAATTATCATTATAATATTATTTAGGTACCACTTTTTAATGCTATTAAATACAATTTTTCTTATAGTGGGGCACTTGTACCACAAGGGGAAATTAAACTGGCAACTGGACCAGCATCATTATCAAAGCAAGATAAGACGAAATTAAAAAGCAACTAGACAAGCATCATCATGGCTTGAATAGAATCACGACTATGGTCCCACCGTTATCTTTTAATATTGATTTTCACACGTTTGAGTACATGTTTTAAAATTTTAATCATATAAAATAGATAAAATATTTATTTATTTTTTTACATGATCTAAAATGCATGAAAAAATAAAAAAAATCTATTTATACTCACAAACAATGATTTTTACACCGTTACATCAAAAGTAAATTAAAACAAAACGTATGATTTTATGATTATAATCTTTTATTATTTATTTTAATAATTTTTTTACATACTAATTAAGGGTAATTTGATTTTTTTGAATTTTATCCAATCCAAGGAAAATATGTCAAGCTTCTCCCCTCTTAATACATATTCCAACTTAATATATGGCTAATGACTTATCAAGAATGCTATATCAAAGCAAACAAATAATAAATTAGGAATGATTATACATCTATCAAGTATAATTAATTGAAGCAAACAAGCCCTAATAATATGAATTTATACACACAGGGAAGGCTTGCTACAATTACTAGAATTATATAAATTTTTATAATTTGAATGGATTTATTTAAATATTTATATATTTAAATTTTTATATAAATAAAACAAAAAAGCTATGACCTTGCTTATTGTCATTCCCCACAATACTTCCCAACTTCAAATTCTAAACAAACAAGACTTCACGTTCTCCAACTTCATTTTTCAAAATATACAAAATTATATATGCCCAAAATACTCTCTATTTTCATCCTAAAAATTCATTTCCCAAAGTCCAGACCATAGCCCTGACTTGACAGAATTATTTTAAAAGGCGTGCCTTTTATTTAATTAAATTACTCATTTTGTAATATGTAACTTAGTTTTGTAATATCCGGAATATGTAATTTATATGTTATATTTTACTTTTATAAAATTATGGAATAATTAATTTATAATTTATAATCATTGTTGCTATCTCTAATAAAAGATATATATATATATATATTTTAATTATCAAACACAAACAAGGGATGGCGTGAAAAAAAAACGGCAATCTATTAAAATAATCAAATGGGAACAAAGGTGCCATTCCTAGTATAGGTCCACTTTATTTACCATTCTCTTAAACAAATCCTAACCAACGAAAGTAATACCCAAACACACAAAAGATAAAACTCTAGCTATATATTAGCATAATCGTACAGAAAAGGGGAAAAAGCTTGTTGAATCGTTGATGGCGTGTTCAGTCATGCTGGGGTCATTCTCGTGGGTTTTATAGTTGAGGTATAAGTTTAGCTACATTTTTAAACTATAGTATTATAAAATTATTTTTTATTATTATAAAGGGTAAATAATAGACACCCCCAATGTATAGGGTCATGTGCACTTTGTCCTCCAACTATTGTACATATGCGAAACAATTACCCAATCTTTGATAAATGTGCTTGAATACCCAATCGCTCTATTTTTTGGCAGAATAATATTTCATTGAAGATGCTGAAATAATTTGAGTATATTGCACTTTTCCTCCTCAATTTTAATAAAATATGCATTTAACAATCTAATGATTCTAAAATATCACACTTTTTATTATTAAATTTTTATTTTTATAGAATAAAGTGAAGTATTTTATTAAAAATATTTTCACACATAAATCACTTGACAATATATGGACAATTACATTTTTTTGAGATATCATATAATTTTAAATTAATTTTATATTATATCTTACTTGGTTTATATGCATGAGATGATTAAAACTAATTTTAAAATTATATCCTAATTGATTTTTATATCAATGTAATATTATGCATATTTATTAGCAAATGTCATTTAAATATTTTTAATTTAAATAGTGTAATAAATGAAAGAGATAATATTAATATTAGGATATATATTATTTGCTGTCAATATTCATCCGACTAGTGTCACCTATCTTATCCTTATTCAAATTAAAACAGTAAACTACTTACACTCTTAATTAAACAAACAAACACAAATTTATAAGTACACCGTAATAATCATTTGGTAATCAAATTCTAAAATATTTTTTAATTATCTTACACACATCAATTCAGAAAAATTTTAACCATTAAATCAGTTTATACATTTCAAATAACTCAAATTGACTAAACTGGTGATATATTCATAATTAAGTAACATATGATAATAATTTTTGGCAAAAACTTTTTCTTTATTCCACCAAAATAAGAATTTAATGCTAAGGATAACATATTAAAGTACTTCAAATGACTAAATGTAAATTCTTTAAAACATTAGGTGGCGAAGTGCAACAATTTTAAAATATATTATTGGAAAATTGAAACATGAGATTTTTAAGCATATTTGGCAAAGGTTGGACAATTGTTTTGCGCACTAGCAATGATTGCGGGACAAAGTGCAAATAACCTTATATGTTGGGGGGGTTTTCTACAATTTACGCTACCATAAATTTAATATGTGGTACAAATTTTCAAATACACCGCTCTCTTTTGTCTCAAATAAGAAGTGTACTATACAGTAGTCAATCATTGCACTTACAAAACATAGCAAGTGTTTAAGTTATTTCTTGCAACAATCAAATGTAGTAAATACAACTTATTACTACAATTTCTTGGTGTAGTAAAATTAAATTATTTGGTGGTTTTGAGGAATTTTGCTAGTTAGCTATTTTTTTTTTTAAAATTTAATAGTAGTTATTGCTCACATTTCCTGTGTACATAAAATATAAAAACATATTATAAAAATAATATAATATATATGTTTAAGAGATATATCTTAAATATAAAATATTTAGCATATAATATGTATGCGTTAGCTTTGTAAAAAGATCACATATATTTAAGCAATATGTGACCAAAATAAAGATAATTTTTGTTGAAAATAATTTCTACAACGAAAGAATTTAAACCATATATTTAAGCTCAAGAATTTTATTTTCTTGTATTCCAATTCACCTCGCAATGAGGAAATTAAACTAAAAATAAAAGCAAATGTAGATAAGTATGAGAACTAATAATTAAGCAATGAAGGAGAAAAAAATTGAAAAATTTACGTGTAAATTATTTTATTTATTTTTCTCAAGTGAAAAATAATCTGGTAAAGGATATGAGCTCTTTAGGTCACCTATATAATATGGAAAATAGAAGTTGAGGAGAATATGAGTATATGGGAGGTGGTAGTAGAGGAGAACAAGGTAGATGTGGATAGAAAAATTTATACTAATTTTCCTTTATTATAATTGTAGCACCGCATTCGGAGGTGTCTATTTCAGGTTGAGATGCTACTCCAATCTATTCTACAAATATTTAAATTCATAAAGCTGCACAACAACTCAAAATTTAACAACTCAAATGATAGCAGCTTAGCACTGACCTAAAAGATCATTTCAGAGTGCAGAAGTAATATAATTTCAAACTCTAAGTAAACACTACAACGAGTACGACATATGTTCTCATTCTAAAGTTTCATAAATAACATGCATTTCTAGGGGTGTTACAATAATCTACACTATATATTAAAAAAGGGTCTTATACTGACAAATTGACAATTTTATACCACTACAACAAATTATGTTTTGTCTAAAGTAACCTTACATGTATTTATACTACTTTCTTTTTAAAAAGAAACTACATAACCACTTGTTTTCCATCTTCCCATTAGTAATAACTACTTCCGCACTAATTCTCTCACTTTTTATTATCCGTAACTACTGTTTTAAGCACTTTAATCCATAATTACGATTTCATAAGGCGTTATTCTCCCGTTTTCCTTCCATCAAAATTTAATATTTAAGTAAAGATAGATGAGAAGGTATGTCATTATTTTAAACTATAAACAACTAGAATCATGAAACTCTATAATTTTTTAAAACTTGTCTTATTTTGGATTTTTTTTAAACAGATTTATTTATCGCATTTCTCTAAAACTTTGTCATCTGATTGTATTTCTCAGCCGATGGTTGGAGTTGACTTTCTATGTTTTCACTTTCTTCTTATGTCCTTATGCCAATGAACCTTTTTTTATAGAATGTCATGGAAAATAAAAGGAATTACCAACATCAATCATCGGCCACTCATCTTTCCTCCATTTGCTGCGTCAATGGCTAAGGCCATATCGATTAAGAAACCCAGGTGAGAAATTGAGGAACCCGAGATACAAACAAAGTTTCCCAACCTTTATTGATGTGCTTTTTATTAAATTTTGTCTACTGATTATTTCCTTTTTTGATTGTTTTTAGGATATTTCATGCCAAATCTGATGCTAATACTTATTTATATGCAATGGGTTTGTGCGCTGTGGCAAAGATACAACCCAACCATCAGAGTTTTCTAACAACAAAGAATTTGAGGTTGGTTTCTTAATCTTCATGCAACCTTGTTGCTGTTATTTATTTATTTATTTGTGTGTTACCCTAATGATTTCTTCTTATCAATTAATTTATTTGTTTTGAAAGGGATTATCAAATAGATTTTTAGGGATTATTCAAATAGATTTTGATATAATTTATATATTTTTAATATCAGATTCGGTGTTTACTTGGATAGAACCTTTTTTTCAGTGCGGTACGTGAAGTAAATTGAAAGGATGATGAGAAGTGGTGGAATTTGTATTGTAGCTATGGGTTAGTGTGGGACAGATGAAATGGAAGAAATCGATAGTGAATTTTTTTTAAGAGATGGCTAATGGTTGTTAGGAGTGTATAAAATTTCTCGTGAATCTTAAATTTTTCTTCCAATCCCCCCTTTCCCTTTGATTGATGATAATCTAATTTTTTTTGCTTTGTTTTATATTGTCTTCAATTATTTTTCTTTTCATAATCAAAATCTTTAGAATGAAGTTACATTGAATATTAGTTGTACATTATATTATTGTTTATGTTTGATAACAGTTATTATTATTAAAAAATTACAGTACATGAAAAGATTATTGATGCGCGCAGGAATAGTATGCAAGAATTGCTAGTACTATTATAAAGAAAAAGCCCTCTTACTTGCTCCACCCCACCATTAACCAAATATTAAGAGGGTTTAAATATTTGCAATAAAAATATAGGAAATTAAAAATCCGTAAACATTCACCATGAAACTACGAATTTTCGAGATTGCCCCAAACTTCGGACATGACAATATTAATTAACATTTTGTGATTATTACAGTTAACGTTGATGGGGTGACGCTGCATGCGAAATGGCATGGGAATTAGGAACTAGAGATATAAATGAATATTAAATAAATTGGATACATTATTTTTACATTTATATTTATTTTTTTTTTAAATAATTGAATATGAATACAGATTTAATTGATATTTAAGAATGATATTCAAATTCGTATTAATTAGATATTGATCAAATTTAAATATATTCGTATTTGATTATAATTATTCATATATGATTGATTATTTAGATATACATGAATCTATACCAATTACATATTTTTTAATTAATAGAAAGACTATAAAATTTTATTTAAAAAAAACAATCAAACAAATAGCATAATCTCTAATTAATAATTGACTTTTATAATTAATTATAGTACTAATTAATATTAATAATGACATTTAAGTAGATTAATTATAAAGTCAACCAACAATAATTATGTTGATTAACTTTATTCTTCAATTTGTTCTTTATATTACAATAATTTTTTAAATTCTTTCTTTTTTCTTCTCAATTTTTCAATTATAATTTATATATATATATATATATGCATACATATATGAATTATGAAATTTTTTATTAAAAAATATAAATAATATATTATTTAATAAATATATACTAAAAGCAAATATTAAATTAATTGGATACATATTTATTATATCCAGATCCATTAATCGAATATTTACTAATCGAATACAGATAATATTCACTTTAAATGAATACATATAAATTTTCTATAAACGAATATGAATACAAATGATAAACGAATTTTTAAATATTCATTTGCAATTTCACGGGACCTCCGTTGGATTGAAGAGGCGGCAACGGGTGGTGCATAGTGCTCATGCAATGGTATAATGGTCCTCAATATGCAATTAATGAGTTGTGGTCGCATGGTGGTGATCTTTAATTGAAACCCTAGCTAACACATGCATGTGCATTTATGTTTTGGTTGCTGATTGATTTATGATAGATGTGAAAACATATTGATGAGCCCAAAACGTGTCTTTGCTGGCAGCACCCAACTTGTATAATCACATGAACAAGAGAGAGAGAGAGTAAATCGTGCATTATATATATTTGTTATGATTTATAAAATAACATAAAAATAAAATATTAATTCGAATAGAGAATTAAAATAGTGGTCATTGAGTTCTTTTTAGGTTTTTCTTCTTCTTACCTGAAGGTGAATACAAATAAAACTTTTTGGAATATACAAGGTTTTCAGATTATAGGTTCAATGTATTTTTACATTACACTATTTGCAGCTGTAAAAAACAACAAATAGCAGCTTGCTAACTTGTCACAATGTCGTTAAATGATAAGGTAATTAATGCGCCATAAAAATGCAATAAATGATATATTAAAATATTATAAAAATAATTTTAAATAACATGCTAACTAATCACACAAAGTACACATAATGATGTTAAAGTGCCACAAAAATTATTTTAAATAACATATTGACATGCCATAAGAAATTAATTAGCTAACATGCTAAATTAAATGCCACAAAAAATTATTTTGAATGACATATTAATCTACATCTAATCTAATATTCTATATATAAGACTCCAATATCGCCCAATTGCCCTGTATAAAGACTCAAGCCTAAAATTATCTATTTGTAAATGTATGAGTTTACCATCAAGCTACTATCCAAATGTTTAATATATATGTAATAAAAAATATTAATTTATTTTATACATTGAAAGTATATTTTTTCAATAATTTAATTTTAATTATCTAATATATTCTCAAAATTATTATATTAAATAACATTTGAAAAGGTACGAGAGATTAAATTTAGAGATAGAAAATATTTAGAAGAAACATAATGTATTGGTGAGGAGAGAAAAATGGGTAAAACCTTAAATTTTTATACTTCTTTAAAATAAGGTTAATTTAGTTGATTTATTAAAAGTATATCAAGTAATTAATTCAATCAGTACATTGTGATAAGATATAGATTTATAAATTTTATAATTATTAGTATGCATATATGTTATCTAGCTTTATAATATTTATTTCATGTCACGTCACAACTAGTTAAATACCTTTAATATATAGTTATCTTAGTATCTTCAAGAAATTCTATGTTCACAATATCTATCAATCAATTACCACTAAATATTATATTATAGTGACATATTTTCATTACTATCACTATATTATTTTAATGTGTCACTTTATATACTTTAAAATGACATTAAATTTGTAGCACTAAATAATTTGCGGCATCTTTTACAAATGACACCATAAATAAATATAAAAGAAATTTTTAGGGAATAATCAGTTGCACAACTTAAATGCCTTGCAAATGCGTTCATGTTGACACCTTCAATCAAATGTCACTATTGTTATTTGTCATTTATTAATCAAATGTTACTAAATATTGTATTATAGTGATATTTTTCTACAATTATTACTATATTATTCTTTTGTGTTGTTGTATTATAGAGTGTCATTAAATTAGTGTCACTAAATATTTTGTGGAATTTTTCCTAGATGACACAATGAGTAAATATATGAGTGACATTTAAAAAAATATTAGTGGCACTAATTAAACGTTTTCAAATTATATTTTTGTTGACATTTTGCAATCAAATGCCACTATTTTATATATTATTTAATAATCAAATGCCACTAAATATTTTATTATAGCGACATTTTGTTTTAGGTATCACTCTATTATTTTTGTATGTTATTAAACTATAAAATGCCACTTAGTTAGTGTCAGTAAATACTTTATGATTTTTTTTAAATGACACTAAATTACATATTGGTGGCATTTTTCTATGAAAAATTAATGGCAATAATTAAATATCTTTGAAATACATTTACCTCAATATTTTTAGTCAAATGTCACTATTTTATTTTTTACGTAATAATCAAACGCCATTAAATGTTAAATAATAATAACGTTCTTTTATGACTATCACTATATTATTATTAATTTTTTTTTTCAGTATATGTTATTGTATCATAAAATGTTACTAAATTAGTGCCACTATATGTAAAAAAAATTTAGTGCCCTTTAATTTCCCCTTACTCTTGCTTTGATAATGATACTGATCCAGTTGCCGATTTACTTTCGCCTTCTGTCGCTTTGATAATGATGCTGGTCCAGTTGCCCCTTAAATTTTTCCATTCTGGTCCAGTAGCCCCTTTAATTTCCCCTTCTCCTCCACAGACAATGATACTGGTCCAGTTGCCTCTTTAAATTCGATGAATGTGATAATTGTTTGATTCTATTTTGAGAAAATATAGAAAATAAAATATTTTGTTTGGAATTGTTTCATAAAAAATTAATTTTATCATAATTGTTAAATTAATTATTTTTTTGTTAGATTTTTATGATAAAATAGTATTTTTAAATTTAATATATATTTATATATAGATGATTGATGTATGTATATATATATATATATTTGTAATGATTAATATGTATTTGTGGGGAAATGATGTGTAAATAATTTAATTTTAGATTTATTTGAAAATATTTTATAATTAAGGAAATTATATGACATAATAATTTGATAAAATACATAAAAGAAAAAAAATAATATTTAATTAAAAAATTGTATTTAATGATAATTAAACAAAAGAAAATTGTTAAATGTAATATTACCCACTATTAATTAAATAAGTTTTTCAAAATTTCTATCATTAATAATATTAATAGTAATTAATTAAGGAATATTTGAAATAATATTGATAATATTTTAATTAGTATGTAATCCATTAATTTATTTACTAATTTAAATAATATTTTAATTGGAATTTAATTACTAATATATTTACTGACAAATATACAAGTTAACAAAAATATTAATTATATTTTAATAAATATGTTTGTTTATATATTTATTGTTTAAATAAATTAATTAATATAAATTGATAATAATTAATGTAAATACTATTAAATAAAAAATTAAATATAAAAAAAAATTAATTAGTAGAATTTTGGCATTTTCACATGTAAATATATATATATATATATGTGTGTGTGTGTGAATGAAATGCATATATGTAGCATCTATATATATATATATATATATATATGAATGAATGAGTGAAGTAATTGAGAGAGAGAAATGAATGAGTTGATGTGGAAAGAAGGGCGAGAAAATAAAGGAGTAGGTATGGCTTTTTTTTTTTTCCTTTTTTCTTTTTAGAGTATTTTGGATAGAAAAAATGTATTTTGGGAATGTACCTCGGGGAATGAAGTTGCTTGTTTGATATTATTTTAAAAATTAAAAAATATTTTGAAAAAATACAACCAAACGAGCCCTATATAAGAGGTCTCCTTCAAACAACCCCCAAGAAAACTATTAATTATAACAACCCCCAACAAAACTATCAATTATAAAAGGTCACATTTAAACAATCCCCAACAAAACTATTACTTATAACACTCAGCTTATTGTGAAAAATTCGGCCTTTATGCCATTGCATTTATAATTTTCCCAACATGTTTTGACAACTTTAATTCTAAATTCTATGTCAAATTATTTATTAACTAAAACAAGTTTTAGTAATTGTAATATAGGAATAGTAATTAATAATTAAAGCAACTCAAACTTTAAAATAACATAATAAATGACTATAACTAATACAAAAAAAGTGAAATTTAAAATATTATTTTTATTTGAATGTAAAATGAAGCCATTTTCTATGTAATCTAAATTAATTTTGGGCTCTTTTTCATTAGGATGAATAAATCTATTTTATGTTAACTTAATAACATAAATCTTTATCGAATAAACATATATTTAATTATTTTATTCAAAATACTCCAAGATTTGTTGAAACACATTTTTTATTCAATTTATTAAAAAGAAAAAGAATAGAACTAAATTTTAGTTAATGGAGATATACTTATCATCTATATCCAAAATAGCTAAGCTTTGAAAATACTGGACAGTTAATATCTATTTTACATTTATATAATTCAAACTATATTTCATGTTTGATATTTGTGTGTGTTATTATGATAATTTAGTACTTTAGTTTTTAACATATGAATTGCATAATTTCTCAAATTATTTATTTTATATTACAATTATAAAAAAAAAATTCTTGTTAAAGAACTTCGAGTTGAATGTACAATATTACACACCTCAAAAAATATTAAAACCATATATGTAAAATTTTTATCTAAGCACTTAAGTTAAAGGGATAAGATTACGATCCAGGGGGTAAATGAGACATATTATATAGTTCAGGTTACCAACAGCATTTAACTTTATTTTCAATTTCTACTTTGACGAGGAATTCGTGTTTGAATTAAAAATGCCACGACGAATTCACGTTTTACTTGAAAATGCCAAGAGTGCCCCTAGCTTTATTGTATTTATGGGAGTCTGTATCCAGTTTGCTCCATCACTTAGGTCAACAAAATGGCATACTCTAAGCTCATTTTGTGCTTATTCTTTCTGCCGCCTCTTTTAACTTTACAAACTATAGTTGCTGCTGGCCAAAAAGTCCCGTGCTTCTTTATTTTCGGAGACTCGGTGGTGGATGTTGGCAACAACAATAATCGTTGGACCTTGGCAAAATCTAATTTCCTTCCATATGGTATTGATTTTCCCGAAGGTCCAACCGGTAGATTCAGTAATAGTCGAACTATTGTTGATGTTCTTGGTAGATCCATTCTTCATATTATTTTACTCCTTTATTTATGTTTATTTTAATTTTATATCATTATTATTATTATTATTATTATTATTATTATTATTTTGGGTTCTCTTACTTTACAGCTGAACTGTGGGGATTTGACAAGTATATTCCACCATTTGCCAATTTCACAAATCATGACATCTTGAAGGGAGTAAATTATGCCTCTGCTGCAGCTGGAATTTTGAATAAAACTGGACGCATCGCTGTATAGTCTCTCCCTCACTCTAGCCCCCTCCCCTACAATATAAGATTAACCTCACTCCTAATACACAAACAAAAAAATAACATCATCATCTATATTATTATAAGAAAAAGCCTCTTTTGTGTTTAAGATGAAAGTTATGATATAAAATTTTAAAAACACCAAATTTTCCCTTTTACTAAATTTTTCAAATAACCACCATGCATCTAAACAAAACTTCTGTTATTATTAGGCAAGCTTAATATTTTAAATTCTTTTAATTTTCCCCCCCTTTAATCTAGTAATAGATTATGAAATTTTTACTTTACATGATTGCTATCTTCAAAATTATGCAAATTACAAATATAGTTTAGGTGCATATCAATTTTTAGCATAATGAACATGATAATGTGCACAAATAATATGCATTATTCAATTTTTGTTGTTCGTTTTTGAAGGGTGACATAATCAGTCTGAATGAGCAATTATCGAACCATGAGATTGTAGTTTCCCTCCTGGCTAAATTACTAGGGAATGAGAACGCAGCCAAAGAACATTTAAGCACGTGTCTCTATTATGTTGAAATGGGCAGTAACGATTACACCTTTTGGTATTTTCCTCAATTATACTTCTCAAAACCCAAGTATACCCCACTACAATTTGCTGAAATTATCATTGCGCAATACTCAAAGCAGCTTCGAGTGAGATTTTCTTTTCACGAAATTCAATATGCAGCTCTTTGTCTTTCTTTTCTTTGAGCTAAAATTTTATTTATCTTCTTTTATATATCGCAGAGATTGTATGATAATGGGGCAAGAAAAGTAGCCGTAGGTGAAATTCATCAACTATCCACTCTTCCTGGAGTAAGGGCTGTCTTTGGCTCCTCTAAAATTGGTGACAATGCTACTCAAATTTTCAACGAAATGCTTAAGCTTCTAATCAATGATCTAAATAGCCAACTCCCTGATGCTAAATTTTTGTACACAATAGATAGAACCACTTCTTCCTATGGTACGTTTAGAACTAATTAATCTTGTAGTTAAATTTCAAAGTTCTATAAACATGTGATGATTTGATGATTTGATTATTTTCAGGTCATTTTAAGGTTGTGGATCGTTCATGTTGTTTGACCCTTTTAGGAACTTGTATTCCGAGAAGTGTTCCATGTAGCAATAGAGATGAGTACATGTTCTGGGATGGATTCCATTCAACAGATGCAGCCAACGTGATCTTCGGAAAAATCGCCTACGATAGTATGTCTCCATTGTATGATGATCCTATTGATATTTGGTGATTTTATTTGACAAATCAAATCATCTATTCCAATTAGTACTAGTATGTACCCTGGGCTATGCATGGATTAAATAAATTATAATGAAAAATATAATTTATGTATATTATTTATTTCATGTAAAGCTAATTCAATTCATGATATATATATATTCATAATTAGATAAATAATGTAAAATTGTAGAATTTTCAACTTAACCGTAATGTATGAATAATTAAATACACAAGAGTAAAATGGTAAAAGAACTAGAAAATGTCTAATGAATAGAAAAAGATAATTGAAAGGGCTAGAGACCCCAAAAACAATTAAGCCTATGGATAAGGCAACAAAGCACTAATGGACCTGAGCTCATCAAAAAATAAACTATAAATACCAATGCAAGAAAATGCAGAAACTCGATAACTGGAAATCCATCTACATTGCATTCCACGAAAAAGAACCTTGAATCTTGTTGATTACCGAAAAGGATCCCAAATTCATTTTCGTGTGGCATTAATACATGCTACAACATATCACATTTACAAAAGCACAATGCAAAAGAATATAAAACACTTAACTTTTTTATAATAAAAAATAACTCAATAAATTAAAAATAACTTAAACAAAAAGAAGAGAATGACTAAACACATATACTTGGGAACTAGAATTCCTATGGAAATGAACATTCCTATCTCTAAATCATATCAAGTGTGTATTTAACAATGATCTTAAGAATACTCACTCCATTTCCCTTTTAGTCATTCTTCCCTAAAACTCGAAATATGTTCTATTGTGTGGTTAGTAGTTGCTTTAAGCTGCATTGCATTTTGTTATGAGGGATTCCGCTCTTGAAGCCTCTCGTGCACCACTTAGCGATGCCATGAGAAGGTTTAATATATCCATGTAAGTTTTCAAACAATCTCCATATGAAGGGGATTGCTAAAAATATTTTTGCATGTCGATTATTATATCATTAGCAATTTTAATTATACTTTTAGGCCTCTTTTATTTTTGTAGATGGAAGTTAAAATGAAAAGATGGAATGAAGGATGAGATTATTTTATATTTTTTATGTTATATTTATTATGTGGGATGAGATGAATGATGAAATGGAATAATTAAGTTGATTGTTTACATGGATGGATTAAATATTTGAGATGATGCAAGAAATTACTAAAAAATCCTTTGTGGAAAAAAAAAGGCAAAAAAAAAGAATAATCCACACTTTTGTATGAACATGTGGTCAAATTACGTATTTTGTTTCTCATCCCACCATAGCTACGATATAGGATGTCTCCATCCTTTCAAATCGGTCGAATTCCACATCCAATAAAGTATGCAATGGATTATAGTGGATATATATCTTCATCCAAGCAAATATGCTCAAGTAAACAGGCCCCTATTTTAGAAATTCACAGTAATCGCGTGTGGTTTCCACATGGTTAAAATTTTTCTTTCAGTAATGCATATAACTTATACAATTGAAAACATTAGGATTCTCATTTTCAACATCAATTAAATATTATTATTACTATTGTTACGCAAAATATCATTTGTTCATCTTATGTAAACATTCTAATTTAATAAAATAATAGATATGAATGATAGTTGGAATCATATGAAAAATTCAATTAGACACATTAGAAACTAGTCAACTCTTGGAAGTTAATGAAACTAAATATGTGATAAAAAACACACACAATGGATATCGTTTAATTATTATATGCGTGGTTGTGGCAGAAATAATGAGAGCTTTTTTAGCATATAAGTAGTTGTGAGAGAAACAATAAAAATCTGTTTAGTATTTTAGTGGTTGTAGGAGAAATAATGAGAACTTGAATACATGGGTGACTGCTAGGACATCTTTTTATGATTATTATAATTATAAATTAATTTAATTGAGTATTTGTGCTAAGTGAAAAGAATAAATTTGATATATTCAATTTGATCCTTAGTATCTGATATCTATGTTTTTATGTCATAGAAAATCAAAGAGTGCATTTGTAAAATTGCAAGAAATAATTTTCATTTTAGAGACAAAGAAGTTATTATTATTATTTTTTAATAATAGTATAGATTACTTTTTACATAAATATAAAAATATATTTTTATTAGTGGTATATAATTTTTTTGGGAAAAAAATGGGTTGAAAATAATATTTAAATATAGTAATACTAAAAATTAATAAAATAGTATCAAGTATTGTTATTTAATTTCATTATTTCATTATATCCCATCAGTCCAATTATATTAGCATAAAAAAATAATTATTAAATTCGACATGGATTTTATTATTTCAAAAGGATAGAAAGAATTTTTTTATTTAACTAATTAATAAAATTTAATTATTTTTTAATTAAAATACATTCTACGTTTGAAAATAAAATGATATCAGGAAAAATAAGGTTAATAAACATCGTTTTCATCTCCACGTGAATTCATGTTTTCTTGGAGGTATGCCCCCACTGTTATTGATCTTCAATGATGGAAGAGTACATAGAATAGCCTTATTGGTTTCTATATGGAAGTCAAATTGCGTAGCCACTGGCCCACCGCCTTGTTTTTTCCTTATCAAAACCTAAAGAAGCCATTGCTCTTTCACAATATATATACTCCATTCACTTCATCAAGTCAGCCTACTGGCTTTGCCTCCACTGCTCTCTTCAATAGAAATGAAGCACGCCAAGCTTAATTCATGCTTCTTTCTGCTGCCTCTTGTGATTTTACAAATTGTAGTTCTTTCCAAACCACAAGTTCCATGTTTTTTCGTTTTCGGGGACTCATTGGTAGAACTATAAATGAATATTTAAAAATTCATTTACCGTTTATATTTGTATCTTTTTATAAAAAATCTATCCACATCTGTTTAAAGTAGACATTACCCATACTTTATTGGTAGATATCCAATTATAAATGAATACGGATTCAGTAAATACATATCCGATCCGTTTAATATCAGCTATAAATATTTTATTTTTATTAAACAATATATTTTTACATTTTTCAATAAAAATCTCATAATCCACGTGTATGTGTGTGTGTGTGTGTGTGTGTAAGAATTTGAAAGAAAAAAGAACAAATTTAAAAAATTACTGTAATATAGAGAAAATTAGAAAAAATAAAGTTAATCAACATAATTATTGTTAGTTGACTTTATAATTAAAATACTTAAAATGTCATTATTAATATTAATTAATATTAATAATTAATTATTAATTAGAAATTGTGCCATTTGTTTGATTGCTTTCTTCTTAATGAAATTGTATAGTTCTTTCTATTAATTAAAGAAATATATTTGTTATAGGTTCATAGATTCATGTATTTGGATATTTGTAACTAGATATCTAAATAACTATCAAAATATGAATATAAAAAAAATAATTTGAATACATATAAGTTTAATCAAATATGAATGCATATAAATAATTATAATCGAACATGGATATATCATAATTCGATCAATACTCGAGGAATACGGACTAGGATATCATTCTTAAATATCTCCAAATCTACATTTGAATCTGATCATTCGTCAACAGTGGCAACAATAATTATTGCAAAATTGACATAAAAGTTAATTACTCACTGTATGGGATTGTATTTTTTGGAAGGTCCAACCAGTAAATTCACCAATAATCGTACTATTGTTGACCTCCTAGGTACACCCACTTTTCATATTATTATGCTACCTTTCCT
>JACGDI010005364.1:512713-529878 GCA_014898725.1 Jacaranda copaia
TTTGTCAATTGGATCTTATATTTCATTTTGTGTTTCATTTCCTATTCTATATCATGGATACATGCCAAGTGTATCATATATTTCTTTATAAAAAATAATTAATTTAAAATCAGATACACATGTCATGTATTTAATAAGTTGGAATAGAAGACAAAACACAAAATGGAATAGAAGATCCAAAGTAATTTTTTTTTGTTTATTTTTTCCATTTGTCTGATTTATATTATTATTTTTTTTAGTCCCTCTCCCTTGAAGCTTCATAAATACATTTTACCATTTGCCAATTGTACAGATGATGAAATCGTAAGAGGAGTGAATTATGCCTCTAGCAAAGGTAGAATTCTTGATGTCTCCTACAGCCACCACATATGATCTCCTGCTCTCCCTTTTTTCTCTCTCCTCCGCTCTCTCTCTATATATATTGTGACTTGATCTAAATAACCAAATTAAATCCCAATAAAATAAATGTACATAATCTAGCTAAACACATGCCTAAATAATGGCATATGATATTAGCTTGTTTATTGTCGTAAGAAGCAAGTAAGTAGAACTAAAGTTGAAAAAAGAATTCAAAGGCTGAGCTCAACAACTCTCATGTTTTGAGCTGGAGTTTGAGACAATAAAAGTTAAAGTTTGACTTAATAAGTACAGTCTCTTTGCTTCTTAAGCACTAACTAAAGAATATGTATGGTACTTACCCATCTAATAGATGTAACACCTCGATTCTTGGATTATAAATTTAAATGGTTGTGTTAATAAAATGATAGGTAGATCAAATAAATTATATTTAAAAATTTCTCAAAATTAAATTAATAAAGTTTTAGGCATAAATATTGGAAAGTGGGGGATTTAATTGCAAATAAGAAAAGGGCTTGATTGCCCAAAATTATAAATTTAGGAGGTTAATGTGAGAGGATTGAAAGTTTAAGGGCTTTAAAATAAATCAATTTGGACTTAATTGACTGAAATAAAGTATGTGAGGGATCCATCTGTAAAAAAATAAAACTTAAAGGGCTAAATTAAAGTCCTGGGGTCAATTGTAAAAATGGGAAAAACTTCTAGGGCTAATTGAAGCCATCCAAAAACCTCAATGACCTAATTGAAGGTGGTCAAAAAACTCTGTGGGGCAAATTGAATAAGATGGAAAATATTATTTATATATATATATATATATATATATTTGAGGACAAAAATTTATTAAATTCTAAAAAATTTCCCCTACCATACCTAACCTTTGGATTGCCGAAAAATGCCTAGAAAACACCAAACTAATTCTATAAAAAGCTTCTCCTTAGCTTAAGGATCAAAACCATACCAAAATTCCTCAAAACAACTGATGAATCGTTGGAATTTTTGAAGGTGGTGGTGCTCAACAATAGTGGTAGTAGGTTCGATAATTCTGACAAAGAAAGCTTGAAATTGATGGAGAGGTTTTGATGGGCTCGTTAAGAGGAACATTTGGTACCTTGAATTAGATTTTTGACCACTAGAAGCGGAGTAATTAACTTGACAAGGAGGCAATGGCGTTTGGTGCATTTGTTGGCGGTGGGGTGGCAGACGACGAAATTGATTTGGGGAATTTGATGAGCTCGATGAGACATATCAATTAGCTCCTCTGGTTCACACCCAGTTGGCCGCTGATGGCAATGTAACAGTGACAATTAGGCAGTTTGTCTAAAATTCAATTTTAGACTTGGTAAGACTAGTTCTGGGTTGTAATTTAGACTTCTGCTTACTGGATTTAGGTAAAATTCAAATTATCGATTAAATTAACTTTGATTTGATTGCATTGAAACATAAATAGGTTTGAATCGAATAGAATTTCTATTTAGATAGATTGAAATCAATTGCTCAAGATTTTAACGATAAATGCATATGTTAACCTTAGGTTGATGTCAACTTAGCTAAAGGCTAATAAACTTAATTAAAAAAGTTAAAAATAGAAAACGTAAAGGAAGATATTTAATCCTAGAAATCTAATTGATGAAGCAAAGGTAGTTGATCTAACTGGGTATGTTTTGAATGGAAATAGGTGGCGAGGACATGGATAATATAGGTAGTTAGAGGATTATCACCAATCGATAGTTGCCAGGTGAGTTTGTACTAGATTTCTTTGATGGGAAAAGAACATATATACTAGTTATTATATCCTGGCTACTTGATCTTGTCATATTGAGATTCAATAGTTGCTGTGTGGTCGTCCTATGCTATTCTTCGACTTGTGTTTTGAATTGGGTAATCTGCCTTAGCTGTTATGCTTGGCTGCAATTATTGAGCTGTTTTTAATCAAGCCTTATGTGAATTCTTATCTTACGTATATATTAATAAATACATCATTATTGTTTGATCCTTTCTTTGTTAAAGATTGCCATTTGCCTAGGCTATAATGACCTTCGATTTTTGTGTACTCATGACAATCTATTTGGACTTCTTTTCTTCCTTGCCCATGATTCTTGAGCCATTGTTATTTGAATTCCCTATCTATCATGGAAGATTGAAATCCTAAATCAAATATTATATTCACACAAGTTTTGAAAAAGTAAACTATTTGTAAAATTTTACCACACATCGTCCCTTTACACTGATTATGATTCCCGGTCGATTATGATGTATATTATTTCCCTAAAATTGGCAATTGTGTTGGGAAACTGAAAATGGATTTTGAAATGTATTTTTGTTATCTTCGTACTACTACCTTAGTATAACTCGATATTAAATTTTTGATTATTTGTTTATCATAGCGAGTGATATGTTTATTGTATTGCTGTTAGATTTTGCATCACTACGAGCATGGCATGTTATTATTGTGTATATCCATATTTGCTCCGCTACCATTATGGCATATTATCACTGTGGATATTGCACATTTGCACAGCTACGAGCATGGCATATTACTACTATGGATACACATACTTGTTTATAACCATGGGGGTGGACCTTAGGATTGAGACCAAAAGACAACCATGTAAAACGAATTGACAGTGACTAGTCTACGACTAATACCTTATTATTATTACCCTGTATCATAGTCAATTTGAGGTAATTATCTATAAGCAAGGTTAGGCATGTAGCTAGCCATACCTGATATATGATTACATTACTAAGTTGATTACTCAGGTACATAGAGGAATAAAGATTTTCCGTGTTTTTAAAAATGGAGTGATAAGGTGGAGAACCAACAATATCATGTTTTGCAAAAGTGTTATCGATATAGTATCTAGTTATTAATCTGTCTAGCCAGTTGTATTCCTTTGCATGCGTTATGCTTCATATATATGCTACAATTGTGTCTATTCTTTGTTGCTTTAGTACTTATTGGTTTATCATTTTTCTATATACTCATGTTGCTTCTTGTTAATAACTCACTAAGTCATTCAAATTTACATTTTTGTGTTGTTTCCTTTTATTCTTTTCCCTAGATGATACACGTGAATGATATAAGAGAGTAGCTTCAGATGGTATGTACTAAAAATAGTTTGCAGGTGTGTCCAAGTTGTGTAAAGAGTTCTTGGACTTTATTGTAACAATATACATAAGTGTGCTTTGCTAGCTTTAAATTTGGTCTGCAATAGTTTAGATAGGTGTGGAACATCAAAACTCGAGCTTCTGATGAATGCTTTTCTTTTAGTGTGGTTAGGTTATTTGAGTTATTTAGTATATATGATCGATAGTACGTAGTGCTCCGACTTGAGGCATACACCTTTGGCTTGGGATGCTACAATAGACGTGTCAATGAATTGGGTATTACTTAATCAGATTCACACTCTAAATTACTCAAACAACAATACCATATATTTTATGTAACTCTAAAATACTAAAAACAATGTGACCCTTATTCTACCTCACCCTACACACCCAAGTACCCATTGGGTCTAACTTATTAGATTTAACTTTTTAATACATAGATCAATATTTACAATATATATTAGAAAAATTGTTTGGAATATAGTCCAAAAAAATATTACATAGATTTACTTAATGTATACATTTAATTTAGCCATGAAATTCAATTTAATAAATTTTTACATTTCATTTTGGGTATTTTAATAAGCAAAAGTTAAATAAATTTATACATTTTTTTCTCCGCTCTTCTCCTATTATGTTTTACCTTTCTAATGTTTTTCAAAATATATACTTCTTTTCTCTTTTTAATTTTATGGTTTCCATTCTTTATTCAAATAGTTTTATTTCATATAACATAGTCAAGAAAATATATGTAAATAATTAAGAAATATAATATCATGTAAAAACTTATGAATATTCTGAACTTTATATATATATATATATATATTAAAAATATATCATTAATATACATTTAATTTTGGTATTGGTAATTTTTAGGTTAATAGGTTAAATTTAAGTGTGGTATAATGGATAATCTTTTGAGTATTGGGTATAGAGGTAATTTAAGGTATAGATCCTACCCAAAACCATTGCATTTTTTTTAATAAGTATGGGTTTGGGTATATGTTTGAGTATGATTTTTTTGGCTTGAATAAAATATCACTCTATCCATTGATAGGTGTACAATCGGAGCACAATTAAACTAGCTAGCACCAGTGAGCCTGAGCTTGCAAGGGATCACATTATGATTGGCATATTTTACTTTTCTAAACCATTCAAGAGCCCTCGTTGAGGGTACTGAAGGAACTGGGTGAAAGGGCTCTGCCTTGTTTTAGCTATTGATCTCTACCCAACTAGCACTATTTCAATTTGATTAAACTCAAATTTTGAAATGAGTTCTAAGCTATTGTAAGTTTAGCTTTCTATGCACTAGTAATAAACTTTAAATATCTCATGTAAATAAATATAATATGAAATTTATATTTTTATAAATAAAGTGTGATATCTAAAATCTTAACCTTTTCTTGTTTATCCCAAAGGGAGATGTAATTACCTTGAGTAAACAATTATCAAATCACGAAGTTGTAGTTTCTCAGGCTATCGAATTACTAAGGAGTCAAACTATATCCAAACAACACTTAAGTATGTGTATCTATTTAGTTGCAGCAGGCAATAACAATTATCTCGCCAATTATTTCTATTAGTTATACTCCTTAAACACCTCATATAGCCCACAATGGTTTGCTGCAGTTGTCATTATCCAATACTCAGAGTACCTCCAAGTAAGATGTTCTTTTTTTTTTTTTTTTCCCTTTCTCTAATATTTGAAATCTAATATATATATATATATTTATTTATTTATATATTTATTTGCACTTTTCCTATTGATCAAATAGAAAATTTTCTCTTCCTTTTATATATCAGAAGTTGTACAATTATGGGGCAAGGAAAGTAGCCGTGTTTAAATTTGGTAAATTAGGCTCTCTTCCGCAGGAGTTGGCCACCTACATCTTTTCCAAAATCGGCAACAATACTGTTCAAATTGTCAATGAAAATCTTAAGCTTTCTCATCAATAATCTCAACAATCAGCTTTCTTATGCTAAATTTGTGTACACAAGAGATGTATCGAACACTTCGTCATATGACAAGAATGTCATTAACAATTCACTTAGAAATAATTGGTCCTATATATACAGTAAAAGTGAAAGTGTTTGGTAGACAAACATGTGATGATTTGATGATGTTAATTATTTAGATAATATTATGATTTTGAGTGCTCTGTATTATCGCATTTGTATTGACGAGCTTTGCCTTTTGGGAATTATTTTGTGTGGCAATAAAATGAGTACATGTTCTTTGATGCACTCCATCATACAGAAGCTGCTAATTTGATCTTTGCAAAAATTGCCCACAATGATATGTCTCAATTATATGGTAATCTAATTGATATTTGGTAATTTATACGAAAATTTAAATTTTTATTTCAATTGATATTTTATTTTTTATTCTATTATATATATACACTAAATATATAATTATGAATTTTACACATTTGACATGCATACCTAAAATAGAAAAAAATATGAAAATTATTTAGCAATATGCCACTCTTTTTGGGTATTTCTGCAATGTGCACCTTGGGCCTTCTCCTTGGTTAACAAAAGCTCATTAAGCTCAATCGAAGAAATCATTTCTAGATGTTTCAGGCATTTCTAGTCTCATATACACTTGCTCCAATTGTTTTCCACATCTAATCTTAAAAAGCTCCGTTAGGTGTAAATAAATATTAAATGGATTGGATATGCTATTTTTATATTCATATTTGATTAGCTTCTTGAATATTCAGATACGAATATGGATGTTTAAGCATGACATCCAAATTCATATCCATCGGATATTGATCGAATTTAAATATATTCATATTCAATTATAATTATTTAAATGCATCCATATTTAATTAAATTTACTCATATTCGTATAATTTTTTTTTTATATTCATAATTGATATGGGCAAGCCCACAAGCCCAATAAAGGTGCAGGCCCAATAGCAAGCCTAATCAAAATGTGATGGCTGCCTAGTCGTAGAAGCATTAATAGTAGTACCTGCCACCCATTACATCTACATTAAATGCACCTGAACCACCCTCTTGTCTACATTAAATGGCTTTGACGGTGCATCACCTCCGTATTAATGGCAGTAAAGGCCCCATATCCGGCTAGCCAGCTATTAACAAGGCTCGGGATTAAGTTGAAAAGACCTAACTCACCCCTAAAGAAAGGAAAAACCTGGTTATTATCATGGAGAAACTCATCTTTTCATCCCTCACCAAACACTATAGATACCCCATCTTTCAAAGACAAAAGTATGCATTTACACATTTCCTAAGCTGTTACTTTGCTAAATTATCTTTAGGTCAAAAAGTAACTTAAGTATCGAAGGGTCTTAGCCAAAGACCCTTTCAGCTAGACTAACATTTGTTCATTAGCTGCAAGATTTGACCCTCATCACCCAATTCTTTATCTTTTTGGTCAACTTGTATCTTTTGGTCAAAACTGGGAAGCTCAACTCACTAAAATGAACATCATCATTTGGCGCCGTCTGTGCAATGTGAAATCTACAGCCAAAAAATGGTGAACCCTAGTCGAACTACTTTCGAAAGATAGAGTGACCTTAGATCACCACCACCTCCCACACTACCATAACCTCAGTTGGAGTATCAAGTTGAGGGCCTAAGCTATTAGTCAGAATAGGTGGTTACTTTGACCATCCCTTAGCTCATGCACATGATCAGTGATTAGATATTTGCTTAGCTCTCCACACAGTTATCTTCTACTTTGCAAAGGCATAACAATCAGCCAGTGGCTACAGTTAGTGCCATACCACACCCCCCTACCAAGAAGAAAGACCATCATAGGAGGACAAAATAATAAATAAAACTTGTCACAGCCTCAGCAGACGAGACTTGAGTCCTCGTCACTTTCCATGTGATGAAGCCCATTATCAACCTCGACATGAGGTAGCAAATTCAATGGAGCACTTCATTCGATCTATTCAAGCCTCGTAGTATAAGTGGGTCAAGCAATAAAGACCTCAACCCACTAGAGACTTATCTAAAGTAGATTGAGATAGATAGGAAGAAATGTCATACCAAGTCCAACAGTTGAATAGACGATTGGAAGAAATCTCAAGAAAAATTTTTAAAATGATTTGACTTGACTATGCTTCCAAACTGCAACGAGAAAGGAAATCCCTATTTATAAAGGAAATAATTAATGAGTGTATAGTAATTGATGCAAAAATACTGATTAGACTGCCTAGATATAACAAGTCAATTGACCCCAATATAGTTTGAGCACATGATACAGCTATTTGGCCATAATGACCACATTCATGCAAAAATGTTAGTCACTACTTTCTTGGGGGTGGCACTCGAATAGTTCATCAAGTTGGAACCTACATTCATATTTTTCTATGACCAGCTTTGTGACAAATTTCTTCATCAATTTGCTCGCAGAAGAAAAGTAAAGCTACCCTACACTCAGCACCACACAATTAAGCAAAATGAAGGTGAATTTCTTTGAGATTTCTTTGCCTGGTTTAACATTAAGATGCTAAAGATTGACAACCCCAGAATTGAATTTTGGATCAATGTCCTATTCTTAGGATTAATACATAAGAAATGTGCCAATGCTTTGGTCAAGAAGAGACCACAAATAATGGAAGAGCTTATCGACCTCGTGAAAAGGTACATGACATAGGAGGACATGAATAAGATAAAGTATGGGGGTGGAGAGGATGGTAAGAAGAAAGATAAAGAGAAAGACAACAGACACCAGAAAAATGGTTACCGATCTCCATTAAGAAGTTTCACAATTATGCACCACTCAACACTCCTAGAAATGAGGTCTTGTTTGAAATCCAAAATGACAATCTCCTTAAAAGACCAAGGAAGCTCAATGATATTGAAGCCATGAAAAAGTCGAAGAAGTGTTGTCATTTTCACAGATAGAAATGCCACAACACGGAGGATTATTTTAACCTTTAGGATGAGACTGAGCAACTCATTCGACAAGGTAACCTCAAAAAGTATGTTGATGAAAAATCCTAACAAATAATGGCTCAAACCAACTAGATTTCCTATAGAGAAAAGTTGATCGACCCAAGAAGAGAGAACAAAGGAAAGCAGAAGGTTGAAGAAGAGTGCCTCCCCATGAGAGGTGTTATTGACGTTATTGCAGGAGAACCAACTGAAGGGGACTCTAAATCAGTAAGAAAGCTAGCATAAAGATAGCTTGAGTCCGCTAAGTCGATGCTAGCTAAGACAGTTTGCTAGCTTTCGACCAACTTAGACCCTATATCCTTTTTTGATTTTGACCTCTGTCATTTAGAAGGTTAAGAGCCAAAAAGCAAAATGGATTGTCCCCTAGTAGTTACCATGGAAACAACAAACTTTTAGGCCAGAAAGATCCTGGTCAACAATAGGAGCTCCATAAACAAAATTTTCTTGTTGACATTGAAAAGAATGAAGTTGGAAAAATTGAAGTTTGAGCTAATTCATACCCCTCTGGTTAGTTTTGGGGGGGCTTAGAAATTGTGCAAGTTAGATCATTAGACTTGTCCACATCTTTTGGAAAAGCACCAAAGTGACGTACCTTCATGATCAACTACTTGGTCATTAATGCACCCTTTGCCTGTAATACCATCATTATAAGACTAGTGCTTAATGATTTTAGGGCCATAATATCAACTTATCATATGAAGTTCAAATTCCTAACAGCAGATGGTATAAGGAGCTGCTTTGCAACATGAAAGAAGCATAGCATTGCGACACCATTTTGATTGAGATAAATTAACAACAAAATTGACCAAAATTGAAGCCCTCAGGGGACATACTAGTAATGGAACCCAAGGAGGGACAAACAAGTAAAAAGAGAAAGAGAAAGGGGGAAGACACCAAAGTCGAGTCAGATTAAGAATTTAAAATAATGGAGCTTAGGCTTAGAAATCCAAATAAGACCACAAGGATATGAACCAACTTGGAACATAACATGGAATGTATGTTGGTTGATTTTCTTAGAAGGAATATTTGATTTTTTGCATAGAAAGCAATTGGCCTCCAAGGAATCGACCCCCAGGTCATTGTCCACTACCTCAATACAGACCCATCCTTCAAGCTAGTCAGATAGAAAATAAAGACATCGAAGGCGGAGAGATGCCAGATCATCGAGGCAGATGTTAACAAGCTTTTAAAGACAAGCTATATAGTATAGATACAATATCCTTGTTGGCTTTGTAATTTAGTCCTTGTCCCTAAAAATGAGGGCAAATGAAGAATGTATAATAATTTTACTAATCTTAATAAAGCATGCCCTAAAGATCCTTACCTACTGCCTCGAATAGATCTATTAGCTGACTCAACAGTAGGTTGCAACCTTTTAAGTATGATGGACATTTTTCAAGGATACTACTAGAATTTCAATGCTCCTGAAGACAGGGACAAAGCCGCTTTTATAATCCTAAATGGTGTTTATTATTTTTCTTGTCATGCCATTTAGGTTGAAAAATATTGGAGTAACATACCAATGGCTAATCAACTTCATGCTCAAGAATGAGATTGGTTGAGCCATGGAGGTTTATGTGAATGATATGATCATTAAAACAGAAAGTGAATTAGACTATTTATCGAACCTCGAGTATATATTTTTTATAGTAAGGGCATTTAACATAAAGATTGATCCTATCAAATGCACATTTGGAGTGAGAGGTGGGAAGTTCTTAGGCTATATGATTAGTTAGAGAGGCATCAAGACCAATCTACCAAAGGTACAAGCAATCCAAGACATCCCACCACCAAAGATAGTAAGAGACATCTAAAGACTTGTTGGAAGAATCATTACTCTAGGCTGATTCATTACTTGGATAGCAGATAAAATTTTACCATTCCTTAAGGTCCTTAGGAATGCAAGGAAGCTTCAGTGGATAGAAGAATGTGACTAAGCTCTGGTTGAGCTCAAACAATATCTGACTACTTTTCAGTTTCACACAAAACCCATGGTCAAAGAGGTATTGAACCTTTACTTAGTAGTTTCTGTGGCAACTATCAGTTTAGTCTTGGTATCCACTCAACAAGGCTTATATAAACCAATATACTATGTTTGCAAAGTCCTGCAAGGCACTAAGCACAATTATCTAGAGATTGAAATATTTGCGCTTGCCTTGATCATGTCTGACAGAAATTAAGACCTTATTTCTTGTCACATATTGTTGTTATTTTGACAAATCAACCACTGAAGCAAGTGCTCTCCAAACCCGATACATAGAGATAATTGACCAAATAGACTATTGAGTTATGAGAGTTTGATGTCAAATTTCAGCCTTGCACATCCATAAAAAGCTCAAGTGTTGGTTGATTTCATAGCTGAACATATTGACTTTCCCACAAAATTTGAATCATAGTAGCAGATCTAGTCCTTGCATGTTGATGGATCAGCCACAAGCGATGATTGGCAAAATCCTAAAACCTCAGAAAGGGCTTGATGACCAAATGCCTAATCCAACACGCAACACTTGGGCCTCTAGGTGGCCAATGCTGGGTATGTGTGGATATAAAAAAAAGTTTTCAAAAATAAAAATATTAATTAACCAATTTATTAAATTTGATTAAATTTATTGAAGTAAGGTAAAAGTTACACTAAAACTTATATTATACTTTCAACATGAAAATTAAATCTTCAAATTGAGAGAGTGGCTTGATAATATAGTAAATTAAGTTCATTGGACAAAAAAGTAAAAATAAATTAAAAAGGATCCAATTAATTAAATAATAAATAAAATAAAAGGCAAAGAACCCAATTAATGAAGCCCACCAAAATGGACATCCATACCGAGTGGGATGAAGCCGACTAAAAGAATAATCACTATAAATACTTATTCTAAAAGTCAAATAGGATAAAAAAAATTGCACAAAAATTGAGAGCTCTAACTCTACCCAAATGTGTTTTGAAGCCAAAACTTACTAATTTTCGGAAAGAACCATAACTTCATTTTTAAGCAACATCAAATGTACATTAGAAATTAATAATTTTCAATAACTACAAATCTAATTTGTTCATTGTAAATTTATAAACGATAGGATTAAGAAAAAAAAACTATATATCTGGTCAATTTTTTAGTCTATCTATAAGAGGAGATTATATGAAAAATGTAACCACTTAAATTATGAGTTTTGAGATAATATATTACAAAATAAAAATCACAATTAAATAATTTTAGCAATTTATATAAATAAATAATTAAATCAAATAATTATAATTTCAAGAAATAAAAGAATATATATTTTTATTATGGATAACAAATTTTCTAAAATTTATAAATTGATTATAAATTATAAATTAATCATTCCATAAATTTATAAAAGTAAAATATAACATATAAGTTACATATTCTGGATATTACAAGAATAAATTATATATTATAAAAGAAGTAATTTGATAAAAAAAAAAAATTCACCTTTTAAAATAATTCTATCAAGTCAAGGCTAAGGTTAGGACTTTGGGGAATGGATTTTTAGTATGAATGGTGAAGGGTATTTTGGGTGATATTTTGTGTATTTTAAATAGTGCGGCTAGGAAATGTGAAGTCTTTTTTATTTAAATTTTGAAGTTGGAAAATATTGTGGGGAATAGCAACCAAGCAAGGCGATACCTTTTTTATTTTATTTATACAAAAATTTAAATAAATCCATTGAAATTATAAAAGTTTATATAATACTAGTAATTGTAGCACACCTCCCTACCTATATAAATTCATATTACTATAGTATTAATTTTAATTATATTAATAAATAATAGAGTTCCCCAACTAATAATTAAAGAATATTTGATTGATCAATTTTGGAGTAATACTAAAAAGAATTTGTGGTTCATTTATGAATTGTGTAGGAGAAGAAAAGAAAGTAAAGAAATAAAAGAAACAATAAGCAGTTTTAGGGATATAATTTTAGGGCTACATGGGGAAAGATTATTAAATGACCCTCAGCGGGATATGGTACACATAGAAAAAGACTACTATAAGACCCCTAAGCGTGGCATGTAGTGCATCAACTACTACATCTTCACTCACAAACGCATGCACAATGACAACAATGACAACTCCAATGACACCCCCAGAAAAGTTTACAACCAATATAACCAACTAAGGTAAGACCTCTCAAGCAAAGTTTGCAATCAAATCCAATCTTCACAGCAAACAACTATGTTAGCATCTCCTAGGCGAGGGTTGCAGTCAAATTCAATCTTCACAACACATAATTCTTGTAAGACATCCCAAGCGAGGCTTGTGGTCAAATCTAATCTCACAAGCATGCCTATTTGTTACCTCAAACAGCTATGGTAATTTCCCTTAAAAAGGACTTATAGAAATTAAAATTTTGGTATGACCCCCAAGAGGGGCTCATAGTTATGTTCCTTCATCAACCCTTATCGTCGTAACAAAATCCTAGGATGGAGTCACAGAAAAAAAGGAGAGTTAAGAGAGGCTTGAATACCCCCTTCACATGCGCACACACCGTGCAACAATTAAAGCCAAGAGCACAACAACACAAAAGAGTCATTCAAATGATAAAGTATGTAAATGAATTTAGATCATGAAAACTTTCATAATTAAAAAGAGTAAAGCCCAGCAACATAGAAGCATGCACAAGACATCCTACCAACACTTGGCCCTCTAGAATAAAAAATAAAAAACAAGCCTCTATACACCACTTATGTAAAGTGTAAATGCAAAGTAGTTTCTAGCAAAGGGAGAAAAAGAGGCGTGGACTTGCCCAACATGAGCCAAAAATAGATTTAACGAAAAATTGAACTTGCAAAGAATTAAAGGTCGCTCCAATGACTAAGTGCTCAAAGGAATGTCAAAATACTCGAACTTTCTTCGCAAAGCTAGCAAAGTTCACCACCGCCAGGGCATGCAAGTTTGTGCATTTACATTCAACCTACACTTAGTCATTGCCAAATTTTAAGTTAATTCCCCATATGCGAAAACAAAGCGACATAGTCCGAGAATAAAGAATAAAATAAATATAACACTTGTTGCAAGGTCGCTTCCAAAACATACATTCATAGCAAGGACACTCTTAAAGTGAGCATAAAAAATATCTTCATGAAGTCTTCTTGACCCTCAATTTAATTCTCAACAATTCTAAGTCCTCTGAAGCAGACCAAATGCCATTAGCATTAATTATGAGGTACTCTCTAGAATCTAAGGCTCGACAAAGTAAGTCAAAATATCCAATAAACATATTATTCCATGAGATATGCTAAAGTGTTTGCTAGGGCCTAAAGCCCCACCAATGATATAGAAGGATATCCCCCAATTGTGAACCATTAGACAAAAGAATTTTCTTAGTCATTTGCAGAGTACAAGCTACTAATATACATCATAAGTAATTTTTGAAGTATATATCTTCGCTCAAGAAAATTTTCTTAGTTATTCAAGGGAGCAAATCACGTTCATCACTAGCTGGCAATTGAAGAGCTCCATTTGCTAAGAAAATAAATATGGAGGATGATTGGCAAAACCCCGAAACCTCAGAAAGGGCCTGATGACCAAGTGCCCAATCCAACACCCAACGCTTGGGCCCCTAGGTGGCCAATACCGAAGCACCCACCCTAAGGTGTGTGGATATAAAAAAAATGAAAAATGTAAATACAAATTAACCAATTTATTAAATTTAATTAAATTTACTAAGGTAAGGTAAAAGTTACATTAAAACTTATATAATACTTTCAGCATGAAAATTAAATCTTCAAATTGAAAGAAGGGCTTGATAATATAGTAAATTAAGATTCTATGGATAAAAAAGTAAAAATAGATTAAAAAGAGTCCAATTAATTAAATAACAATTAAAATAAAAGGCAAATAGCCCAATTAATGAAGTCCACCAAAATGCGCATGTAGATCCAAGAGGGTCGAAGCCCACTAACAGAATAATCGCTATAAATACTTGTTCTCAAAGTCAAACAGGACACAAAAAATTATTTACACAAAAATTAAAGGCTCTGGCACTGTCCAAATTCATTTTAAAGCAAAGAAAAACTTATTGATTGTCAAAAAGGAACCTAACTTCATATTTAAGCAGCATTAAATATAGATTAAAAATTAATAATTTCAAATAACTATAAATCTAATTTGTTCATTAGAAATCTATAAATTGTAGGATTAAGAAAAATAAACTATATACTATAAATTATGAGTTTTGAGATAATATATTACAAAATAAAAATTACAATTAAATAATTTTAGAAATTTATATAAATAAATAATTAAATTAATCAAATAATTATATTCTCAAGAAATTAAAAAACATATTTTTTATTAGAGATAGTAAATTTTCTAAAAATTATAAAATGATTGTAAATTATAAATTCATTATTCCATAAATTTACAAAAATAAAATATAACATATAAGTTACATATTCTGGATATTACAAAATTAAATTATATATTATAAAAGAAGTGATTTGATAAAAAATTCACCTTTTAAAATAATTCTATCAAGTTAATGCTATAAGGTCACGACTTTGGGAAATGGATTTTTAGTGTGAATAGTGAAGTGTATCTTGGGTGATATTTTGCGTATTTTAAATAGTGCAGTTAGGCAATGTGAAGTCTTGTTTATCTAAATTTTGAAGTTGTAAAATATTGTGGGGAATGAGAATCGAGCAAGGCCACAACTTTTTTATTTTATTCATATAAAATTTAAATAAATCCATTAAAATTATAAAAAATTATATGACACTAGTAATTGTAGCATGCCTCCCTACCTATATAAATTCATATTACTATAGTATTAATTTTAATTATATTAATAAATAATAGAATACCCAATACAATAATCAAAGAATGTTTGATTGATCAATTTTGGATAATTAGTTTTAGGGATTCAATGAGCATGTCAAATTTTCGTATAACAGTGTAAAAATCACTGCTTGTGAGTATAAATAGACTTTCTTTTTTCATATAGCTTAGATTATGTAGAAAAATAAATAAATATTTTATTTATTTTACATTATTAAATTTTAAGACATGTATCAAAATCTAATATATATATATATATAAAGTAAAATATTGTTCAACCTTATTTTAAGAATGTTTATTATATGGCAATGATGTAAATAAGTTAGTTTTATCCCATTTCGCCATCTCAATAATTTTCACATATATTTTGCTATAAAAATTAGCTACTTTATTATTAGTAAGTCAACACTATATTGATTAATTTTTTGGTATCTTCATATCTAGTGATGGTAAGTATT
Source organism: Jacaranda copaia (assembly GCA_014898725.1). NCBI lineage: Eukaryota > Viridiplantae > Streptophyta > Magnoliopsida > Lamiales > Bignoniaceae > Jacaranda > Jacaranda copaia. The sequence continues at coordinate 528,375 of JACGDI010005364.1, forward strand.
CAATTTTTGTGTGTGTGTGTGTGTGATTGATATCCATATTAGTTTTTATGTTTATCTCTCTCTCTATATGTGTATATATTAGTTTATGTACGAAATTAATAAATACATATATATTAGTTTATGCGTGAAAAATTATTTTCAATTGATTTTTTAAAAGCAATTTTATTATTTTTCACATGTTCAATATTTACACTTCTATAGATTCTATTATAATTTACATATAAACCGACTATACTTATATCATTGGTTCAAACTAGATTACAAACCACATTATTAAGGTAATGTATTTATCTCAAATAAAGTAAATTGGTGGTTAATGTATTTTTAAAAAAATAATTTTGAGATTGCATATATAAAGAAATTTTAAAATCTTATTAAGTATAATACAATCGTTGTTGCCATTGATCATCTAAGAACTATTAAATTATTATATAAATAGCTAATTTTGGTATACGTAAGTTATTATATAATTTGCACGAGTAATATGTACTAAAAATAACCAAATACGCAATACACTAATATTTAAAGGTACAAAAACATTTTTTCTTTTTTCTTCACCTATATAGGGATCATTTGCTTGGTGAGTTAAATTCTTAATTTTTTTTAAATTTTGCATGTATTTTATAATTTGAATATGATTTACTAATATTAATGAATTTTTATGTTTATGAGCAAGCTTAATTTACAAAAGGAATTTTGAAGTCTTGATTTTGTGGGAAATTAAAATTTTACATTTAATTTTTGCTTTTGATCGAACTTTTTTTACTTGTTTTATATTATGGTTTTCCTTTAACCCTGTGATTTCTTTGTTTTTTTTTTTTATTATTTTGTTAGTTCGAAGTTTCAAGAATATTTCATTAATTTATGTAATTATGAAATTAAAAAGTAGTTTTTATGCAATGTAATAATAATAATTATGAATTCATTATTCAAAGGACCCATAAAACTACTTTTTTCTTATATTCATTTTGATTGATTTTATTTGTTCAAAGAATGATTTATAATCTTATATTTTATGTAGGGTGCATGATAAGTATAGTAACATATTTATGAAAAAACAATAGTTTTTTATTTTAATATCTATAAAAAAATAATATTTAATCATAATTAAATTAAATATAATAAAATTTAAAATTTAAAATTATTGCCAAACGCAATACTGGGATTTAAATCTATTTAATAGTGTAGGAGAACCATGGGACCATAGTCGTGATTCACGACATAACGATGCTTGTCTAGTTGGCCTCTTTCAGTTTCCCCTTCTCTAGCTTTGATTATGATGCTTGATTGCTTGTTGGTTGTTGGTTGCCTCTTAAAATTCGCCTTCTCTTGCTTGGTTGACTACTTGTCGAATATTCTCAATAAAGATAAGTACAAGGATGAATAAAGAAAGACAAAGTACGAGGATAGAAAAAATTAAAATTTTTATTAACAGCAAGGTAGATAAACATATTTTTAGGGTTAAATGCACTGTGTGCCCCTCAACTACATAAAATGACTCATC
>JACGDI010005364.1:529907-543884 GCA_014898725.1 Jacaranda copaia
AATAAATAAATAAATAAATAATTGTAACACTTAACCTATTGTGATAAAAATTAGACAACTCAGTGTGATAAAATTGACTTTTATGTCATTGTGTTTATAACTTTCCCAATATGTTTTGACTATTTTAATTCTAAATTTGATGTCAAATTATTAATTAACTAAAAAAAGTTTTTGTAATTATAATATAGGAAAAGTAATTAATAATTAAAGCAACTCAAATTGTAAAATAACATAATGATTGTAACTACTACAAAAAAGTAAAATTTAAAATATTATTTTTATTTGAATTTAAAAATAAGCTAGTTTCTCTGTAATCTAAATTAATCTTGGGCTTTTTTTTTATAAGGATGAAAAAATCTATTTTGCATTAACTTAGTAACCCCTTTGTCAACTAAACATTTACTTAATTATTTTATTCAAAAAACTCCAAGATTTGTTGAAACACATTTTTATTCAATTTGTTAAAAAGAAAAAGAGTAGAACAAAATTTTAGTTAATGGAGATATACTTATCATTTATATCCAAAATAGTCAAGCTTCAAATATATTAGACAGTTAATATCTATTTTGCATTTATATGGTTCACACTGTAGTTTAACACAAACATATCAACAATTTAATACTTTAGTTTCAGAATATGAATTGCATAATTTATCAAATTATTTATTTTATATTACAATTACATATTTTCCTTGTTAAAGAACTTCAAGTTGAATATACAGTATTACATACCTCAAAAAATATTGAAAATCATATATCTGTAAAATTTTTATCTAAACACTTAATTTAAAGGGATAAGTAGTACGATCTAGTGGGTGAATGAGACATATTATATAGTTGAGGGGACCAACAACATTTAAGTTCATTTTCAATTTCTACTTTGACGAGGAATTCATGCTTTTATTTAAAATGCCAAGAGTGCCCCCAGCTTTATTGTGTTTATGGGAGCCTGTTTCCAGTTTGCTCCATCACTTAGTTTAACAGAAATGGCATACTCTAAGCTTAATTTGTGCTTATTTTTTCTGCTATCTCTTTTAATTTTACAAACCATAGTTGTTGCTGAACCGCAAGTCCTGTGCTTCTTTATTTTTGGGGACTCATTGGTTGATACTGGCGACAACAATAATTGTCAAACCAATGCAAAAGTTAATTTTCTTCCATATGGTATTGATTTTCTTGAAGGTCCAACCGGTAGAAGCAATAATGGTCGAGTTCTTGTGGACATTCTTGGTAGACCCATTCTTCATATTATTTTACTCCTTTTATTTATGCTTATTTTAATTTTGTATGATCATTATTATTATTATTTTGGGTTCTCTCACTTTACAGCTAAATTGTGGGGATTTGATAATTATGTTCCACCATTTGCCATTCTCACAAATCATGACATTCTGAAGGGAGTAAACTATGCATCTACTGCAGCTGGAATTTTTAATGAAACTGGAAGCATTGATGTTGTGCTCTCTCTCTCTCTGGAATTTTTAATGAAACTGGAAGCATTGATGTTGTGCTCTCTCTCTCTCTCTCTCTCTCTCTCTCTCTCTCTCTCTCTCTCTCTCTCCCCCCGTCCCTTCCCTTCTCTCATCCTCCTCCTATAAGATTAACCTCTCTCCAAATACACAATGACAAAAATATAATAATATCATCTATATTATTATAAAACAACCTCTTTTGTGTTTGAAATGAAAGTTATGATATGAAATTCTAAAAAAGCCAAATTTTTCCTTTTACTAATCTATTCAAATAACCAGCATGTAATCAAAATTTCTTTGATCATTAGGTAAGCTTAATATTTTAACGACTCATAATATTTTTTTCCTTTAATCTAGTAATGTATTGTGAAATTTTTACTTTACATGATTGCTATTTTTATAATAATGCAAATTACAAATATATTTTAAGTGTATATTAATTTTTATCATAATGAATGTGATAATGTTCACAAATAATATGCATTATTCAATTTTTACTGTTTGTTTTTGAAGGGGGACAAAATTAGTTTCAACGAGCAATTATCGAATCACGAGGTTGTAGTATCCCTCATCGCTAAATTACTAGGGAGTGAGAGTGCAGCCAAAGAACATTTAAGCATGTGCCTCTATTTTGTTGAAATGGGAAGTAACGATTACCTCTATTTGTATTTTCCTCAATTATACTCCTCAAACACCCAGTTTACCCCACCGCAATTCACTGAAATTGTCATTGCACAATATTCAAAGCAGCTCCGAGTGAGATTTTTTTTTCACAAAATTCAATATGTAGCTCTTTGTCTTTCTTTTCTTTGAGCTAAAAATTTATTTATCTTCTTTTATATGTCACAGAGATTGTATGATAATGGGGGAAGAAAAGTAACCGTGAAAGAACTTCATCAACTAGCCACTCTTCCCCAACTAAAGGCTGTCTATGGCACCCCTGAAATTGGTGACAATGCTGTCCAAATTTTCAACGAAATGCTTAAGCCTCTAATCAACGATCTGAATAGCCAACGCCCTGATGCTAAATTTCTGTACACAATAGATAGAACCAAGGCTTCTTATGGTACATTTAGGACTAATTAATCTTATAGTAAAATTTAAAAGTTTTATAAACATGTGATGATTTGATGATTTAATTATTTTCAGGTCATTTTAAGGTTGTGGATCGCCCATGTTATTTGACACTTTTGGGAACTTGTATTCGAAGAAGTCTTCCATGTAGCAATAGAGATGAGTACATGTTTTGGGATGGATAGCATCCAACAGATGCTGCTAGCGTGATCTTCGGAAAAATTACCTACAATAGTATGTCTCCGTTGTATGATGATCCTATTGATATTTGGTAATTTTATTCGACAAATCAAATCATCTATATTAATTAGTAACTAGTATGTACCCTATGCTATGCAAGGATTAAATAAATTATAGTTAAAAATTAAGTATATTATTTTAATTTCATGTAAAAGCAAATTCAATTCAATATATATATAAGTTATGTAAAACTATAGATTTTTCAACTTAACCATAATGTATAAATAATTGAGTGCAGGATAAATTGTATTTTTGGTCCCATACATTATGCCTATTTTAATTTTGGTCTCATTTTTTATCAGTTTTACACATTGCATCCAATAAGCCCCCCCCCTCCCCCCTCCACTTTTTTTTCAATTTGAAGACTTAAAAAGGGGCTTTCATCCAAAAATTAACAGAGCAACTCACGTGCCACTCATATAGCTATTAAGTTGAGCTTTTTTGGTCCCATAAGTTAGACCCATTTGGATTTTTTGTCACAACGAGAGCTCCAATTAGATTTTTGTAGAAGAAGAAAGAAAATTGACTGCAAGTGAAGGAGCCCTTTATTTTTGTGGCACACCATCTCTATTGAAAATTTCATGAATAGATGAAAATCCAAATAGGAGGTTTCTTGATTGTGCTTCCATGACTAATAGGTGTGGTTTCTTTGCTTGGAAAAATCATCAAATGTGTGAAAGAAAAAGACAAATGATACTTGGGTTGCTTAGGATATTAAATGTAATGATGAAAAAGTTGTTAAAAAAACTTCAAAAGAAGCAAATTATGTTGCATATTTGTTGGTAGTTTCTTGGTTGATGATTTTTCATATTGTTGGGACCAAAATCCAAATAAATCTAATGTATAGGATAAAAAAAAAAAACACCAATTTAGTGACCACTTGAGTGTCACAAGACTAACTCCATTAATTATTGAATGAAAAACCTCTTTGGTCCTTAAATTGTAGTAAAAAAAGAACTTATTAGATACAATATATGAAAGTCATAAAGAATAGGACAAAAATCTACACAGATCTAACTTATGTGACCAAAAAAATGCAATTTTACCCTTAAATCCACAAGAGTAAAACGATAAAAGAACTAAAAAAAGGTCCAATGAATAGAAAAAGATAATTAAAAGGGCTAGAGAACCTAAACAAGTTTAAGCATATGAAAAAGGATAATGAAACACTAATGCGTCTGAGCCCATTAAAAATAAACTATAAATATCAATGCAAAAAAATGCCAAAACTCAATAATTGGAAAATGGGGATGGGTATTGGCTACGCTACTCGTTAGGGATTTATGGACTACCTTGGCCCAGCATATTTAAAAAAAAAGCTAGTTCAAGATTTAAAAAATAGCCTTTTTAATTAAATAGGCTACACTTAGACTATTTAAAAACTTGCAAAGCCTAACAGACTAGCCTATTTATTCTTCTTCACATAAAAAATACAATAATAGTGATATAATATTAAATGACTAATAGTATTTGATTTCTTTAATTAGTCTTGTATGGAATCTGTTATGTTGTTTAGTATTGCTTTTTATTAAAATGATACTATTTTATACTTAAATTTGAACTTTCATAATTATGCGTTTGTTACTTGTCATTTTGATTGTTTCTTATCAAGGTCTATTACAAGTTTGATCATATTAAAAATTTAGATTTATGTAATGTCCAAACTTAATTGACACCTTGTAGAAAATAGACTTTTAAGCCAAGCTATGGCTTTAGAATTTATTCAAAATGCTAGATCTAATCTTAAAAAAAATATATCATAGATAATAGGCTAGGCTCAAGCTCATCATTTATATAACAAACTTGGTCTATTTAAGTCAGAGCTTAGCCTACCCTATTTTCATGCCTAACCATCTATATTGCATTCTACATGAAAAAAAACTCAAATGTTGTTGATTACCAAAAAGGACCCCAAATTCATTTTCATGTAGCATTAATACGCATGTTACAACATTATCATATTTACAAAAGCACAATGTAAAAGAATATAAACACTTAATACCTTTTTATAATAAGAAATAACTCAATAAATTAAAAGTAACTTAAGCAAAAAGAAAAGAATGACTAAACTCATATACATGGGAACGAGGATTTTCATGAAAATGAGCATTCCCATCTCTAAATTATATTAAGTGTGTATATAAGGATGAACCTAAGAACACCCACTATATTTCCCGTTCAATAATTCTTCCCTAAAATTAGAAATATGTTGTATTGTGTGGTCGATAGTTGCTTGCTTTCCTTAAGCCATATTGCATTTTGTTGCAAGGGATTCCACTAACCTCTTGTGCACCACTTAACGAGGGTTTTCTAACATCCTAACTGCTTGTTTTTACTTAATGTTATATACACATTTTTTAATGATTGATTTTCAAATAATTAAATTTTTGTTCATCTCCAACACTGTCCATGAGCAAAAGTACCCTAATATATCTCACGGCAGAAATTCCATCACCATGACCACAACCCAATCAACCTCGCTCACCATGAAAATTCATTAACGCCTTCTTCTCCCATTACCCACTCTCCACTGCCATCACTACTATCCTCGTAGACTTTCTCCTTTCTCCTCTGCCCCCAACCACCATAATGTAAAAACAATTATTTGAATCCGCCAAGCAATGGATGAGAAAACTCAAAGAAGAAGATGAAGATGGAACAGTGAAGGAGCAGGAGCAAACTTGAATGTCTGGCATTCTCACCCCAAAACTTACAGCCCTAGATCCCGCACTTGGTATCTTCATTAACAGGATTTGATAAATTGAAGAGAATTCATCTCATCTGAATCTGAGTATTTGATTCCATATATATACAAAGAGGAACAAAACTACCTAACTACTTGTAACTAAGTATTGACAGCTGGATCAACTATCCAACTAGGCTATAACAAATTGAGCTAATTAACTGCAAAGCTAACTGAGTTGGATAAATATTGTGAGCAGATAGGTATCTTGACACCCTCCGCAAGCTGAAGAGTGTATATCGATCATTCCCAGCTTGACAACTAACGTTTGAAAAGGATGTGTTGGTAATGGTTTAGTAGAGATGTCTGCCAATTGATCAGTGGATTTTATTGGAAGTAAATGAATTAGGCCAGTGGATATCTTCTCACGAACAATGTGACAGTCCAGTTCTATGTGCTTTGTACATTCATGGAATGTTGGATTTGCAGCTATGGGGAGAGCAAATTGATTGTCACAGTAGATGATAGCAGGCTTATGATGAGATACTTGGAGGTCTTGCACTAGATATAATATCCATTGAAGTTCACAATTAGTGGATGCCAAGGTGCTATATTCAGCTTCGGATGATGATCTAGACACAATACTTTATTTTTTTGACTTCCAACTGATTAATGATTGGCCAAGAAAAATGTAGAAACCAGTAGTTGATATTCATGAGTCTATGAATCCTAGCCAATCTGAGTCACTAAAGGCCTTTAGTTGTTTGGTGGAGTTTGCTGGGAAGAAAAGGCCTTTACCTGGCACTGCTTTAATGTACCTTAGGATACGATGAGCTGTAGTTAAATGAATTGAGGTTGGTGATGACAAAAATTAACTGGGTTGTTGAACAGCAAAAGATAAGTCAAGTCTTGTGGTGCACAGGTAAAGTAATCTCCCAATAAGTCTTCTATAGGCAAGAACATCAAGGGTTTTCTATGATTTTTGCTTAGCTTGGTTGTAGGGTCCATAAGAGTTGTAACAGGCTTGGCAGCAGGATAGCCTGTATCAGATAGGATATCTACTGCATATTTTCTTTGAGAGATAAAGATTCCTTTTGATGATTTTGCAATTTCCAATCCTAGAAAAAACTTAAGATCTCTGAGGCCCTTTATTTTGAATGCTTGGTCAAGATATATTTTAATATAGTTTATTTCCTAGATGTCATTCCCAGCAAATATAACATCATCAACATAAACAAGAAGAGCTGTGAAGGATTTGGACTGAGCTTTCACAAACAATGAGTAGTCTGCTTTTGACTGAGTGTAACCAAGAGAAATTAGAGTAGATAAAAGCTTAGAAAACTACTGCCTGTTGGCTTATTTGAGACCATAAAGCGACTTCTGTAATTTACAAACTTGCTGTGAATTTGGCGACCGAAAACCAGGTGGTAAGACCATGTAAACTTCTTCATTAAGATCACCATGTAAAAATGCATTGTTGACATCCAACTGCCACAAATGCCATTGATTGACTGAGGCAAGAGCTAGCAAAAGTTTGACTGTTGTCATTTTGGCCACTGGTGAAAATGTGTCAAAGTAGTCTACTCCTTCTGTTTGTGTAGATCCTTTTGCTACAAGACGTGTCTTGTACCATTTTATACTTCCATCAGCTTTACTTTTTATACGAAAAACCCATTTGCAGCCTATAGGATTCTTTCCAGGAGGTAAGTCAATGAATATCCAATTTTTATTTTGCTCAAGAGCTAAGATTTCTGATTGCATGGCTGGTCTCCACTCCTCATGTTTGATGGCTTGTTCGTATGTTTCTGGCTCATAAGAGGAACAAATGGAGAGGCTAAATTTACAATGTTTAGAAGAAAGATTGCTGTAAGAAATTACAGATGACAGAGGATAGAAAATACATTTCGAGGGTTGATTAGGTGCTACCGATGTAGAAAGATTGTAGTGATAATCCTGCAAATATGATGGAGGTTTTCTAGTTCTTGTAGACTTTCTTGGATTGGTAAGGAGATGATCAAGGCTGGTAGTGTCATTGGAGACTGTGGGAATCAAATTTTCCGATGGATCTAGATATGCTGTGTCAAGGTTGGCCACTAGTTGTGGGAGAGGAGAATTGGTAGGAGTATTGGAGTTTGAACAACTAGATGTAAATGGAAATATATGTTTAAAGAATTTGACATTTCTAGAGGTGAATATTTCTTTAGACTAAAGATCCATAAGAACAAATCCTTTTGTGCCTTGTTTGAAGCCAAGAAATATGCATTTCTTTGCACAGTGATCAAATTTGGATCTATTTGCTACTAAAGTAGAGGCAAAGCATAACAATCCAAAAACTTTTAATTCTGAGTAATCCAGAGATTTGTGAAAGAGGTTCAAAAGGTGATTTGAAGTTAAGTAGAGGTGTAGGTGTCCTATTGATGAGATATATTAAGTGAAGAATTGCATATGACTAAAAGGCTTTAGGGAGTTGAGCTTGGAACAACAGAGCCCTAGCTACATTTAGGATGTGCTGGTGTTTGCATTTAGCAATTCCATTCTATTTAGGGGTTTCAATACAAGTTGTTTGGTGTATAATGCCTTTGAAGTGATAAAATGATTGCATTGAAAATTCAGGGTCGTTATCTGATTTGATAGTTTTAACTTTGGTATCAAATTGAGTTTCTACCATGGTGATGAAGTGTTGAAGATCGTGTCTGGCTTCATATTTATGTTTCATCAAGAGGAACCATGCGTGTCTGCTATAGTTATCAACTACAGTAAAAAAATATATGTTATTATGAATGGAAAGTGCAGAATATGGGCCCAAATGTCAACATGGATAAGTTCAAATGCTCTACTAGGCTAAGTTGTACTCAATGAATATGGTAATTTCTTTTGTTTAGCATAATGACAAATGTCACAAGGATTATTATTAGTAGGATATGAATGAAAACATGTGTTTTGTGTAATACATTGAGAATGAAATTTGATAAATGGCCAAGCCTGTAATGTCAAAGATTGAAAGATACAGCATTAAGATATGAATGTGTGATAGCAAAGGATTTTTTGGTGGATACTAGAGCAGGCGTTTTTAGAGCATACAATCTTTCTTTCACCTCAGCTCTACCAATCATCCCCCAGGTTTTGAGATCCAAAATGAAATAATGAGAATTTTGAAAAATTAAACAGCAATCTAAAAGAGAAAACAACTTGGTCACTAAAATAAGGTTCAATGTAAACTGAGGAATGTAAAGGACATTTGTTAAAATGAAGTCCTGGGAAATGAATGGTGCCAAAATATTCTGCAGATAGTTCAGTGCCATTTGGAAGATAAACTATAATAGGTTTAATGTTTTTATAACTACTGAACATAGATAGAGAATAACAAATGTGATCTATGGCACCAGTATCTAGTATATAGTAAGGGGATTTTGAGGGGCAGGATAAGGAGTAAGCTTTACCTTGAGAGAATGAAGCAGATAAATGAGTAGAAATGTCTATGGAGGATAAACCTTGAGAAGCGACTTGGTTGGATAGGTGTGAGGTAGTGGGACAGCCCTGAACGAGAGCCAAAAGCTATTGCTATTGTTCCTGAGTAAAAGAAACACTTGCTTTTTCATGACTGCTCTGTGTGGAATCTGGCTGTGTCATGGGAGTATCAGCATGAATGTTATTGGCAGAAGCAGTTGGTGTACTGAACTTGAATCCATGAGGAAAACCATGTTTCCTGTAGCAAGTCTCTTCAGTATGTCCTGGTTTGCCACAATAATTGCAAATTTTCTTAGATGAGGAGTTTTTGTATGCAATGGAGTCTCTTCTATTGGCATTATGATTTGTCTTATTATGAGAACCGTTATTCACTGGATTTGGAGAAATATGATTTGCAAAAATCTTGTGCTCGATCCCAGGAAGTAATTGCCTTTCTTGTTGAATGACTAAGGAGAACACCTTGTTGATAGATGGAAGAGGTTCCATTAACATGATTTGTGATTTAATAGTAGAGAAATGATAATTAAGTCATTTCAGAAATCTGATCATATAATTGTTCTGCTGATAACTTTTCATGATAGAAAGAGATCCACAAGAGCATGGAACCGTGCAAGAGCATATAGGAAGAGGCCTGAAATTGGCTAATTCTTCCCATAAGATCTTTAAATGTGTGAAGTAATCTATAACCGAAAGCTCACCTTGCTTGCAAGAATAGATTTCTTCTTGTAACTTGGAAATTTGAAATGCATCTCCTTGAGAAAATCTGTCTCTGAGATCATTCCTTACATCTGCAAATTTATCCATCCATAAGATGCTTTGAGCAATTGATGGAGATAATGAATGAGTAAGCCATGAGAGGACCATAGTGTTGCTTCTCTCCTAAAGAGCATAAGAGGATCTGCGATTGTTGGTGGTTGAATGGTGCCACCAACAAATTGCAGCTTGTTTTTAGACAAAAGAGCCATCCTCATAGCTCTTGCCCATGAATGATAATTTGATCCTATCAAGGCTGGGGAAACTAATACGAGTGCAGGATTCTCATTAGGATAAAGATAGTAAGGGCTTGAAAGATTTTGAATTGGATCAATGGTGGACAGATTGGCCATGGTGAATTTAAAAAGAGGAATAAGAATGGTGAAAGCTTAAAATTTCACTGATACCATAATAGGATTTGATAAACTGAAGAGAATTCAAGTCATCTAAATCTGAGTATTTGGTTTCATATATATACAAAGAGGAACAAAACTACCTAACTACTTATAACTAAGAATTGGCAGCTGGATCAACTATCCAACTAAGCTATAACAAACTAAGCTAATTAACTGCCAAGCTGACTAAGTTGGATAAATATTGTGAGCAGATAGCTATCTTGACATCTATTTCCCAATTCTCAATCGCTGTTTCAATTTTGTTTATCTCGGTGTAATTTCAATTTATTGATGCTTTATTTACTGATTGTTTTTGTGATTTTGTTCTTATATTTAAGTTTTCATTAATAAGCGATTTATTTGGGGAATGTTTTCCAATTTTGATGTACCCGAGCTTTTCCTCTTGGAAAATTTTTGTTAAATATTACTTATGGGCCTAGGTATAAGCAAGATATTTCTCTTAATTTGGATTGCTGGTTTTTAATTCTTGTCAACCAATTCGTTGAGCTTAAACTAATCTTATTTTAAAAGCCAAAAAGTGACTGATGCTTCCTGCCTGCTTGTATATGTGATTTTGTTGGATATCTTATGTGTTTTTTATTTTTGATATTGAACTTAATGTTTTTTCTGGCAGTTGTGTTTGTGGAAACCCCCATGGATTAATTAGGAAGTATGGCCTAATGTGCTGCGAGCAGAGCTTCCGCAGTGATGCCAAGGAAATTGGCTTTATTAAGGTAATGTTGCCTATGTCTTATGCATGGATCAACATCTCATCTGTTAACATATCTGATGTTTTTGTTTTGCAGCCTTTGTGTGTGTAGTACCGCTGAGCTGTGGATGGCAGTATTATTACAAATTAGAAAAGGATTGTTTTTGTTTTTGATATGTGGGATGCCTAGAAGATGATTGTTAACTTTTGACTATAATGAGAATGATTGTTCTAGTCTATGATTGAACTCATATTTGATTTTTGAATCAAGAAGTTATGTTCTATTAATAATTGTCATCTTCGCATGGGAATTTGATTTGCTTTGCTATTTCTGTTCCCCCAAATAATATGCTTCTCACTAGTATCTTACTTGAGCTTATTTTGGATGTGCAAATGTTGAGCCTTCCAACTCAGTTGAAAATTTGTTTTCAAAAGAGAGTTATGTGGCCAATGATTAAGTGTTGTGTTGCTACACATCTAAAGTCAAGTTTATTAAAATCAAACTTTATCATGGCTCACAATTTCACCACCAATCTCTAATTATTGCAACTAGTTCTTTAAGAGGCCATTGATGGATAACTATCATCTGCATCATGTGTAATTGAAGTGGCATAATTAATGCATACTTGCGAAACTTATTTGAGCACTCATCTTATATTCCCCCATAGAGTTTTTCTGAGTTACTGATGTTCCCTCTTTGGTTGTATTTTAGAGGGAAAATATCAATTTTGGTCCCCATATTTTCACTTGTATCACATTGTATCCCTAAAATTTTATTTTTTCATTTAATCTCGTCCCACCATCAATACCATCGTTAAATAACTAATGGCTGACAATTGGAAGGAATTGTTGGCACCATTTTCTACCGGGAAAATATCAATTTTGGTCCCCCAAGTGTACCACTAAATCAATTTTGATCCCCGTGTTTTCACTTGTATCACATTGCGTCCCCAAAGTTTTGTTTTTTATTAAATCTCGTCCCTCCGTCAACACCACCATTAAATAACTCACGGCTAACAATTGGAGGGAATTGTTGGCGCCATTTTCTACTAGATCAGTCCCTTTCTTGCATATTTTCTTCTCGTATTAGTATCTATTGCTCCAAATTTGTTAGGTTTTAGTTTTCTTGTGATTATTTAGGAGAAAAAATGGCATCTTCCTCATCTTCAAGTGGTTTTAATAGTGGAGTTACACAAAGGGAAGAAGTTTATTGTAGATGTGGGATACAACTCCCATTGAAAACTAGTTGGGCAAGTTTGAATCTTGGAAGGAGGTTTTGGGCATGTCCAAATTATGGGGTAAGTCCTTATTTTTTGTTTATATTTGTAATTAACAAGCTAATTATACTTTTTTTGTTTTTCCAAACTAGGGGTTATTGTGGAATTTTCATGTGGTTGAACCCTAAAATGTGCCTTAGGTCCATACAAATAATTCTTGGATTGTTAGCAAAAAAGAAGAAATTAGAAGAGCAATAAAATGAATCCTTGATAAAGGAGGAAAAAATGGAGGCCGAATTGAGGAAAATGAAGAGCAAAGTAAAGTTGCTAGAGAAAGAAGTTGATGAATTGAAGAAGAAAAAAGTTTGTGTTTTAATTGTATTGGCAATTATTGTTAGTTTATTTGCGGTAGTGATAAGGTTTTTGGCATTAATAGATAACAATTTAGGAAAAAATGTGAACAAATTACGACTTATGTAATTATTTTTGTAACATTTGTTTAATGCTACTTTTATACTTTTTGGTAGGATGTTAAGCCTCAAGGGTAATTTGATTACTACAACCTTCATAAATTGCTCTTTAAATACAAAATAAGATCCATTGGGCATGTCACCAAACTAATTCAAAGAAAAGCAAGTGCAAACTTAAACTAACAAACAATTGTATTGTCAAACCTTTTTTTTTTTTACAGAATAGATTCAAGAATCATACAATATTAATATTAATTCAAGTCGCCCCTAAAGAAGAGAAAAATTCATGAATTAAAAGCATTAATCTCATTTAAGGGGCCAACAATTCCCTCCAATTTTTTCAATCGTGAGTTATTTAATGGTGGTGTTAACGGAGGGACAAGATTTAATAAAAAAATTGAATCTTTGGAAACGCAATGCGATACAAGTGAAACACGGGGGCCAAAATTAATTTAGTGGTACACTTGGGGGACCAAAATTGATATTTTTCCAGTAGAAAATGGCACTAACAATTCCCTCTAATTGTCAGCCGCGAGTTATTTTCAGTGATGTTGACAGAAAGATGAGATTTAATGAAAAAATAAAATTTTGGGGACATAATGTGATATAAGTGAAAACACAAGGACCAAAATTGATTCAGTGATATACTTGGAGGACCAAAATTCATATTTTCCCTATTTTAGATCTTCTCATATGTGTTTCATCTTTTATGTCATTTCACATGTACATACCAAGTGTATGTAACCTAGAAACAAGTGTTTTTTTTTTTTTTTTTTGAAGAAATATGTAATACATTTGACATGTAATGATGAAATGTAACAAATGATGAATCATCACTTGGAATGGAGCATATGAACTGCTTTGGCTAGGACAATCAACTTCAAGTAGTTTCTACTGTAGGGTAGAATTAGAAATGTATCTAGTGGTTTAGCTAGATAGATAGGATCCAAAATGTCAATGAGTCCTTTACAATGACTTGTGAGTGCAGTTGATAATTTGAATTAGAATTATTTTTGGTTGAGGTTTTTTTAAAATAATTTATAAGTTTCAAATACAAGTGGTGTAAAAGGAACTTGTAAGTTTAAAAGTGAGTTGAGATATTCTTAGTTTTACGAGAGGATTTGGTGGTTATTATCTTTTTTCTAAAGGTTTTTGAATTTTTTCTCTAACCTTATCATCACAACTTTATGGTCGCTTTTTAGTTGATAGAGATCTTGATAAGATATTTTCACTGAAGTATGGTTTAGCCCAATGATCGTAATATTTTCTTTTGCCCTTTTGACTAAGAGAAGATGAAATGTTCTTTTCTTTGGAAGAAAATTATGATACAGAATTGATTGGGTATTTTTCCTTGCACTTTAAGAGTGTTATTTCTTACTTTGAAAGTTAGCGTCTGAAACCTTCTTTACCCCAAGTACCTTTTTCAGCAATGATGTCGGGATACTATCTGATGCTGCAGTGAGCTGAATGGTCCGGAAGTCCGGTGGATTGAGTTGA
>JACGDI010005364.1:560200-604887 GCA_014898725.1 Jacaranda copaia
TAGCCCATTATGCTCATTTGTTTGTATGTGACTATGTGTTATTGTGTTTCATAGTATATGAAAAAATTAGAGTATTTGAATTACTTACTTCTTATATGGGTATTGCAGTATTGGCCTATTGAGTAATGGATTAATTCAGATAAGTTTTTGGGCAAATAAAAGATCGAGGGATTATAAAATAGAAATTGATCATTTTCATGTTCTTTCTAAAAATTATTAATAATCATGTTTAAATTTATTGTTGGACGTAAAATATCAAACTCCACAAAATATTATAGCAAATATTTTTTTTAATAAAAAGGCAAGTTAAAGATAAGAAACAGAAAAAGAGAGAGAGAGAGAGAGAGAGAGAGAGAGAGAGAGAGAGAGAGAGAGAGAAAGAAAATGAACAATTTATTACCAACTCAAAATTCTAATTTTTCATTATAATATAAGACTTTATAATACCATATTTGACATTAATGTTTATATTTAAGTTTTAAATTTATATATTAGTTGGTATTTAAAACTTGTGAATAATGAAATGTGGTACTATCAATTGGTTCGCAACGAAAATAAATAATAAATTAACAAAATTTTAATTTATATTTATAAAAAATATATAAAAAAATTTAATGGGGGTTTGGGGTTACTCGACCTTAAGGGGGTACCCCCATCAAATGGGGGTCAGAACTCAGGTATCAACAAATGATACCCGAGTCCTCATGCGGGCACCCCCAAGGGGGGTACCCGACCCCCGCCCACCCCTAACCAATACAACCAACTATGGTAAGACGTATCAAGCAAAGTTTGCAAACAAATCCAATCTTTACAACAAACAATTGTGTTAGCATCTTCCAAATGAGGCTTACAATCAAATTCAATCTTCACATCAAATAATTCTTGTAAGACATCCCAAGCGAGGCTTGTAGTCTAATCTAGTCTCACAAGCATGCCTATTTGTTACCTCAAAAAGCTATGGTAAAATCCCTCAAGGAGGACTCATAGAGATAAAAATTGTGGTAAGAGGGGTTCACAGTTAAGTTCCTTCATCACCCCCTTCTTAAAATGACAAAATCCCAAGATGAAATCACACAAAAAAAGGAGATTTAAGAGAGGCTTAAACGCACCCTCCCCAAGCGCACACATCGCAAGACAATTAAAGCCAAGAGCACAACACAAAAGAGTCATTCAAGTGATAAAGAATATAAATGAGTTTAGATCATGAAAACTTTCATAATTAAAAAGGAGTAAAGCCCAGCAACATAGAATCATGCGCTAGACACCTTGCCATCACTTGGCCTTCTAGAATAAAAAATAAAAAAAACCCTCTGCACCACTATTGTAAAGTGTAAATGCAAAGTAGTTTTAGCAAAGGGAGAAAGAGAGGTGTGGACATGCCCACCATGGGCCAGAAATAGACTTAATGAAAAATTAAACTTGCAAGGAATCAAAGGTCGCACCAATGACAAAGTACTCAAAGGAATGTCAAAATCCTCAAACTTTCTTCACAAAGCTAGCAAAGTTCACCACCACCGAGGCGTGCAAGACTATGCACTTATATTCAACCTACAGTTAGTCATTGCCAAATTTTAGGTTAATTCCCCTTATTATGCGAAGACAAAGTGACAGTCTCAGAATAATGAATAAAACAAATATAACACTTGTTGCAAAGTTGCTTGCAAAACATACACTCATAGCAAGGACGCTCTTAAAGTGAGCATTGAACATATCTTCATAAGACATCTTCACCCCAAAATAATTCTTAACAATTCTAATTCCTCCGAAGAAGACCAAATCCCATCAGCATTAATTATAAGGTAGTCTCTAGAACCTAAGGCTCGATAGAGTAAGTCGAAATGCCTAATAAACATATTATTCCATGAGGTATGCTAGAGTGTTTGCTAGGACCTAAAGCCCCACCAATGATCTAGAAGGATATCCCCCAATTGTGAAGCATTTAGACAAAAGAATTTTCTTATTCATTTGCAGAATACAAGCTCCTAATATACCTCATAAGTAATTTTTGGTGTATAAATCTTTGCTCAAGAAAATTTTTTGAGTTATCCAAGTGAGCAAATCATGTTCATCACTAGCTGGCAAGCAAATAGCTCCATTTGCTAAGAAAAAAATATGGAGGATATGATTAGCAAAACCCTGAAAACTCAGAAAGGGTTGATGATCAGGTGCCTAATCCAACACCCGGCACCTGTATCCTTAGTGGCCAATGCCTAGGCGCCCACCCCAAGTTGTGTGGATATTAAAAAAATAAAAGATAAAAAATGTAAATATAAATTAACCAATTTACTAAATTTAATTAAATTTACTAAGGTAAGGTAAAAGTTATATTAAAACTTATATTATACTTTCAATATGAAAATTAAATTTTCAAATAGAAGGAGTAGCTTGATAATATAGTTAATTAAAACTCTATGGATAAAAAAAGTAAAAATAGATTAAAAAGGAACCAATTAATTAAATAATAAGCAAAATAAAAGACAAAGAACCCAATTAATGAAGCCAGCCAAAATGGGCATCTAGATCCTCATGGGTTGAAGTCCACTAAAGAAATAATCACTAAAAATACTTACTCTCAAAGTCAAATAGCACACAAAAAATTATTTACACAAAAGTTGAGAGCTCTAACTCTACCTAAACACGTTTCAAAGCAAAGAACCTAATTAAACTCACTAATTTTCGAAAAGGACCCTAATTTTATTTTTAAGCAGCATCAAATATAGATTAGAAATTAATAATTTTGAATAACTATAAATCTAATTTGTTCATTATAAATTTATAAATTGTAGGATTAAGAAAAATAAACTATATGTTATAAATTATGAGTTTTGAGATAATATATTACAAATTAAAACTTACAATTAAATAATTTCATAAATTTGTATAAATAGATAATTAAATCAAATAATTATAATTTCAAGAAATTAAAAAACATATTTTTTATTAGAGATAGCAAATTTTCTAAAACTTATAAAATGATTATAAATTATAAATTAATTATTCCATAAATTTATGAAAGTAAAATGTAACATATAAGTTACATATTCTAGATATTACAAAAATAAATTATATATTATAAAAGAATTAATTTGATAAAAAAAAAATTCACCTTTTAAAATAATTCTATCAAGTCAAGGCTAAGGTCAGGAATTTGGGTAATGGATTTTTAGTCTGAACAGTGAAGGATATTTTGGGTAATATTTTATATATTTTAAATAGTGCAGCTAGAAAATGTGAAGTCTTATTTATTTAAATTTTGAAGTTGGAAAATATTGTGGCGAATGGCAACCAAGCAAGGCTATAACTTTTTCATTTTTATATAAAAATTTAAATAAATACATTAAAACTATAAAAATTCATATAATGCATGCCTTCCCTACGTGTATAAATTCATATTATTATAGTATTAGTTTTAATTTTTTAAATAAATAATAGAATACCCAATATTATAATTAGAGAATATTTGATTCACCAATTTTGGATTAGTATTAAAAAGAATTTATGGTTCATTTATGAATTGTGTAGGAGAAGAAAAGAAAGTGAAAAAATAAAAAAAGCAATAAGTAGTATTAGGGATATAATGAGCATATTGAGTTTTGGTGTAATTTATAAAGGAACAAAAATTACTGTTTGTCAGTACAAATAATTCTGATGCTCGCTAGTTGCGTCTTCAAATTCCCCTTCTCTTGCCTCGATTATGATGCTCGCCAGTTGCGTCTTCAAATTCCCCTTCTCTTGCTTGGCGGACCACTTGTCGTATATTCTTAATAAAGAAAAGTACAAACAAAGATGAATAACGAAAAACAAAGTACGAGGTAAGAAAAAAATAAATTTTTTGTTAAAAGTAAGGTAGATAAACGTATTTTTAGGGTTAAATGCATTGTGTGCCCCTCACCATATAAAATGTCTCATTCATAAATGCATTGTATTTATAACTTTCCCAATATTTTTTGACTATTTTAATTCGAAATTCGATGTCAAATTATTTATTAACTAAAAAAAGCTTTTGTAATTATAATATAGGAAAAATAGTTAATAATTAAAACAACTCAAATTTTAAAATACTATCACAAATGACTGCAAGTAATATAAAAAAGTGAAATTTAAAACATTATTTTTATTTGAATTTAAAAGTAAGCTATTTTCTATGAAATCTAAATTAATTTTGGGCTCTTTTTGATAAGGATGAATAAATCTGTTTTACATTAACTTAATTACTACTTTATCGAATAAATTACATATACTTAATTATTATATTCAAAAAATACCAAGATTTGTTGAAACACATTTTTCATTCAATTTGTTAAAAAAAAAAGAATAGAGCTAAATTTAAGTTAATAGAGATATACTCATCACTTATATTCGAAATAGTTGAGCTTCAAATATATTAGACAGTTAATATCTAGTTTACATTTAAATAATTCAAACTATATTTCATGTTTGATATGTTTGTGTATTATCATGACAATTTAGTAATTTAATTTTCAAAATATCAATAACAGAATTTATCAAATTATTTATTTTATAATATAATTACAAAAATTATTTTGCTTGTTAGTAAAGAACTTCAAGTTGAATATAGGGTATTACACACCTCAAAAGATATTGAAACCCATATATTTAAAATTTTTATCTGAATACTTAATTTAAAGGGATAAGTAATAGGATCTAGGTGGTGAATGAGACATACTATATAGTTGAGGGGACCGACAGCATTTAACCTTATCTTTTATTTCTACTTTGACGAGGAATGCATGTTTTTATTGAAAATGCCAAGAGTGCACCTAGCTTTATTGTATTTATGGGAGTCCGCGTCCAGCCTGCTCCACGCCACAGCCCAACAAAAATGGACTACTCTAAGCTCAATTTGCGCTTATTTTTTCTGCTACCTCTTTTAAATTTACAAACTATAGTTGTTGCGGAACCGCGAGTTCCATGCTTCTTTATTTTCGGAGACTCATTGGTGGACATCGGCAACAACCTAAATCGCCAAACCACTGCAAAAGCTAATTACTTGCCATATGGTGTTGATTTTTTCGAAGGTCCAACTGGTAGATTCAGTAATGGTCGAGTTCTTGCAGATATTCTTGGTACATTCTTCATAGTATTTTACTCCTTTTATTTATGCTTATTATATTTTATATAATTATTATTATTATTATTATTACAGTTGAACTGTTGGGGTTCGACAAAAATATTCCACCATTTGCCAATCTCACAAATCATGACATCCTGAAAGGAGTAAACTATGCCTCTAGTGGAGCTGGAATTTTTGATGAAACTGGACGCAACGACGTTGCTCTCTCTCTCTCTCTCTCTCTCTCTCTCTCTCTCTCTCTCTCTTCCCATATAAGATTAATTAACATCCCTCCTAATGCACAAAGACAAAAATATAATAACATCATCTATATTGTTATAAAAAAGTCTCTTTTGTGTTTGAAATGAAAGTTATGATATGAAATTTTAAAAACACCAAATTTTTCTTTTTATTAATCTATTCAAATAACCACCATATATGTATTAAAACTTTTTTTATCATTAGGTAAGCTTAATATTTTGACAATTTTTTCATTTTTTTCCCTTTAATCTAGTAATAGATTATGAAGTTTTTACTTTACATAATTGCTATCTTCATAATTATGCAAATCACAAATATATTTTAAGTGTATATCAATTTTTAGCATAATGAATATGATAATGTGCATAGATAATATGCATTATTTAATTTTTACTATTTGTTTTTGAAGGGTGATATAATCAGTTTCAACGAGCAATTATCGAATCACGAGGTTGTAGTATCCCTCATCGCTAAATTACTGAATGAGAGTGTAGCCAAAGAATATTTAAGCACATGCCTCTATTTTGTTGAAATGGGCAGTAACGATTACACCTTACAGTATTTTCCTCAATTATACTCCTCAAACACCCAATATACCCCACAACAATTCGCTGAAATCGTCATCGCACAATATTCAAAGCAGCTCCAAGTGAGATTTTCTTTTCACGAAATTCAATATATAGCTCCTTGTCCTTTTTTTCCTTTGAGCTAAAATTTTATTTATTTTCTTTTATATGTTGCAGAGATTGTATGATAATGGGGCAAGAAAAGTAGCCGTGAATGAACTTCATCAACTAGCCACTCTTCCCCAAGTAATGGCCACCTTTCACCCCCCCGAAATCGGTGACAATGCTGTTCAAATTTTCAACGAAATGCTTAAGCTCCTAATCAACAATTTGAATAGCAAACTCCCTGACGCTAAATTTTTGTACACAAGAGATAGAACCGCTGCTTCTTATGGTACATTTAGGACTAATTAATCATATAGTAAAATTTAAAAATTTGATAAACATGTGATGATTTGATTAATGTCAGGTAATTTCAAGGATGTGAGTGATCCATGTTGTTTGATATTTGAAGGACAATGTGTTCCAGGAAGTGTTCCATGCAGCAATAGAGATGAGTACATGTTTTGGGATGGATACCATCCAACAGATGCTGCTAGCGTGATCTTCGGAAAAATCGCCTATGATAGCATGTCTCCGTTGTATGATAGTTCTATTGATATTTGGTGATTTTATTTGACAAATTAAATCATATCTTTCAATTAGTACTAGTATGTACCCTAGGTTAGGCTATGTAAGGATTATATAAATTATAATTAAAAATATAATTTATGTACATTATTTTAATTTCATGTAAAAGCTAATTTTATTCATGATATATATTCATCGTTAGATAAATAGCGTAAAATTGTAGATTTTTCAACTTAACCATAATGTATGAATAATTAAATCCACAAGAGTAAAATTGTAAAAGAACTAAAAAAAGGTCCAATGAATAGAAAGGGGTAATTAAAAAGGCTCGAGACCCCAAAGATAGTTAAGCCTGTGAATAAGTGCCACAAAACACTAATAGTTTTGAGCCCATCGAAAAATAAATTATAAATACCAATGCAGGAAAACACAAAAACTCGATAATTGGAAAACCATCTACATTGCATTCCACATAAAACAACCTTGAATCTTGTTGATTATCGAAGAGGATCCCAAATTCATTTTTGTGTGGCATTAATACAAGTTACAACATATCACATTTACAAAAGCACAATGCAAAAGAATACGAACATTTATACTTTTTAATAATAAAAATAACTCAATAAATTAAAAATAACTTAAACAAAAAGAAGAGAATGAGTAAACTCATATATTTGGGAATGAAAATTCCTATAAAAATAAACATTCCTATCTCTAAATTATATCAAGTGTGTATTTAACGATGAACTTAAGAATACTCACTCCATGTACCTTTCAGTCATTCTTCCTAAAATTGGAAATATGTTAACCTATTGTGTGGCCAGTAGTTGCTTGCTTTCTTTAAGCCAAATTGCATTTTGTTATTAGGAATTCCACTTCTGAAGCCTCTCGTGCACCACTTAACGATGTCATGAGAAGGTTTAATATATCCATGTAAGTTTCCAAACAATCTCCGTATGAAGGGGATCACTAAAATATTTTTGCATATCAATTATATCATTAGCAATTTTAATTATACTTTTAGGCCTCGTTTACTTTTATAAGTGGAATGTAAAATGATAGGATGGAATAAAGGATAAAATTGCGAATGAGATAATTTTATATTTTTCATATTATACTTATTGTGTGGGATGAGATGAATGATGAAATGAAATAATTAAATTGATTGCTTACTTGGATGGATTAAATATTTGGGATGATACCAGAAATTACTAAAAATTCTTCATAGATAAAAAAAAATGTAATTCACACTTTTGTACAGACGCGATGTCAAATTAGGAATTTTGTTTGTCATCCCACCATAGCTAAGATGTAGGATGTCTCCATCCTTTCAAATTGATTGGACGGCACATCCGCCAATTTGTCCAAACAGTTGCGGGCCATGAATTTCATATCAGGCCCACATCCAACAATGTATGCAATGGAGATATTCACTATATGTCGTCATCCAAGCAATTATGAAATATGCCCAAGTAAACGGGCCCTTACTTTAGAGATTGGCAACAATTGCATGTGGTTTCCACATGCATAAAATTTTTCTTTGAATAATACATATTACTTATGCAATGAAAAGCATTAGGATTCTCATTTTCAACATAAATAAATATTATTATTATTATTATTATTATTATTATTATTATTATTATGCATGATATCATATGTTCATCTTATGTACACATTCTAATTTAATAAAATAATAGATATGAATGATAATTGCAATTTTAAGAAAAATTCAATTAGACAAACCAGAAACTAGTAAACTCTTAGAAGTTAATGAAACTAAATATATGATAAAAAAAAATCATGGATATCATTTAATTAGTATATGGGGGGTTGTGGGAGAAATAATGAGAGTTTTTTAGCATGTAAGTGGTTGTCAGAGAAATAATAAAAATCTTTATCTTATTTTCGTGGTTGTAGGAGAAATAATGAGAACTTGAATACATGGGTGGTCGCTTGGACATCTTATTATGATTATTACAATTATAAATTAATTTAATTAAATATGTGTGATAAGTGAAATAGGTAAATTTGATATATTCATAAATTCATATGATAACTACCTCTAATATATATGAAGTTTTAGTTTTATCCTTAATTATATGATATCTATGCATTTATTTTATAAAAAATCAATGCATTTGTAAAATTGCTAGAAATAACTTTTCTAGAGACAAAATAGGCTTTCTTTTCATAATAGTATCAATTGCTTTTTACATAAAAATAAAAATATATTTTTATTAGTGGTATATAAATTTTTTGGGAAAAAATGGGTTAAAAATAATATTTTAATGTAAAATACTAAAAATTAATAATAAAATGGCAAAAGTCTATATATAGGCCACTAATCAAATTATATTTTTTTATGTAAAAATTAATTTATTGATATCTATACTCTATCTATACTATATAAATAAGGAAGGGGCCTTACTTACACTCACCAACTGGCAGATTTTACACTACTGCGCCTAATAAGGTTGAAAGTTGTTTTTAGTGAAAGGGTATTGTTTGGGGTAGATTTGACCTGAGAGGTCAAGTAATCCAATAGATATTCTTCTTGAGGTCTGAGATCTGCAACAGCAACACATGTTAAACTAGCTAAAATGCTCCCGGCTAAGGCAATCTGACGCTCAAGTCAATTCTGGTCAAAATAGGATGATTGAACAGAATCTTGAAAGTTTATAATATATTTGGCATTACTTGGAATGTGGTTGGCTATAAGGTATTTATAGCCTTCTCCTGATGTGTGATTTGTCGAAGATGCCTCTATCAAATACATTGGGCTTTAGTTCTTACCAAGGGGTTGAGAGTCGTTTCAGATCTCGATATTGTTCCAGGTGGCTCTATCTCCTGTTTTTCAGGATAAATAGTACCTCTGGTAGGCGTCTCCCTATCAAAGGTGGTGGCAGGGTTGGTGGCAGCAAGTATACCAACTGTCACGCGTCATTAATGCGAAAGCATGTTGCCTGTCAGAATAATAAATGCAGCGTGGATCTGAGTTAGTATCGTGGTAAGTCATAAGATCGATGTAAATCGAACAGATCTAGTTGGTCGATTACGGAGAGAGTAGAATATGCTAGAATAGATGAAACTTCCTGTCGAGTGCAGTCGGTTACAATATCCTCAACTAGATAATTATTGTTGAATAGCTTAGTCCAAAACTAATATTAGGCCTGTTGGACTAAATGGGCCTCTTGAGTTATCCCATATTAGCACCAAATTGTTTTTTGCCTAAAATAACCCTAAATATATTTATATTATTTTCTTTAAGAAAAATTACATTACTCTCCACTTATTCTTCATCTCCCCATCATTAGTAACTACTCTTCATTGGTTCTCTCACTCCTTATTATACATAAGTCCTATTTCAAATACTTTCAACAATAATTAGGATTTCATAAGGTGTTCTTCTCCTATCGTCCCTCCGTTAGAATTCAACAATTCAATAAAGAAAAACAAAAAGGTATGTTATCCTTTTAAACCAAAAACACCTAGAATCATGACACTATAATTTTTTGACATTTTTGTAGTCTTATTTTGGATTTTATTTTACTTATTTGTTTATTGCATTTTAAAACTATTCATGTGATTTTATTTTTTTTGGTAAGGAAAATAATGGGAGATACCCCACCGATGGTTGGGGCTGACTTCCTATGTCTTCACTTTTTTCTCCTGTCTTTATGCCAACGAGCCTTTTGTTATAGAATGTCGTGCAAAATAAAAAGGAATCGCCAACATCAGTCGTCGGACTCTCATCTTTTCTCCATTTGCTAAGAATGGCCACATCAAGTAAGAACCAAGGCGAGAAATTAAGAAACTCGGGTTACAAACCAGAGTTTTGTAATCTCTACTGATATGCTTTTTATTAAATTTTTTCAACTTATTTTTCCCTCTTTTGCTTGGTTTTGGGACACTTCATGCTGAATTTGAAATTATTTATATGTAATGGGTTTGTGAACCGTGCAAAATAACACCCAACCAAAGAATTTGAGGTTGGTTTTTTAAACTTCATAGAACCAGTTGTTGCTTCTTCTTTTTTTTTTTCCCAGGTTACCCTAATGATTTCTTTTTATCAATTAATTTATTTGCTTCGAAAGGGATTGTTCAAGTAGATTTTGATATGATTTATATATATTTGCAATATCAAATTCAATATGTACTTGGATAAAACCTTTTTTCCAATGTGGTACATGAGGCAAATTGAGAGGATGGTGAGAAATAGTAGAATTTGTGTTGCGGCAGTGGATGAGTGGAGGAGATAATGAAAGTTGTTTAAGAGATAGCTATTAATTGATGTGAAGAATGTGATTTTGGCCATGGAGAGAAGAACTAGGATTGCTAGGAAAGTATAGAATCTCTCATGAATCTTAAATTTTTCTTTCTTTTTCCCCTTTCCCTTTGATTGAAGATAATTGAATTTTTATTTGTTTCCTTATATTGTTTCAATTATTTTTCTTTTTATAATCAAAATCTCTAGAATGAAGTTATATTGTATATTAGTTGTACATTATGTTGTTGTTATCAACTTCTAATGCTTACACGATTAATTATATGAAAAAAGAAGAACATATGTAATGAATTTCAATTACACAACATGAGGATTAATTTGAAATCACAAAGAAAAATAAAACTATTATATTCAAGGTGGTTCGAATGTCAACGAGATTGATTGATCATGTTATGTGGGCGTCCAAGCATATTGCATGGGATGTTGAGAGGAATAATTGATAAGTGAATTAGCCAAAAAGAAAACTAACTAGGATAAAAAAATGGTGACCTGGGCAACAATTCAAAAACTTTTATTAATTTATTGGCTTTGCTCCTAATTTGTTTAATATTAATAAATTGAATTCTCATTCATGAACATAAACTTTTGAGACACTAACATATATCTTTGAATTGTATGCATGGTTTGACCTTATGGAGAAAATAATTAATTTTGATTTTCACTACTTCCACTAATAAAATTGAGTTGAAAACTTATTCCATTCAATTTTTTCTTTGGATCGACACTTCATCTAGTAAATAAATCTCATTCTCCTCCTATTAAATTTGAGTATGTATAAATATCAAATAGAAGAAAAGAAATCATTGAAGACAAGAATATTCACTTTTTTAAAAAAAATAACAATTCGATGCAAAAATTAGAAATCATCTTATCAAAAAAAATTTAGACATACTACTAGAGTAATTCAGAACAAAAGTTATACAACTTATCAAAACTTTCAATTTAATTAACCATACTTATGAATTCTCAGGATTCTAATTGGTTATCTTGGCCAAGATCTTAACTACAACGTTGTCAAGTGGCTTCATAAGTTTTAACTACAATGCCATTAAAAGAGGCTCCGAGGTCTTAATCACAACATTGTTAAGAGTGGTTTCAAAGATCTTTTGCTACTATTACCCCATAGCACAATTATGGAACTTGTTCCTACCGGCAGTTTCTCGATTATTCATAGTATATATTCTTTTTATTATTTATTTCAACAAAGAATATTACGTTTTATGCAAGATCTAGAATTTTTTACTTTACATGCTCAAATCCTAAAAATAAGTTTTATACATGTGAAAAACTCTTATGAACAGTTAAATATTTGTAGATAAAATAATTCTTCAAGAAATAAACCATTAGATTTAAGAATTCAATATGCAAAATTTCCTATTTTGATGTAGAAATTATTTATGCAAAAAAGACATTTTCAATAGAAAGAAAATAGAAATTTACTCACTATTTCATGTGGAAAATGCTTATGTGAAGAGAATATATTTTATAGAAGAAAGAAAGAAATTTACTTACACGAAAACCTTAAAGCCCAAAGTTTTCCTTAGATTTGTTTTACCACTTAAACCTTCTCCACTAATTCTATGACAAAAAAGTAGGCTGTTAGTACCTCATAATGAAATTTCCTATGTATTTTTAAAGAATAAAAAGAAAAATTAGTATTTTCTTACCTCTGCTTATGACTTCTTTATTTCCTACTATATGGGTATTTACACTACTAGGCTAGGTATTTTGGAGGAAGTATTATTCATATCTTATTGAGATAATCCTAACTCCTCATATTTGATCATATTTCAATCCTAGATAATGATAATTCATAGTTGCGAAGATAATCCTAAATTCCTAACCTTATCGAGATTAGGTAGAAAAATCCTAAAATCTTTAACTTATTATGATTGGATAGTTACTAAAATTCCTAAGTTCATGACTAAATATCTAAAATCCTAACTTTTTAATGATTTAATAATTTTAGATTTTAGCTAACTGTTGCTATAGTTTAGTAATTAAATAATTGGGAATATATATGATGAATTTTTGTATAAAAATATGCCGGTACAAAAAGGAGGCCCTAAGATTTCGTAGCACTTATATTTATATGGTTTTGGCTAACCAATATGATTAGACACATTATGGGATAAAAAACTATCTAAATAGAGTTTTAAAATGGTGGAAAGACCTCTAGAATTATTCATCTATCCATAAATCCAAAAATTCCATAAAAATTAATTTTTGTCATCTTTAACTTGATGATCGTGAACCTTAACCTGTAATTACTTCATAAAATTTTGTGGGATTATTTTCTACACTACTTATGGGATTAATCATAACTTAAAATAAACTAAATAGATTGGGCTTAATACGTCTAACAAGGTATGGACCAAAGGTTAATATTTCTTTTATTATAAAAATATAATCAGAGCTTATACCATATTGCTAATTCCCAAAAAGAAACCTAATCTTCTAAACATAATTCGTCTATCTTTGATGTTTGTTCACATACGTTTCATAAAATTATGGCCCAAGTCAAATAACCTTGAATGAAAAGCTAATTTTTAGCTCCAAAATTGATATCCATAAAGTAGCCAACTTAATAGGTAATATAAAACTCAATAAATAAAGTTTCCATAAAATAATTGGCTTGACAAATTCTAGATCTTCAACAACCAAGCAATCTTTAAAAAATTATTAATAATCTAAAGTCTATATCCTCGAGATTGCAACTAAAAATCAAGATAAGCTAAAAATCAAGATAAGCGTCTAAAATAGGATCCTTAATAACCCCAAAAAGAATTCAGTTTATATCCCATATTTATTCTAAATTAAGATCCCTTAAATGTAAAATTGCAAGAAATAACTTTCATTCTAAAGACAAAATAGGCTTTCTTTTTATAATAGTATCGATTGTCTTTTACAGAAATTTTTATTGGTGGTATATAAATTTTTTGGGAAAAAATGGGTGGAAAATAATATTTTAATATAAAATACTAAAAATTAATAAAATAGTATCAAATATTATTATTTAATTTCATTATTTCATATATTATATCTCATCAGTCCAATTATATGAGAATAAAAAGATAATTATTAGATTCAACATGGATTTTATTATTTCTAAAGTACAGAAAGAAGTTTTTATTACTTAGTTAACTAATAAATTTTAATTATTTTTAATTAAAATTGCATTATAAGTTTGAAAATATAAAATGATATTATGAAAAATAAGGTTAATAAACATCATTTTCATCTCCACGTGAAATTCATGTTTTCTAGTTATTGATCTTCGCTGATCGAAGAGTGCATAGAATAGCCATATTGGTTTCTATATGGAAGTCAGTCGCATCGCCCATTGTTTTTTTTTTTTTAAATTCCTTATCGAAAAACAAAAAGAAGCCAGTGCTTCTTTGCAATATATATATATATACACTCCATTCGCTCTTCATCAGGTCAGGCTACTGCCCTCTTCGACAACAATGAAGTACACCAAGCTTAATTTTTGCTTCTTTCTGCTACCTCTTCTGATTTTACAAACTGTAGTTTTTTTCTGAACCTCAAGTTCCAAGATTCTTCATTTTCGAGGGCACACTGGTTGGTAGTGGCAGCTATAATTATCATAAAACCAACATAAAAGTTAATTACTTGCCATATGAAATTATTTTTTCGGA
Source organism: Jacaranda copaia (assembly GCA_014898725.1). Taxonomy (NCBI): domain Eukaryota; kingdom Viridiplantae; phylum Streptophyta; class Magnoliopsida; order Lamiales; family Bignoniaceae; genus Jacaranda; species Jacaranda copaia. The sequence continues at coordinate 574,679 of JACGDI010005364.1, forward strand.
AGATCCAACCAATAAATTCACCAATGATCAAACTATTGCTAATCTTCTAGGCACACCCACTTTTCATATTATTATGGTCCTTTTTTAATCTTTTATTTTTTCCATTTGTCTAATTTTATATTGTTATTTTTTTTAGTCCCTATCTCTTATAGTTGAATTGTTGGACTTTCACAAATACATTCCACTATTTGCCAATTGTCTGTACGACAACTTTCTAAGAGGAGTGAATTATGCCTCCAGCGAAGGCAGAATTCTTGATGCCTCCAGTAGCCACCACATATAATTTCCTACTCTCCCTTTCTCTCTCCCTTCCTCTCTCTATCTCTATATATACAAATATATATTGTGACTTGATCTAAATAACCAGATTAAATCCCAATAAATTAAATGTGCATATATAATCTAGCTAAAACACATGCCTAAATAATAACATATGATATTGGTCTGTTTATTGCCATAAGAAGCAAGTGAGTAGAACTAAACTTGGGGAGAAAATTCAAGGGTTGAACTCGACAACTCTTATGTTTTGAGCTGGAGTTCGACACATAACAAAAGTTAAAGTACAATCTCTTTGCTTATGAAGCAATAATTAAAGCATATATATGGTACTTACCCATTGGATAGACGTGTCAATTGATAGGATATTACTTATTCAGATTCATGCTCTAAATTAGTCAAATAACAATACCATAAATTTTATCTGACTCTAAAATGCTCAAAACAATGAGACCTTTATTCTACCTTACCCAATATACCCAAACATCCATTGGGTCTAACTTATTAGATTTAACTTTTTAATACATAGATTAATTTTTACAATAGATATTAGAAAAATTGTTTGGAATACAGGACAAAAAAATATTACAAAGATTTACTTAATGTATACATTTAATTTAATCGTGAAATTTAATTTAATAAAATTTTACATTTCATTTTGGGTATTTTAATAAGCAAAAGTCAAATAAATTTTTTTTTTTTCTCCTCTCCTCCTATTATGTTTTACCTTCCTAATGTTTTTCAAAATATATTACTTCTTTACTCTTTTTAATTTTGTGCTTTCCATTCTCTATTCAAATAGTTTTATTTCATATAATATACTCAAGAAATATAAGTAAGTAATTAAAATATATATTATCATATAAAAACTTATAAATATCCTTAAATTTATATATATTAAAAAAACACCATTAATATACATTTAGGTTTGGTATTGGTAATTATTAGGTTTATAGGTTAAATTTAAGTGCAGTATAATAGACAATCTTTTGGGTACTGGGTATAGAGGTAATTTAGGGTATAGATCTTACCTAAATTCATTATATTATTTTTAATAAGTATAGGTATAGGTATACATATAAGTTTGTGAATGATTTTTTGGACTTAAATAAAATATTACCCTATCCATTGATGGGTCTACCATCAAGTCACAATTAAACCAACTAGCACCAGTGAGCCCGAGCTTGGAATGAATCACGTTACAATTGGCATATTTTACTTTTCTAAACCATTCAAGAGCCCCCTCTAAGAGTATAAGGAATTGGGTAACGGGCTCTTCATCGTTTTAGCTATTGATTCCTACCTGACTAGCACTATTTCAATTTGATTAAAATCAAATTTTGAAATGAGCTCCAAGCTAGTATAAGTTTAGCTTTCTATGCACTAGTAATCACTACAAAAAAATTGCATTTTAGATAATAAAAAAATTTGTAACAAAGGTTTAATTTGTCGCAAGAACATGTTTATTGTAACAAACTATAAATGTGGTGACCAAAAATTTACTTTTTTGTGACAATAATGAGATGGTCGCTAGAATAAGTAATATTTTGTTACAAAAGATAACTTTCTAGTCACATTTAGACATTATCCTTACAAAAAGTAAAATTTTGTTATGAAAAAGTTATTTTTACGTGACAAAGCAAAATATTCGTTACAAATAATGTTGTATCGTCATGAAATTTTTTTCCTTTAGTGACAAATATAAAACTTGTAACAAAAACATTTATCATTGTAAAAAATAATTACTATTTAATTAAAATTAGTAAAGGATACTTGGATTGGATAATTCGAACCTAACCCAATATAATAGATATTAGTTTATTTGGGATGATTATCTAAACTATTATAAAAAGAAAGGGTTTTGAGTCTAAATTGAAAGTTATTTTTAAATTACTAAAATAGACAATTCAATCCGAAGAGTAAAATGAAAAATTTAATCCATGAAAATAGTTTGGATACCAATGTTATTAATATCCCAAATTTATCCCTTGAATTCTTTTACAAAAATATTTTAATGGTAAGGCTAAAATGGTATTTTTTATGAAATTCACTAACCCACCAAACACGTATACGAATTGTATCATTCCCACAACTCTCACAAACACTTAGAAAAACTATACCTCTATTCCAAACCATATATCCATCCTCCATTGAAGTATTAGAAGAATCATACATATCATTCTTAAAACTTAAAAGCCATGACTGAGATGTGAAGTAATATGTATTTGTTATGAATTAGGTTATATTATAATGAAGGAGAAGTATGCATAAAAAATATAATACTCAAAAAATATTTATACACGTAGAATCGTGTGTAGCAACTGCTAGTTTGAGGTAAAAGGTTGGATTCTCATTAATTTCATTTGTTGAATCAAATCAAAAACTCTCTTTATCAAAATAACTAAGTATGTTTAAATGAAAATAGCCAACATTTAATAAAATAAAATAAAAATAAAAATAAATACTGTGTATGTGAGCTCTTTAGGTTTAAATTTGTACTTGTCTAGTTTATAACTTATGCTACCTTATATTTTAATTATACCAAACTCGATGAAATTGAAAATATAAGATATTTTTTTATTTTCATATATTCTCTTGATATTATTTAGACAAAATAACTAAAAGAATTCTTATAATAAATTTCTATATCCAAAAAATCTATATAAATATTTTTAATCCAAAAATTTAGCAATTAATTTTTTTGGCTAAAATAGAAATAATTTCTTAATTAAGAATTTGTTGAATTGATTTTATAATATAAAATCTTTTTATTTAGGTTGTTCAATTTTATTTTTATTAGTCAATAAAGATTAGTTTCAGTATATTAAGGGTCTGTTTACTTTGTTGGACGAGGCATCCAACCTTTGAGGTGTGATAAATTTTATCATACCTTTGTTACTGCAATTTCAAATAATTTCTAATTACGACACCAATTAAACAATTTAAAAATAATTAAAAATATTAAATATTAAAAAATATTTATGCTTGGAAATATATTAAAAATAATCTCTTTATGTTTGGAAAAAAGAAGAAATAGTTGGATGTTGTATTGAAATGAAGAAAACTTAATTTCTTTATGCTAAATAGAAAAATATTTTAACTATGGGTACTTCAGTCTTTTATAATTTATCCAAGTATTATAATTCATGTTTATGTAAACATTCTCAGTACAATAATTCAATTTTATCATTCATATCATCTCACAAAGTAAACATAATATAAAAATATAAAATTATCCTAATCCTACTTTGCATCCCTCATTTCATCCTATCACCCCACATCCCATATCACAAAGTAAACAGGCCCTGAATATTTTGAAAAACTATTTTTGAACTATGATGTTTATAAATTAAAATAATAGAAATAATTTTAATTTTTAATTAAAATAACAAAAATAATTTTAATTTTTAAAATAGAAATAATGAAAAGAAAAATTAAATTTACAATACATACTTTGCATGACAAGACATTTGTTACAATAAAATTAACTTTGTCACCTAATCATAAAAACTTGCTTTTGGCAGTAAGAATAGGTGCCCCTTTTTCTCCCTCTTTTTTTCTTTTTTCCCCCTTCTTCTTCCCCTTTTTTAGTTTATTGCTCACTTTCTTCATTTGTTCATAAGTCTTCATTCTTTCACTTCTCTTGGTTGCAATCGAAAGTACATTTCTCTCCTCCCTATGTGTGTTGTTTTCTCCTCTCCTCCTTCTCCCTTCTTTATTTTCAAATGGCATCACTCGATTCCTTTCTTGTTTGTTTTGGATTTTTTCTTCAATCGATTTTAGGTTGGCTCAAATTTGGTGTCTCATTTGGTCAAGTAATCTTTCTATTCTCATTTCCCCCTCATTTTCTCCATGTCTTGCTCGTTTTAGTTTTGTTTTTCTCTTTTCAATTCATTATAGTGTTTATAGTTTTTTATTTCTTTCTTTTTTCTTTCTTTTTTTCTTTTCTGCTTTGGCTTTGTATTTTAGATTAATAATATATCAAACTAATGGGTAGTGACTAATTTGAGGACGGATGGGGGTTATTTCCAAATGAGGGATTTTGGGTAATTTTTAAAGTGCTTAAAGTGATCAAAGATCTGGATATTTACTAATTGATTGTCTTTGTTTTTGTTAACTTTCCAAGAATGATCTGTTTGTTTTTGGAATTGTGCACCTCAAAGTTGCGCAAGTTTTTAGAATTTACTAGTTAATACATCAAAGCGACTGGCTGTGTTAACTGGTTTCCAGTCCAGAAACTGGACTGCACAGTTCAAAAACTGGATTGGACAGTCCAGAAACTAGTTTTTACAGTCTAGAAATTGGACTGTACACTCCAAAAATAGGATTGGAATCAGTCCAGATTCTGGATTGTTAAAAACTGGTTTACAGTCCAGAACTGGACCACACCAATCCAGTTTCTGGACCAGTCCAAAAACTCTTCTAGACTGGTTGACAGTTCTGTTAAACCACTCCAGTTGCTGGACTGGATTCCAGTCCAAACCAATGCAGTAAGAAACAAAACTGAAAACAGAATCAGTCCAAGCATCTTTACTTTTTAGTAGTGTTTATGGTATTAGTTCTTTCATCTTCACTTTTTATGAAATTATAATTTAATTTTGTTCACATAAATAAAATTTAATATTAGAGATGCTTATGAACATAAAATTTATTTATGTTACAAATAATCTTAATATTTTAAATATTTTTTTCATTTCATTAGATTTTGATATATTTTTTAATTAAATAAATTCTTCTTATGATATAAAATTTTTTTCTTGGTGTAGGTGTGGATAAGAGTTAGATTGCTGAAAAGGATAGATTCAGTTCTATTTATATTACGAGTGTGGAATCATTTCTAAAGTTTTCAAGAGAGAATGTTACATGCTCCGACAATAAGGTCCTTTTTCCATGCAATGATTATCAAATACCAAATGTAAAAGCTTTCTTGAAGTTAAAAGAGACTTGCACTTGAAAGGCTTTTATATGCACTACAAGGAGTGGATATATCATGGAGAATATAAAGTCCCACGGTCTTTTTCTTCCATACCAAACAGTTATACTAATGATTTTGGGGATCATGATAATAATGCTGATGATATTGAAACAATTGATGAATTGTTTGAAATGATTGGGGAGATGAATTATGCGAAAGAACCTGAACACTCTTCAGAATCAAATATAGAAAATTTTGATAGACAATTGAGCGATATTAGACGTGAACTATACCTGGGCTGCAAGAAGTATTCTTTATTATCTTTCATTGTCAAGTTACTACATATTAAAGTGTTGAATAGGATGACTGATAAGGCAATGAACATGATACTTGAATGATGAAAGACATGTTACCAAAAGGTAATATCGTGCTATAAATAAAAGGATAAATTGATTCATTGATAAATTGAATACGCCATTCAAAGGAATTTTTTTTGCCATTTAATTTATCATGTTATTTAATTAATTTTTATGGCATATTATTATGTCATCTAAAGAAATATTTTGTGACATTTTAACATCACTGCATACATTTTTTTATTACATGTTAGCATGTCATTTAAAATTATTTTTTTGATATTTTAACATATCATTTATTATACTTTTCGTAGCGTATTATCTTTTCATTTAAAGGAATTTTGGTGGCATTTTAATATGTCACTACATATATTTTTAATGGCACATTGGCATGCCATTTAAAATTTTCTTTAATGGCACTCTAGCATGTTATGTAATGCATTTTTTGTGATATGTTAATATACCATCTAATACATTTTTTCTTACATTTTATTAATGTCACAATAGAGACAAATTAATGACATTTATACCTTTAGCTACACCGCTAGAAGTGACACTTTAAAAAACTGTTATTAAATATAAAATTGCCACTATAACATTATTTAAGTTGCACTTTCTAATGCCACTAAATACAAATTTTCTTTTAGTGTGCAACTCATGCAATAACTATCATTTAAAAACCATCCACCCTATAGTTAATATTATAATTTTATTCTAACTTTTTATTTTTATTTATATAAAAATTTAAATAAATATATTCAAATTACTTAAAAAATTATACTATATAAAAAATAAATAATTTTTTATTTATTTTATACTATAAAAATTTTAGTATTCACAAAGTGTGCTAAAATCATTTATTTCCGTAAAAAGGTTGGATGGAAACAGGGAAGGAAATAATTCTTAACGTCAAAGAAATTAGTTAAAACTTTGTCTGATCGCCAAGGCACTACTTAATGCAAAATTTGGATGAACCTATATATATAAATACAACAGCATAGAACAGGGAGATGGTCACACAAAATACAACATTAGCTAGACAAGCCATATAAAAAAATTTGTAGCATTCATACCAAGCAAAAGAAAAAGGGGAAATGTAACTACGATTATGTTTAGAACTAATTCTAAAAACTTGTGATAAATCAAATAATGAGTTTGCTGTAATTAGAAACATAATCATACAATTGAAACACAATAAACATATAATAATTAAGTTACGTTCATTGAAAAATATATTAACATAGAAATATAAAATGATTTTTTTATCAACAATATATAAATAATTTACTACTCAATTTTCTAATATCCACATTGTTCGTGTGTTTTCAACTCGTTTTCAGAATAGAATGTCAACATATGTGTGTATATATGGTCACAACTAATTCTGGTCTCATTTTAGAAGGATAGGGGCGTTAACTGTTGGAGTAAACTAACAGTTAAATTTTGACGAGCGCAGTTGACTTTCTTAATGGAACCAAATATGACGACAACTATTTCTAAATCCACCGAAAAAGACCAAATATGACAACTAATTTTTAATTATAAATAGCAATTTTTCTAAAAATAATAAAAAGACTGATGAAGTTATTTTTTGCCAGGTGGTTCTTGTGAACTGGGTTGTGGGGCCAATAGACCAGCAAATAGTGGATAGATTAGAACATAGTAAAGGGGTAAGTCAAGTCTTGTAATTAAGGAATAAATGTTAGGATAGTCGAATGTGACCTCGATTATGGCCTTCCAATGCTTAAGTCTGTGATAACTCGATAAGAAGGTCAATGCGCAAAGTGAAGGCTTAGAAGTGAGTAAAAATCAAACCTTTCAGTCTGAAATGGGAATATTTATAATGTTTGTTATTTGAGGGAGACAATGGAGTCGAAAAGACCATATTATCCCCACTAAATAATGAAATCCTGTCTCTTCACATTGGGGCTTCGGGAGTTATTTTAAGGTTAGCTAGCCATCATACTTTTGACCAGCTGAAAATAAGAGGTACCTTTATTGTGATTAATACGGAGGTGATCAATTGACAGAGTCATTAATGAGGATAGGATAGTAGTTCAACAACATTAAATGCGGAAGTAACTAATGGCGAATGCTGCAATTAATGTGGTCATGACTTGAAGATAACTTGGTATGCTTCATTGGTCGACTACGTACGGTCAAGGGAATTTTGGTTATAGAGACCGTGGGTTATACTTTAATGATGAACAATATTGGATCAATTGATTTTACCTAAGGTTGATAACTTACTTGAAGCTTTATTTGGATCTCATAGCTAGGCCTCTAAGAAGAACTGGGCAAGGTCTCTAACATTGGGCCAGTGGGCCAAGAGTATTGGGTTTGATATAATCACCCATATCAAAGTCTATAAATTATAAATTAATTATTCCAAAAATTTATAAAAGTAAAATATAACATTTAAATTACATGTTTTGAATATTACAAAAATAAATTATATATTATAAAATAAGTAATTTGATAAAAGAAAATACACCTTTTAAAATAATTATGTCAAAATATCATAAGGGAGAAGAGAGAGATAGCAATAGGCTGGCGTAGAGTCCAACTAGGGCCAATTGGTTAGGGCTTTGGGGAATTAATTCCGGTAATGAATTATAAGGGATATTTTGAATATAATTTTACGTGCTTTGAACAGTAGTGTTAGAAAATTTAAAGTCTTATTTGTTTAACTTTTGAAAGTAAAAAAATATTATGGGTGATGGTAACCAAACATAGCTATAACTTTTTATTTTGTTTAAATAAATATTTAAATAAATACATTAAAACTATAAAAATTTATAGAATACTAGTAATTGTGGTACCCCGACATTGCGTGCATAAATTTAGATTATAGTATTAATTTTAATTGTATAGTTAAATAATAAAATTCTCAATATTATATTTAAAGAACAACTAATGGTTTGATTTTGGATTAATATTAAAAAGAATATATGGTTCATTTGTGAATTGTGCAGGAGAAGAAAAGAATGTAGAGAAATAAAAGCAGAAATAAATGATTTTAATTGTCTAATGGACATATCAAAATTTAATGTAACGGTGTAAAAATCGTCGTCTGTGAATGTAAAAATATAAATTTATTCTTTTTATATAGTATAAGTTTTATAGAAAAATAAATAAATATTTTATTCATTTTATATTATTAAAATTTTAAGACATACATCAAAACATGCCAAAATCACGAGGCCATAGTCGTGATTCACGCACCCCAGTTTGCTTTGTTGACTAATCTCTATTTTCGGAAACATCCGAATAGGGATGAGTACGAAGAGTCGAGGAAAGAAAGTTAAGGAGCAAAAAGAGTACGAAGACAAGGCAAAAAGAAAAAAAGAAGTACGAGCATAGAAAAAAAAATTACTATCTTTGCTAAAAATAAGGAAGACTGTCGATATACATATTTTTGGGGTTGCGCTGTGTCCCCTCAACTATATAAAATGTTTCATTCAGCCCCCCAAACTTATTAATTGTTGCAATTAACTTATTGTATTCAATGTTTTTGATAAATGTTGGCCTTTACGCCATTGTATTTGTATAGATCCTAATATATTTTGATTATTTTAATTCTAAATTCGATGTCAATTTATTGACTAACTAAAACTTTTTTAACTATAATATAGGAAAAGTAATTAATAACTAAAACAACTCAAATTTTAAAAATTAACATAACGAATGACTATAACTAATACAAGAAGAGTTAAATTTAAAATATTATTTTTATTTGAACTTAAAATTAAGTTATTGTCTATTTAATATAAATTAATTTGGGCTATTTGTAATAAAGATGAATAAAATACATTTTTTGTTAGCTTAATAACTTTTTTATTGATAAACATATAGTTGATTATTTTTACTCAAAAAACTCCAAGATTTCTTCAAACACATTTTTATTCAATTTGTTAAAAAGAGAAAGAATAGAACTAAATTTAAGTTAGTGGAGATATACTTATCATTTATGTCCAAAATGGTCAAGCTTCAATTATATTACCCATTTAAAAATTAATTTAAATAATTCAAACTATGTTTCATGTTTAATATTCTCATGCGTTATTATGACAATTTAATACTTTAGTTTTCATAATATAAATTTTAAAATCTATCAATTATTTATTTTATGTTACAATTATCAAAAAAATATTTTTTTCCAGTTAGTAAAGAATTTCAAGTTGAGTATGGGGTATCACACACCTCATCAACAAACATTGAAAACTATATATGTAAAATTTATCCAAACATTTAAGTGGTAGGATTTAGGGGGTGAATGAGACATATTATATAGTTGAGGGCATCAACGGCATTGGACTCTGGTATTCACGTGAAATTCGTGTTTTCCTTCAAAATGCCGATAGTGCCCCTAGCCTTATTCAATTTATGGGAGTCAGTGCATAGAATTGCCTCATTGGTTTCCATATGGAAGTCGCGTAAAAGAAAGCATTGCTTTTTTGCAGAACACATACAGCATTCACTCTTCATCAGGTCAGGCCACCGGCCTAGCCTCCACTGCCCTCTTCAACAAAAATGAAGTACGCCAAGCTTAATTTATGCTTCTTTCTGCTGCCTCTTCTGATTTTGCAAGCTGCAGCTCTTTCTAAACCACAAGTTCCATGTTTCTTCATTTTTGGGGACTCACTGGTCGACAGTGGCAACAATAATGATCGCAAAACCAACCTAAAAGTTAATTATTTTCCATATGGGATTGATTTTTTGGAAGGTTCAACGGGCAGATTCACCAATGGTCGAACTATTGCTGACATTTTAGGTACACCCACTTTTTATGTTATTATGCTCTCTTTTTTTCCCCCATGTAATTCTATATTATTATTTTGAGTCCCTTTCCTTTATAGGTGAGTTGCTAGGCTTTCATAAGTATATTTCACCATTTACAAATTTTACAAATGACGACATTCTAAGAGGAGTGAACTATGCATCTGGTGGAGGTGGAATTCTTGATGTCTCCAGCAGTCAATTTGTACAATTTTTCCCTCTCCCTCCTTCGCTCCCTCCCTCCTCTCTCTCTCTCTCTCTATATATATATATATATTGTCTATGAATTGATCTCTAAATAACCAAATTGAACATTCATAATCTAGCCACACACATACCTAAATAATAACATATGATATTAGTCTATTTGTTGTACTAAGCTTTAAACAAGCAATTGAGTAGAACTAAGCTTGGTAAAAAAAATATATCAAATGTTGAGTTTGACAAAATAAAAGATAAAGTTTGACTCAGTAAAATAAAATTCTCTTCCTTGCTAAATATTTACTGAACAATATGGTACTTATCCACTGGGGGCACAATTAAACCGGCCAAAACCAGTGAGCCCAAGCTTGTGAGGAATCAAGTTAGGATAAACGTATTATACCTCTCTAAATCGTTCATGAGTTTCCCTCCGAGGGTCCCAAAGGAATTGGGTAAAAGGGCTAGCTCTACTTTTTTACAGCTATCGATCTCTACCCAACCAACATTATTTCAACTCTTAAACTCAAATTTTGAAATGAGATTTAAGTCATTGTAAGTTCGGCTTTGTGGGCATTGCTAGTAGTCCAAATGTTTCAAGTAACTATGATATGAAATTTGTATTTTTACAAATAAATTGTGATATCTAAAATGTTATTTTTTTCTTTTTTATCTGCAAGGGTGATGTAATCAGTTTGAGCGAGCAATTATTGAATCACGAAGTTATAGTTTCTCGTGTTGCTAAATTACTGGGGAGTGAAACAGCATCCAAACAATATTTAAATACGTGCATCTATTTTGTTGCAATGGGCAACAATGATTACCTCTCCAATTATTTCCATCAATTATACTCCTCAAATGCGTTATACACCCCACGACAATTCGCCGCACTTGTCATTTCCCAATATTCAAAGCACCTCCGAGTAAGATATTCTTTTCCCTTTTTCTGACATATAAAATCTAATATATATATATATATAGCTACTTCTTTTCCTTTTCAATTAAACAAAAAAAATTTCTTCCTTTTATTAGAGGTTGTACAATTATGGAGCAAGAAAAGTAGCCGTGGTTAAACTTGGTAAATTAGGCTCTGTTCCAAAAATGTTGGCCACCTATGGCTCCTCCGAAATTGGCAACAATGCTGTTCAAATTTTCAATAAAAATCTCAAATTTCTTATCAATGGTCTCAATAATGAGTTTCCTGATGCTAAATTTGTATATACAAGAGACATATCCAGCGCTTCGTCATATGGTAAGTATGTCACATCATTTAGAGTTGATTAATTTTATATATAGTAAAAGTGAAAGTGTCTGATGTACTAACGTATATGATGTTTGATTATGTGGATTACAGGTAATATTAGGATTTTGAGTGCTTCATGTTGTCCCGTACAATTGAATATCAGCGGATTTTGTCTTCAGGGAATTGTTCCGTGTAGCAACAGAGATGAATATATGTTCTTTGATGCACTCCATCCGACAGAGGCTGCTAATTTGATTTCTGCAAAAATGGCCTATAATGATATGTCTTCATTATATGCTGATCCAATTAATATTTGGTGATTCATGTAAAGATTCAAATCTTTTATTTCATTTAATATTTTATCTTTTATTCCATCTTATCAATACATACTGATTGCATTTAAATATTTTTTAAAAAATATTTAATTATAAATTTTATGTCTTTGATAATGTGTACCTAAAATACAATACAAGATGAAATGCTTGGCTTGCGAGATCGATCCCGTTCTCTTTTTGTATTTCTGCAGTGCGCACTTTGGGCCTTCTCCTTGGTTGGAAAAACCCATTAAGGTCAACATGTGCAATCATTTCAAGATGTTTCGGGAACATTTCTACTTGCATATGCAAAAAGAAACCCATTGGTGGAATTATTTCTCCATCTCCCATCTTAAAAAGCTCCATTTTCAATCCTCAATCCCAAGTTATAAATTAAAGAAGGTTTTGGAGAAAATAAAGATCTCGTATCTCTTAGAAAAAACCTTTTGAAGGGAAAATTGAAGATAAAGCTAATTGATTTTTTTACTATAGTTATAAAGAATATTAACATTCATATCCCCTAGCTACCTTCTTTTTTTCTTCTCCTTTGCACTATATTTGATTTAAGAATTTTGATAAGGAAAAGAAAATATTAGGGAAAAGGAAAAGAAAATTAAAAAAAATATAAAATTTCAAATTTGTTTGGTAGTTAAAGAAAACAATGAATAAAGGAATGATAGAAGTGTCAAAGAATGAGATATAGTAATTCAATGTAAGAAAAGTTTATTTTCCTTACCATTTTGTAAGGAAAATTCATTCTCCTCAAATACACTATATATCCCTTATGTTTTCATTTCTTTAGTATTTTCTTATCAATCAAACAATCAAAAATATTTTCTTAATATTTTTTTTTTCTTTTACTCACCAAAATTCATAAAACCAAATATAGTGTTAATGTATATTATGGTCTCGTGAATTGCATTTTCTTAGTGGATCAAAAATTGGATGGAATCAAAAATGCCATCGCAGACAAAAGAACATTTTGCTGCAGAGATAGAGTCCATCCGTAATACATGGGCATTCCCATAATTAACCAAAGCACATTAAGTTCAACCGCTCCAATCATTCAAGGTGTTGCGGTGCATTTCTAGTTTTATGGACAAAAAGAAGCCGATTGCTGCAATTATATCTCCCTATATATATATCTCATCTTAGAAAGCCCCAGTTTTAATCCTCAATCTTCAAGTTATAGATTTTGGAAGGTTTTCGACAAAAAAGAAACTCTCACATCTACCGAAATAACTATTCGAAGGGAACATTAAAGGCAAAAGTAATTGATTTTTTTTTCCCATACTTTTATAGACATTAACATTTTTATTCTTTTAAATTTAGACAGACTATCCAAATAAGGAGAATAGCTAAATTTTTGTAATTTTTTGGGAGGTAATGATAATTATGATTTCTCGAGGATCAAGTGATTATATATATATATATATATTTACAGAGGATATTAACATTTATACCCCTTTAATTTAGATTTATAATTGCCCCACTCTCTTTTTGGCATTCCTGTAGTGCGCACCATGGGCCTTCTCCTTCATTAGCAAAAGCCCATTAAGCTTAACAGCTCCAATCATCTCAAGATGTTTTGGGGCATATCTACACTCATACACAAAAAAGGGAAGCATATTAGTCCAAATCCCAAGGTACAAATTTGGAAGCTTTTTGAGAAAAATAAAGATATCAACTCATACCTCTAAACAACCTAAATTTGGGAGGAGAAATACATATATTGGACATGTATATGTGTATATATGTGTCAAACACTCTACGTGTAGTTGAAAAATGTTCATCGCCTACACAAAACTAAATTGAGATTATTAATTAATTGTAACTCAATCTTAATCAATGAAATTTGCAAATAGCATATTTGATTTTGAGTCAGGATCAAGCCAACAAATACACAATTGATACCCATCCAAATGAATTCGGATCTTCTTTCTTTATTCGTTCCTTTTCTTCTATCTCATCTATTTGTTTTCTCCAAGGATGCGAATGAGTTAAGCAAGTTCACAAGTCTCATAAGTCAAGTTCGAATTAAGTTGAATTAGATTCAACTTTAGCTATAGCTAATATTGAGCAATCTATTTTTGGGCTTAAGGCTCATGACTTGATATCTAATTTAATATTATTTTTATTGAATAAATAAATATTATATTATTATTATTTAATTTTGAGTTTAAACTCGAACTCGAGCTCACAATTGTTCAAAGTTCACTTGACAATTTGAGTTTAATCAAGTCAATTCATACTTAAATTTTCATTGAGTCAGTTTCAAATTCAAAATATTAAACTCATCAAACTCAATTTTTTTTCAAATAACTTGGATTGACTCAATTGCATCCTTATCTTGCTCCGTTTCTCTCTCTTTTTAATCTATTTATCGTTTTTGTACTTCACCCCTCATGATAATCGTCTTTCTTTCTCTCTTTTCTCACTTTTTCTCCATTTCCTCCGTTTTTTAAATATATTGAATAATGTTCTGTATGGCGCCAGACAACGAATTTTCTATTTGTAGTGAGAGGCAGAGAGAAGGCAAAGTCTTGGGATGTGGAGAAGTCCGCACATCGGGGAAAGATGATCTTACAAATTCATGAGTCGACGATATTTTCATAAAACATCTAATAAGAAAATTAAAATTTTGACTTGGGCGGATTATTAATTCTAATATTAAAATACACTAATCATTGTGACACGTTATTCAAGTTTATATAAATTTAATTTATTATATTATTAATATTAATTATATTAAAAATAATAAAATATTCAATTTTTTCCAACAATAATATAATTTTTAAAATTAATCATGCTAAATGACATATAATATTGTTGATTAATATAAATTCAATATAACGGATTATTTCTATGTCAAAAGTTCAAAAAAATAAAATATACCTACTTACACATTTCATGAATTTTTCATTATGTTTTAACCATACTACTTATGTTTTTAATTTTATATCAACTGACATATAAATGTATTTTTAAAATTAAATTAAAAATTAATAGTACAATTAGTAATTCCAAATTTAATGTAACATAACGTAACCGTCACTTTGATTGTAAGAAAGAAGTCTACCTATTTAATTTATATAGTACAGATGATATCTTTTAGAATAATAAAAATAAAACAGTAAATTTTTAGGGGCGAAAATATAAATATTTTGACCTAAATTATCCAATAACGCTCATAAAATACACGAACTTTGTGAGGGGGTTATTTTTCCCTGGCCTGTAGTTTTTGCCTTTGGATAAGCCACCATTCATTAAGATGGTGTTTCAATAAAAAGAAAAAAAGAAAATGGTGTTTTGTCAGCTAATATTGGAGTAATATTAATTTTGATAAAAATTAAAAAGCATAATCCTTTTTTAATATTTTTTGAGTGATGGGCCTAAAATGTCATCATATTATTTATTTTTAATTACGTCTCAACTATCATTTTAAAATCATCCACCCTATAGTTAATATTATAATTTTATTCTAACTTTTTATTTTCGTTTATATAAATATTTAAATAAATATACAGATTCAAATTATTAAAAAAATAATATTATATAAAAAATAAATAATTTTTTATTCATTTTATA
Organism: Jacaranda copaia; assembly: GCA_014898725.1. Classification (NCBI taxonomy): domain Eukaryota; kingdom Viridiplantae; phylum Streptophyta; class Magnoliopsida; order Lamiales; family Bignoniaceae; genus Jacaranda; species Jacaranda copaia. The sequence continues at coordinate 590,348 of JACGDI010005364.1, forward strand.
CCATAAAAAAATTTTATTCACATAGAGTGTGCTACAATCATTTATTTCCGTAAAAAGGTTGGATGGAAAGAGGGAAGGAAATAATTCTTAACGTCAAAGAAATTTGTTAAAACTTTGCCTGATCGCCAAGGCACTACTTAATGCAAAGTTTGGGATGATATATATATACACGCACAACTGCATGGAATAGGGAGATGGTCACACAAAATACAACATTAGCTAGATAGGCCATACAAAAAAAATTAGTAGGCATTTATACCAAGAAAAAGAAAAAGAAAAAGAAAAATGTAACTACGACAATGTTTAAAACTAATTCTAAAAACTTGTAATAAATCAAACAATGAGTTTGCTGTAATTAGATACTCATACAATTGAAATATAATAAACATATAATATTCGTTGAAATATATATTAATATAAAAATATAAAATGATTTTTTTATCAACAATATATAAATAAATTTACTATTCAATTTTTCTAATATCCACATTGTTTGTGTGTTTTCAACTCATTTTCAGAACAAATGTCAACATATGTGTGCGTACATGTACATAACCGCAACTAATTCTGGCCTCATTTTACAAGGATAGGTTCGTTAATTGTTGGAGTAAACTAACAACAGTTAAATTTCGACAAGCGCAGTTGACTTTCTTTATGGAACCAAATATGACAACTATTTTTTAATTATAAATAGCAATTTTTCTAAAAATAATAAAAAGATTGATGAAGCTATTTTTTGCAAGTTGGTTTTGGTGAGCCAGGGAAGTGAGGGCAATCAACCAGAAAGATAGTGAATAGATTAGAACACAGTAAAGAGATGAGTCGACTCCTGTAATTAGGGAATAAATGTTAGACTAATCAAGTGCATCTTCGATTATGGCCTTCCAATGCTTTAAGTCCATGATAATTCGACAAGAAGGTAAACGAGCAAAGTGAGAATTTAAAAAAGAGTAAAAATCCTGCCGTTCAGTCTAAAATTGGGGTATTTGTAGTGTTTGTTGTAGAAGGGAGACGATGGGGTCAAAAAAACCAAGTTCTCCCCACCGCACAGTAAAGTCCACTCTCTTAAAATTGGGGCTTTAGGAGTTATTTTAGGGTTAGCTAGCCATCATGCTTTTGATCGACTGAAAATAAGAGGTGCCCTTGTCGTAATTAATGCAGAGGTAACCGATTGATAGAGTCATTAATGCTAACAGAATAGTAGTTCTGCAGCATTAAATGTGGAAGTGACTAGTGACAGATGCTGCAATTAAAGTGGTCGTGACCCGAAAATAACTTGGTCCGCTTCATTGGTCGACCACGTACCATCGAGGAAATTTTGGTCATGGAGACCTGAGTTATACTTTGACGCCAAATACTATTAAGTCAATTGATTCTGCCTGAGGTCGAGAACTTACTTGAAGCTTTATTTGGATCTCACAGTTAGGCCTCTAAGAAGAACTAGGCAAGGTCTTTAAAGGGTTCGATATAATCACCCATATCAAAGATTATAAATTATAAATTAATTATTCAAGAAATTTATGAAAGTAAAATATAACATATAAATTACATGTTTTGAATATTACAAAAATAAATTATATATTAAAAAAAGTAATTTGATAAAAAAGAAATACACCTTTTAAAATAATTATGTCAAAATATTATAAAGGAGCAGAGAGAGGTAGAAATAGGCAGGCATAGAGTCAAGCTAGGGTCAGCCAGTTAGGGCTTTAAGGAATGGATTCTTATGATGAATTATAAGGGATATTTTGAGTATAATTTTACGTGTTTTGAATAGTAGTGTTAGAAAATGTGAAGTCTTATTTGTTTAACTTTTGAAAATTAAAAAATATTGTGGATGGTAGCAACCAAACAGGGCCATAACTTTTTTATTTTATTTATATAAAAATTATACAATACCAGTAATCGTGGCACCTGGATCGACTGTCCAAATCCTGATGGATAACACACTGGGTTATCCTTTCTCACAAGCCTCCACTTTTTGAAGCAAACAGCTGCTTACACTTAATTATGCATCATATCATTCATGATCAGGCCAACCAAACGAGGGCAAAATGCAAATAAAATACATGAAACATTTTTTGGGTTCGGGTTTAGCCTATATTTTTTTGCCGTAGACCGTTAGGCGAGATGGTGTCAATCTACCAGCTAATTCTGTAGTAGATATTGCACGAAATGGGGGACTGGAAATTAAGGACATAATTCCTAAAGTCAAGGAGATGTTAGGTCGTTATGGTACTGTTGCAAGGTGCAACGTTGTTCCTGCCCTATATTAAATTTTAGTCATAAAAGAAATAGTTAAAATTTACCTGATCCCCAAGCTGTAATTATTTAACGTGGGGTTGTCAAGTATTACGTATTTATTTGCTTTAATGATATTGTCTTCATATATGTGTATATGATTTGGATTGGAATTTAAATCATAATGAACTCTTAATATATATGTATAAATTTATTAAAAAAAATACTTAATGTAAAGTTTGAAACCTAACGAATTCTTGATATGCATATATGTAAATAGAAAAATAGTTGATGCAAAACTTGGCTAAATCTAAATATTTAACTCCAGAAATGGGCAGATGGCAACATAAATGCAGTGTTAGGTATATAATAATGTACGACCATCTAGAAAAATATAGAATTGATGACACCTAGTAGGTATTTATACCAAAAGAAAAAAAAATTAACTACAAATATACTTATACATACTCAATCATAAAAAATTTGTTAAAGTTCGAACTTTAAACTTCACATATAAGGATTATAAGGGCGATACTACTCAACTAATTGACTAGTTAATAAATTTAATTTAATTAGAAATGGAATATTTACATTAGCATAGAAATATAAAATGAATTCATTTATCAACAATAAATCATAATATATATATATATATATGTATATATAAACTACTGCTCAAATTTTATAATACTTGCACATGTTTAATGTGTTTTGGACACAATTTAGTAATGTCAAAATGTACATTCAATTAATATCCATAAGTAATTCAAGTCTCGTTTTAAAAGATAGGTGCATTAATTATTAATTTTAGTAGCTTGTAATTCAATGGCATCAAGTTTTCCCCATCATATGAGAGGTCTCATGTCCGAGGCGTTTTTGTGTACATCTTATTTGTGCCTCTTGGTTGTAGTCTTATGGAGTTTGTAATTCCATCTTTTTTGATTTGATATGTATTTCCTATTGATTTGGTATAAGAATGATCTTCTTGATTTGATAATTAAATCTATAAACTTGTAATAAAGGATACTCTCTTAAAAAAATAAAAAAGAATTATTGAAGTAAATTAAAAACAGTTACATTTGATGTTTACTTCTCTAATTTTATGTCATAAAACCAAATTTGACGTGACATTTTTTTAACACTTTCGTTTAATATAAAAAAGCATGTTCCCATACGTGAATATTTCAATTACTCATAATTCAGATGAAATCAACCCCTAAATTTGGATCTCAAATTTAAGAAAGAAAAACATTAACCAAAAAAATTTCAACACTTTAAGTAATACAACTTTGCATTTTAGTTTTTCATATCTGGACACTTTTCTTCAAGTTTTCTCATTGTATTCCTTAACTGAAATTGAGCATAAATCTCCCAATCTAGATCTACAAAAATTTCAATATGCAATCTTTAAATTATAATTGTCACCCTTCAAGTCTGCGAATCAATTGAACACAAGAATTGCCTCCTAACATATCGAGTTCATTTTAAAATTTGACTATAATCAACCCGTTCAAAAAGATATTCAATAAATATATATTTTAAACAAAATTTATATTACAATCCTTTTTCTAATATTTAATTCATATGAAATAAAACATTACAACAGTAAACCCATGCGCCAGAATTGATGGCTTTAGGAAGCCTAGAGTACCACATTACCTTTAGTAAACGGCACCGGACTTTTGAAAGCGGATTTCAAAGTCGTATTTTCTTTTCTTTTCTTTCCTTTTTTTTTTTTACAATTTTTTTTGATCATGCAAACTATATAAGTCGTGATTCTAGTTGTACAAGTTCCATCACATATCCATTTGCTGCCCAAAATGGCTCCCACTGTCACAAAATTGATATTTCTAACAATCCTATCTGTTGTACTTACAAGACCCCATATATTAATCCATGGTCAACAACAGGTTCCTTGCCTGTTCTTTTTTGGGGATTCACAATTTGATAATGGCAATAACAATGAGCTAGTCACATTGGCCAAGGTAAATTATCAACCATATGGGATTGATTATCCGGCTGGTCCGACTGGCAGATTCAGCAATGCCGAAAATATGCCCGATTTCCTTGGTTTATTTCCATCTCCCTCTCTACTAAATTCTTTAAGCTTAGCCAATCAAAACTCACTTACCAAAATTTTATTTTATTTAAATTCATCGATTTGTGCAGCTAAACTCTTAGGTTTTGCTAGCCCCGTTCCACCCTATGTAACTGCAATAGGCTCCGACATTCTCCAAGGTGTAAATTATGGATCAGGAGGAGCAGGAATCCTCTCCGAGTCCGGGATTCTATTGGTAATTAATTAAATTAGCATGAAAAAAATTTTCCGTTATTTTAGTTAATTTCCCAGCTAATTAGGCAATATGATCATATAATTAAATTAAATTGTTGATGATTTTTGCATCAATATTTTTCTTATAGGGTGATCGCTTCACTATGGATAATCAGCTCCAAAATCATCAAATAACAATCTCTCGTATTGAGCGTTTACGAGGAAATCAATCCACAGCCGTCGATGACTATCTCAACAAATGTTTGTACATCGTTAATATAGGCAGTAATGATTATATTAACAATTATTTTCTGCCAAATTCCCCAACTCCTCTTTTGTACACACCGGACAGCTTTGCAGAAATGTTGATTGAGAAATTCTTTCAACAGCTAAGTGTTAGTACTATTCAAAATTATTCTAAGTTTTTTTTTTTTTGGAATGATAAATCTTGTCTTAAATTATAGCAACTCAGACTTCTTGATTTATTTCTTAACACTAGACTTTGGTCAACCTTGGAGCAAAGAAAGTAGCAACTTTTGGGCTTGGTTTATTAGGCTGCATTCCTCAAGAGTTGGGCCTGTATCCTACCAATGGATCTGCGTGTGTGGATCGCATCAATAATGCTGTACAGTTATTCAACAACAGGCTTGTATCACTCATTGTCAACCTCAATCGCAATCTAAGTGGTGCACAGTTTACCTACATCAACATCACCGGCATTTCATCCGGAGATCCTTCCATAATTGGTGAGTTGATACATTTTATAATATGTTTTTTTGAGTTTATTTTAAAATTCTAAATCTTATTTTAAAAGTAAGCCAACTCCTGAAGTATTTGAATAAAATAAAATTTTTAAGTTTACGAGAAGTTAGTAATGACGAATTTATATTAAATTAATCAAAATTAAAAGAGTAATTTCAACTTTTTTTTAAGTTAGAAACTATTTATATTTTTAAAAAAAACTCATAAAATTCTAATATTTTATTTTAAAATTTTAAATTAAATTTGAGCTTCAAGAATTTTATCAAACACTTTATAATATTTTATAAACTTTTTTAAAAATCTTATAAGATGTTTAATTTGAATAACTTATAAACTTGCCTTATTAAATCCTTTTTTAAACATGTGAAAGTCCGGGAACAAGCCCAAGTTCCTCCTAAGGCACTTGCCATAATTCAAAAGTCAAAAGGACACCTATCTGTTCAGAACAAAATTTTTCATAAATGTGTGTCTGATAGGACAATAATTTAATTATATCTGATGATGGATTTGACCCTGATCTCATCTATACGACAGTTATAAATTTATAATTCAGTTCATATTTTTCTGTTCGTTCCGGTGACTCTAATAACATACATATATATGGTGCTAGAACATACTATATATTGATTATTACTCTTAATTTGCAAATTTAGTTAGTTGTAATTTAATTAATTATTGCAGGTATTAGAGTTGTCAATGCTCCATGCTGTGCGGTATCAAGACTAACGGGTCTATGTGATCCAAACCAAGTTCCATGCAGCAACAGAAATGAGTATACTTTCTGGGATAATTTTCATCCTACGGCTCTCATCAATTTTATCACGGCTTCAAGAGCATACAATGCCACATTACCGTCAGATGCCTATCCATTTGACATTCGACGTCTCGCCCAGCAGTAAAATTAGGTTTTATAGTGCAATATATGCAAATAAAAGTGATCAGTACTTTTCATGTCCATTTATTACTGGGCCTTGAATAAACTAGTTCTTTAGGTTTTATAAACCTGAAAAACGTAAGTATTTATGCTAAGTGTTATTATATATGCACCTTGGTAGCGATATTTAATAAAGTTCATGTGTAGATCTGTGGTATTTATGGGTGTAACATAAGAAATTTTTTTGTGCTAATACAAAAAAATTAAGTTGCATTTATATAGCTTATATATCTCTTGAACATCTACCAAGCGTGTTCAACTACTAGTTGAATTATACAAATTTTCTTTTAAGAGAGGTATACACTATATTTGGTTGTGTTTTGGGCAAATTTTTATAAAATATTTTGGGAAAAAGTGTTTTGGGAGTTAAATTTGGAAAATGTACCAAATGTTTGGTTTTGTTTTAAGAAAACATGAAAAATGAAATTATATGTTTGAATTACAAAAGTAATTGTAGATGCCAAATTAGTTAATTTTTTGTTGGATTTATAGAGTGGAATTGTATTTTTCAAGTTAAACATTGTATGTATATAGGTGTGTGACCTTGCCCTTTGTGTAATTTTTATTTTTAAGGATATTTTGGGTAGAAAAAAATTTGCTTTGGGAGTGTATTTCGGGAAATGAAGTTGAATGTTTGGTATTATTTTAGGAGTTAAAAAATGTTTGGAGAAAGCACTAACAAGCACAGCCATAGATATTGATATGAATTTCTCTATATTTATTGATTAATAATAAATTGCGCACATAAGTGATAATGTACTATAATATATATAAATGACAATAGCTTTTACTTTGTCGCTAATTGTATTTTTAAATGGACAACTATTTCTATTGTGTCATAATATAAATTAATATGCGACAAAAATTAATATTTTAGATTGTCACAATTGATAACTAGATACACATCTAATGACAATTATTTATGATAAGGTTTTTATTTCTATCAAGTTATCATTATAAGTGTGTCATTAATTTTCAATTGCGAGAACTAGAATATTGTATAAATAAATTTATCTCTATTAAGTTTGTGATCAATTTTGTATTGAATTTGGATAAAATATTTTATTTGTATAAATAAAATGTCATTAGGTGACAAAATAAAATTATTTACCACTTAATATATAATCAGCAACAACTTTTACATGGTCTTACTATTTTTTCATTAATTTTTCTTAGTCACTTACCATTTTAGTAATTTTTTTTCTTGTATTGAATTTGGATAAAATATTTTGGAAAAGCTAAGGGTTGATGAAATTAATTTCTATCTTGTTTCGTGCAGAATTATATATAATATGTTTCAAATACGATAAGAAATCAGTTTTGTATAGAATTGCATAGGGATACACCAAGTACTACAAAAAAACAATTCCAAAAAAAGAAGAGGGCCATGAAATTCATTAATTTTTATGTCCTTTCCTACAAAATTGCGACGGAATAGGTTTTAGAAATACTATGAGAAATCAATCACAAACAGAATAGAGGGTCGACAAATTAATCCTTATCTTCTTTTGGGTATAATTGCATTCAATTCCAAAATTAATACATTTTAAATACCGTAAGAAATTAATCAAATTCCAAATTAATAGGATTGCCAAAATTTAAAATCTTAGCTGTAAGGAAAAAAAAATTGTTAGGAATATTATCATAATATACAAAAAATTATTTGTAGATTCTCATAATTTCCTTCCACATTATCCCCCCCCTCCCCCCCACCCCGCCCAAAAAAAAACTCGATTTTATTATGGCCCTCAAGTTCTCTCTCCAGTCTCTCCCATTTCCACCAATCACATTATTCACTTTCCATAATAGATTAATGACGAAGCTGTCAATCATGAACAAATCCCATATTCTGCGAATCATGAATAATCCCATATGCCATTCATCTATATATACACTTTTCATATTACCTTTGTCTTGCACCCAAATACCTCATCAATACTACTTTATAATTGCTTCACAAAAGCTTTTTGCATTTTCTTTACCAATAGGGCTTAACATGGCCAAGAATTTACCCCCAATTTTCTTCCTTTTGGTGTGTACTAGCTTCCTGCTATCAGTTTATGGCGAAACACTTGTGCCTTGTTACTTCATATTAGGAGACTCCCTAGTTGACAATGGAAATAATAATGCCCGTCAAACTTTGGCAAAAGCCAATTATCCTCCCTATGGGATTGATTATCCTGGTGGCCCAACTGGGAGGTTTACAAATGGTCGAAATGTAGCTGACATAATAGGTCTGTTTAATTAAATTCTGATACTCCATCTATTTGCATCTTGAATTAATTAGGTATATATGCTGATGCATATAACTTTACATGTTTATATACTGCAGCTGAGTTTTTAGGCTTCAGTGATCATATCCCACCATTTGCAACTGCGAGCGGGAACGCTGTTCTAAATGGAGTAAACTATGGATCTGGAGGAGCCGGGATTCTTGATACAACTGGGAAACAATTTGTACTCATATAAACCCTATCCCTTGTTTGCTTTAATGGTTGCCAATAATCTGATGCTGGATAATTTTGTCCTTTGATCAAATGTTATGATACAGGGTGATCTAATAAGCCTGAATGAGCAACTGCAGAATCACCAAACCACTATAAATAGGATTACCACCATATTAGGAAGCGCTGATTCTGCCAAGAAGCATCTTGGCCAGTGCTTGTACACAGTAGGAATGGGAAATAACGACTACGCCAACTATGCTACGTCGCCATATCGCTATACTCCAGAACAGTTTGCAGATATCCTAATTGATCAGTATTCTCGTCAGCTAAGGGTTAGGATTGAAGAGTTTCATCTTTTTCTTGTCCAAATTACTAATTTCATTTCCCAAGAATTCTAATAATCAATCAATTTTTGTCTTTTCAACCTAGGATCTGTACGCTTATGGAGCAAGGAAAGTGGCAATATTTGGGCTTGGTGAATTAGGTTGTGTGCCTGCAGCACTTGGCGGTGGAACTCCATGCATAGCGCCAACCAACAGCGCAGTGGAGATTTTTAATGACAAGTTGAAATCCTTGGTTGATGTCCTAAACAAGGATTTGGTCGGGGCAAAGTTCATATATGTGGACACCTTTGGGATTACAGCTTCAGATCCTTCATATAAAGGTAAGGTTCTAATTCGTTGGAATATTGGAAATGAAATTAGATCATGAAATCTTTTTTTTTTTTTTTGCTGACTATTTATTTTTTTTATTGTGTAATTTCAGCGTTTAAGTATTCAAACATACCATGCTGTGCGGTATCCAACACAGGAGCTTGTCTTTTAGATGGTCTAACCTGCAATCCCAGAACTGATTTTGCATACTTTGATGGGTTCCACCCTACAGAGGCTGCTGTCATTATTGTGGCTAAGCGAGCATTCAAGGCTCAATCTCCCTCCGACGCTTATCCCTTTGATATTCAACACCTGGCTCAGGCCCAATAGTATAGCGGTTGCCATAGAACTGATGATGTTTCTTCATAGTTTTACCATTGATTCTTAATGGTTTCAGGGAGGGAAAAAAGGAGGAGGGAAAAATACAATAAATATTCCCTTATACTTATGATTGCAAATTACTTGGGATGCAAATTTTATCTTATGCTTATCTTTAATCATCATGAGTATATTGCTAAATTATATTCCATTGACAAAGAATCAAGTTAAGATCATGCATTATTTTTATTGGGAAATTTATTTGGCGAGATTTTGTTAATAACCAAAAGAGTTGGACACATAACAGAAACGGGCCACAAAGCACACCAAAAAATTTAGATACAAAAATTGATATTCAATATTTAGAAAATAAGAATATATGAGTGCACATGGTTCAATAAAATCCATTTGCATTGATGAAAGTTTTATTTTTTCTATCAAAAAATAAATTTCTATATTTATTGAATTTAAATATAGAAATTTATTTTTTCTAAAGTTATTATTCCCTATCTATCTATACTGCCCATTGTAACACGCGATTTTACAAGAGTAATCAATACTCTTCTATTTATAAGAGCAACTTACATGATTATTCTTGAAGTGCTTATTCTTCATGAAATTTTATCCACCACTAATCGGAAGAAAGACAAGTACTGAGGAACCATATATGAAATCAATCATAGAATCAATAGCTCCAACTCAACTAATTAAGGCCACTATTGACCTAAACGACAAATTTTGAAAACTATATGAGAAATAGTCACACATATGTTGATAAACAATAGTGATATAAAGCAATTTCATAAGATGCACCATTGTCTTATAAAAAAAAAAGACATTGCACATTATTTAGATGCTCATAAGCCACTTAATAGGACAAGTATGCATGCTAGCATCACGCAAGAGTACAACATTAATATTGAAATTAACGGACAAAGAATATCAAATAAGTTCTCTTGTAACATAACTATAACATATATATATATATATAGAACAATTAAGACTTACTGATCAGACAACATGATAGGAGTCTATGATCAATCACGAAGTGATCTTTGCTCATCAGCCTTCTCTAATTACCAAACTTGTTCTCATCCTTACTTATTGACAGAAACTTTTAGCAGAAAATGGAACAGCAGCACACAAGCACATTAGTTGTATCAGCTGTTGTATGAAAATAAACAAGTCATTAGAGTCTAAGTAAGACATCATACTCATACTTAGGAATGCTAAAAGTAGCTAGGATTAATTCTTACACTAATTGAAGGGGTGGTTGGTCTTGCCTAGGGTAATCATCATTTGGTTGCAGCCCATTAACTTGAAGATAGTTTCGAGAATCAAAAGGCTGAGGTGGTTGAACAAGCTCAAATTCAGAACTTCCAGGCATCAAATTCATGTGCTGTTGGGCTCTCTCAGTTTCGGCTATCTATACACAAACTGAAACTCAATTCCTTACAGCAGAAAAGTGTAAGAAAAAAAACACACATAAATTACTCACACAGACATACCTTTGCCCGAAGGTACTGATTATTGTGGTGTAAGTCAATCTCCTGCTGCCATTATTATTTTATATGCAGAAAGAAACATAATCAGATAGCTGAGGATTTTTAACAGAAAGGATGCTATAAAGAGCAAACCTCTTATCTGGGCTCTATAACGAAAGCAAAAGTACTTAGAAAATCAACTCTGAAGGTGAAAATCAAGTATTGAACTGAGTGGAATATTAATGAGAAAGCAGTTTGAGTTTATGATTACTTTAACTTACCCTCTTTTGCATATACTCAATTTCAGCAAATAGCAACTCATTCTGAGAGATTGAAAGAATTCAATTTAATTAATAGCCAGAATATCTCTGCTGAATTATTAAATATAAATCAGAATTAGTACTGATAATTAGATGACCTTCTTGGATCGGATTTTGCTAATTCCTTTTTCAACTCTGGTCTCCAGATTCTTGAGATCCCTGAGTGTCAAAGCCCCTAAAGATTCACCAAGCATGTTCCTGAATCAAAATCAAGTGGGCAAATGTCATACAGGAGAAATTAATTGCACTTATATATAACATAATTCATGTCAATTGTCAAACAGATGGAAAGTATGTACCTGTTTTGATTCTGCAAATTACTGATTTGAGCACGCAATTTTGATGCTTCTTGTTGGTAGTACTGAAATATTATATTTTTGAAGAAAAAGATTTAATTTTTCTTCTTTCAATAATGCATTCAATAACAGTAGTCGAAGATACTAGCAACAAATAATGCAGCTAGCTAAGGCTAGTTTTTCTGCACATCAAAAGAATAAATCATAGGCCTGGACATTAATTGATTGAGGGAAACATATATATATATATATATCATCATATGATCAAATATATGATGACCACATTAAACTTGGAAAGTAAAGAGAAAATCCTGAATTTGTGTGTACCTGAGTGTTGGCTTCAGATATAGAGCCATTGTTTGAGGAGTCTGAGGATGCCTTCTTGTACCTCTCAATGGTTGCTTTAACACTGCATATTGGATTTATTGGAATCTTAATATCAGCAAATTGTTCATAGACTCAATCTGGAGTTTAAATCTTGATGTCCGCTTTCACGGACATTGCATATGTTGTTTTCTTTTCTTTTCTTTTCTTTTTTCTTGTTTTTTTCCTTTTGGTTTAGGGTCACAGGACGTTTACCCTTAATTCTTCTTCTTATGTAGCTAAATAATGAAGCTTGATTAATCAAAATAAATGCACCAAACTAAAGTCCTAAGTGTACTCCGAGCCCTGCTCTTCTATGGTGGCTACAATTAAATGAGACTTGAGATTTAGGGGACGAAAGGAGAAAGCAAAACACATACACAAACCATTTCAAGAGTTGTTTTATATCATTGTATGTCAATTTTATAAATTTTTATAAATATCCAAGATAAGATGATAAGATTTTGTTCTTTTAAAAAATTAAAGAGTACATGAGTTATAGTTTAACATCTTAATAATTTTTTTAATTTTAATCATATTAATTATGAAACTATTATTATTAATAATTTAAAATAAAATTATTTTAAATAAGTTTATCCGATCACCTTCTAAATCAAAAAGTAAGCAAGTAGAGCAATTAAGATCACAATTCATTAAAATACTATAGCTACAAAAGATAATACAAAGAGTCTCAATTGCTTTACAGTTAATTTATTCCAACTAAATCAAAGAGCAAAGTTCCACCGCATATATCCCTTCAAGTCTTCTTAAATTTCTTATTGTAGAACAGGATCTACCCCTTAGAGCACTCTGAGCTTTATATTATTTCAACAAATGAGTACAAAAACCTCAAATAGCATCTTCTCTCCTTTTTTTTTTCTTTTTTTGATAAAATAAGAACAAGGATTCTTGAGTTTTTTTTATATTTACACACATACATATATTAGAAGTTCGTTGAATTTCAAATTCTAAACCTTTCATATTATGTAGAAAATTTATATAATTGAATCACATATCACTGGACAAAAAGAAATTTTAGAATTGTATTTTACTTTCTAGTTAAAAAGCTCAAGTAAGAGAGATGGTTGAAAGAAACCAATAGGCAAAAGCCATTAACCAAAAGTGATTGAAAGAAAAGGAGAGTGATTCTTTGGGTCATATTTTATTCTGTCAACTCAAGATGTCTAAGTGACATGATTTAATTTAGTAAAAATGAAATGAACCCAACACTGAGCAAACTCCCTCATTTCTCAGTCTGCTGCTACCTTAATTTCGTCGATCCGCTGATTGGCTGCCCTTGCCCAGCTGGCACTCAACCTAGAGATATGATTGGCCCACATTTCTAAGACGCCCAACTTGTAAATCCTCTTATTCTACCGTGGATAATACTCATTAGCAACACTTTTGAACTCCAGGCAAGAAACATACTGGATCTATCACTTTGATTGTGTGAAAATTCTGAGTACATCAGAACCGTCCATTTTATTTCAAGCAGCCATTCCCATGCGTTAAAAAGAAATTAAAAAGATCAAATTTCAGTACTCTCTCAGCAAGTCAAAGAATTAAGGGGTTTTGATTGGTTTGCCGTTCCCTCTCACTTCTGCTTCTTTCCTCTTTTAGTTTCAATAGTTTCAGATGCTTTGTGAAAGTCTAAAATTCAGATAACAAAAAGAATACAGGGTTCTCTATTTTTTGCCCCATTTCAGATATAATTTAATTTCTGGGCTAAGTCATAAACATATTTTTGTATTATGACATATTGCTTCCTTCTGTCAGAAGTCAAGAACAAGCAAATCGTGTATGACGTGACCAAAGATTCTTGCCACTCGAACAAACTTATTTCCCATGTTCAAATTCTAACTAAACAAGAAAGCCCATGGTTAGATCCGAAAAAAGAAAATGAAAAATAAGAAAAATAAAGAAATACATACAATATATACCAAAAAAAATTTAATCTTAAACTGGATCTTTATATAACAACAAAGATTCAACAATTTTTAAAAAGCATACATATATTTAGGTCTACAGCTGAAACCACATCAACCCTATCTTAGCCTAGTTTGTGGCAAAAGAAATACTTTGCTTTGGGGAATTTGAGGAAGACTGGTGAAAATTACACTGTAGCAAAACCCCAATTAGGGTAATTGATCAATTTGTACAGGTGTGGTAGTGGTAACCATTTTAATGAAATTTGAAGCTTAAAGAGATGAACGAAAAATAATATTTGAAACCCTTATCTTATATTTTTTATATTTATCTTATATTTTTTATATTTATCTAACCCTAAATCAAGTCAATAAAGAAACCTAGGGCAAAAAAAGGCCTAATAAGGTTGTAATAGGGCTGTTGATATGTTTCCATTCTGGTGATGCTAAGACTGGTTTTCTATTAAGGAAATGCCAAAGAGATGAATTAATGGATTGACAAATGAGAACTTGACAGCTTGCTAA
>JACGDI010005364.1:608654-628430 GCA_014898725.1 Jacaranda copaia
TTTATATATGTATATATAGATTGAATGAGTGGTAGTATGTATATATATTTGTAACGATGAGAAAATGAGTGGAACTTTGGAGAATGGTTTGGGAGTGTGAATAGTAGGGATTTTTTGGAGAATAAATTTTGTATTTTGGAAGTGAAATTGAAAAATATGTAGTGTTTGTTTATTTAAATTTTGGGAGTTGGAAAATGAATCAGGAATTAACATCCAAACAAAGCCCATGTTTATTTGAAATTATCTTAATATTTTGTAAACTTTTCTTGTCATTATTATATATAAAAAAAAATCTTAGCATTTTTTCTTTTTCTTTTTTTGGGTTCAACCATTTTGATGGAGTGGCAACTAACAAGGATACTGATGTGACGCTAGCTGATAAATTTCACAAAATCCTCAAAAATTAGGCCTAACAAAAGTTGATTGTTCAATTTTTGAGCCTAATTTCAAATTTTCTGGCCTTATGGATTAAAATTATGAAAAATTAGACTAAATGTGCGAAAATTTACAAACTACTGGATCAAAGTGCTAACCCCATATCAAAATGGAGTAAAATCAAAAAAGAACATAGTTGATGGACTAAAATTATAATTTTCATAGTTTGAGTTGACCTAGCAGCAGGATTGGTGTTATCCTCTTCTAATTAGTTTTGGAAGTTGTCTTGCTATATATACCAATTGTCTTGGAAGATAAGCCATGATTCTTCTACACCGAACAAGGGCCCTTCCTAGCATTGCCATGACAACTCACATATATTGCATGCTACCTAAGTTAATAGTTATAGAACTGTCACACTCTCTCTTATCTTTACCAGATTTTCGATACCTGATTAAAGAAAATAAATATCTGTTCAAATTAATAAAGAATTCTATGCATTATCCGTGGTGATACATAATAAGCTAGTTTTTTTTTAATTTTTTTATATATTATGCTTTCCCCAATTCAAGGTGATACATTATGTCCAAGGGCGTAAATGAGTCGAGCCGACTCGCGATCCTCACAAGTTGAGCCCAGTTTGTTTCGAGTCGATCTCAAGCTATCTGCATTTAGGTTTGAAGCTTGCGAGCCGGTATAAATCAAATATTATTTTTATTTTATTAATAAATATATATTATATTACTATTCTTTTATTTCAAGTCCAAACTCAAATTTGAGCTCAAGTTCGAGCTTGAGCTCACTATTATTTATAATTCATTTGACAATTTAAATCTTATAAAGCCGAGCCTGAACTTAAAATTATAGACTTTTCGAACTCGAGCTTAACATACATATTTCAAGCGCGAGCCTAAAATACAATCAAAAAGTTACACCAAAGTTGATTCGATCCCTAGTCCTGTTTATTTTTGTATTAACACAAGTGCCGCATCAAGTTAAAGAGGGAAACAATGTGAGAAAGAAAATGATTTAGAAGATAAATAGGGAAAGACCAGTAGATGTTGATTTCCTGGATGTTGGCCACGTATTATGTTTATTTATGATGTAAATTAAATAAAAGACGAAAAGAACAGCGAATGCGTAGAAAGACTTTAGATATAAATTGACAGGTGAGCTAGAGAGATTGAGATGCCAAACTGTTGATTAAGGAGCCATAGTTGGGTACATGTGGCGTGTCTACTTTTACCCCAGTTAGATATGTACAAAAAGGTTTGGCTTCTTCCTACTCCACGAAAAAGAATCACAAGGCCACGTCCAGGACTTGGATGGATATGTAGCTAAGCAGAAATCTTATGTGCTTTGCTTTTTGCTAACTTAATTTAGTAGTACCAAATAAAGATTATAATTAAGATCACCGTACGAATAGTTATTTCTACTTTTTAGATAGCAATTCTCGGACTCTCGAAATTAAAATTAAAATAAGCTTTATTAGATTAAAATGTACTAAACTTGCCATTTTAAAGCAAATTTTTCTTCTTCTTTTCTATCGATCCAACTAAATAATCAAAATCGGGAATGTATTTTTAGAAAGCTGTTGGTTGTCAGCTGTCTCCAAACCACCAATTCCCATATTGTGTGGTAGAAATATTGCTCGTTATGGTCAATACGTCATTTAATATTATAAGAAGAAATCAATTGAAAGATATTTGAATTTTTTTGCTCTAACGAAATTAATATTTTTGATCCTCTAATTCAGTAATGTTTCATCTCCATTTTTGTTTCATTATTTACATGTTATGTATATTTGATACACAATTAATTATTTTTATAAAAAAATATTTGATATACTAGACATATATACATAATTTTTTCTTTTTCTTTTGGTACAGAAAAATTTAGATGGGTTCGAAACCTATCACCACGACGGTAAGGGCATCCTTCTGGGTCTTATGGATGCTTATAGTAGTACTTACAAATCACCCACCAATAGTCCTCACATTGACAAAAGAAATCTAACACGCGACCTTTATGAGGTCTGTGCATGCTCCTTAACAACTGCGCCAACATCCGTTGGTTATACATAAAATAGAATGGAATATGTATTGAAATAAATGGTCTAAACATCAAAATCCGCAGCCCAAGGCCCAAAAATTTCATTAAAAAAATGGTCTAGTGAATGACACTTCTACCCTTGTTTCGGATTAGATTGATTTACATGAGCAATTTCTTTTCCTTTCCAGTGTTTTGGCGAAAACACTTTCTGAAGATATCCCAATGGACTTGCCATTGGAGGAATTGGCTACGTTAAACTGCAGACAAGCGAATAATAATAATAATAATAATAATGAGTGTTGTAGTAAATGAAGAACAACTCCCAAAGGTCTGAAACTCCTTATTGGCCACAACAAGAAAATCTTCTTGATATCTAGTGTGAGGACCACTGTGATGTAAACTGCATCGCAACATATATTCTGATCGTATATCGTATATCTATGCGTATGTATACTGTCATCATACGCGTATCCAATGACTTGGCTCTTAGTTAAGGTATCTATGTATTAGGTGCATGCCTGCAGCAACGGGACGTGGGATACTGTGAGAAGGTTTAGTTTGATTTGTCAAACTTTATAAGTTATGTTTGGACGGAAGAATTTGAAACTAAAATTTCAAATGACTTGAAAATTAGGTGAAGTTTGAAACTTGAAGAAAATAAGCCGAATATTATTTATAGGCTCAAAATTTGTAATAACTAAATATTATCTCAACAAGTTAAATCTTTCATGAGATCTCACTTACAAAACTTTATGTCGAATGATCAATTGGTCAAGTGATATTTCTCTCACTCTTATATGTATGGTATTTGTAGTTCAACCTTTGATGCGCATATAAATAAAACAATATTATAAATCCTTTATTGAGGAATAACCTAAGAAATGACAACTATTAGTCCACTAAAAATATAATTAACGTACTGTCCAAAATCAAGATGAGCGTAGAGTTGATTTTGCATTTTTCAGTCTTATATTCCACATTATGAATACACATTAATTTGTATTTTATTATTACGTTATGCTTCAAGGATCAATAAGTGTTTGTTTGAAAAAAGAAATACGTTATTCATGTAATGCAAGCATAGCTCATATATTATATACCTCTTAGTTGTCATATTTTATATATTCAATATTTATATGTATATATATAATATGAAATAAAAAATAAAACATTAATTAGTATAGAAAATAAATATAAACTGGTGCGTAAGTCGTAACATATATATATATACACACACCTCTCGGTTGTCATATTTTACACGTTTAATGTTTATTTAAAATATAAAATTAAAGATGAAACGTTAATAATCATATGTATTGGGTTGCCCTCTTTTCCTTTCCTAACTAATTATTTACTTTTGCTGAATGTGGAAAATGAGAAGAATAACTTTATTCAGAAGCATGATTTCAAGAACCAAATGGATTTGAGATTCCCTGCAGCAAAGCACATCACAATATAAAAGAAAAAAGAAAAAAAGAAATAGTGAAAGTTTGAAAAGAGTTATTTGTTATTGTGCAGAGGCAGAATATGACTTTACTGATCATATATTGATCCCTAGGAAAACAAAGGAAAGTACATTCCTTAAACTCTATTGAGAAGTGAGAACCAATATTCTTTCCAACAAGGGGACCACCAACATCAAACTCTCATCTTATTTTGGGCTTCTTGATGTTGAAATCTTGCAGGACTTTTAATGCAAAGACCTAATCCAATTAATGCCCCACCACGCAGCTCCAATATCAATTCCACATATGAATTTAACCTTCCTTGATTAACAAATTTGCCTAATATTATTTAATCTAATTATTTGCATGCCAAGATGCTGATTCCTTGAGCAGTAGCCAGACAACATATATAGGTTATCTATTTTATTTAAAACATCAACCTATTAAGTGTGCTTTTCAATGACGTGTTTCCACTATCCTTACTTTTATTTTTTAACCCTTGTACCGACAACTTATGTAATAAATATTTTTTTTTATTTTCATCTTATAAAAATTTTAACATTTCAACACACGCATAGAGTATACTACTAGATCCTCAAACAAACACAAACAACCAATACTCTAATTATTTCAAGACACAAATTCGAAGACCCCCAAAGAACTTTCATTCTCATTATAACATCTTTTAAAATCTAGTTGTGGTCCTCTACCAAGGCCCTCCTAAATTTAGTCAAGTGCAGTTCTCCACAGGAATGTGACAAGGGAATCCCTCAGTCTTTCAGGGCAGTCATATTGGGAGTGTTAAAAGAAGGGAGCAAACTGAAAAAGAGTAAAGGAGGAAAAAGATTATATGTAATAATGTTGAATATATCAAACTTTTGTCTTGTGTACAGAAGCATAGGCAACTGCACCTACATTATTACTTCCAATAATATACACATTTTCTTATTTTTGGCACATTGTACACATACATATTAACAATTTTATAAAAGCACAAGGTTAGGCGGCCTATCAGTTATCAATAAATCTTGAGTACAAAAGTATTTTTGAGGCATGAAAGGTTACATGTCTGCAGAATGTAGATGCTCCCTCTAAGATCTAGATGAACGAGATTGGCTACCTGAACTGGAACGGCAATCTTTCTTCTTCCAGTCCAAATTTTCAAAGCACTTGAATCGTATAACCTGTAATAGATATAATATATAATGGGAGATTGTTGTGAACATAACAAACTACTATAATCATATTGAGCTTTCCAGTTAAATATCAACAGTGCATAACTCTGACGCAAGACCGCCCAACCAGTCAAATATTCTTTTAACCTAGAAGAAAACCATATAAGATCCATAAACTTGGGTGGTTTCAAACCAGACAAGCCTTGTTTGTTACTTTTACATATGCATGCATTTTCGTCCATGGTTACTTGAATCTAGACATCAAAGATCATGCAATTAGCATCAGTCAACACGCTTGCATGATAAAATTCCGGACACGCATCAATCATATCATGCAAGTATAGGACCACATGAACACACCAACGCTTTGTTTGGATCTTAGATTTTAGTAGGGATAACACTTAAGAAAATATTTTCCTTACTTTAAAAGATGCAATTTCATGCTCTCTTTCTTACTCCTTTTTTGACTTTTTCTTTTTGTTCTTTCTCCAAATAAAATCATGGTCCAAACATAGCACTTTAAAGAAACTACATGAGGGAGAAAGAGCAGATTGAACACATTAGAGAGAGAGCGTAGAGAGAGAGGGACTAAGGATGACATAAGGGGAGGAAAAAACCTTCCAGCGCCTTCTATGGCCAAATCTGTTGTAGATGGCCTCCAGCCGAGGAATAATTTGCTTAAATGTTGGTCTTTTAGCTGGGTTGTCACTCCAACACTCCTCAATCAACCTATAAGAAAGTCATAAGGAGCACTAAAATTGCTCATTAATGTTGCCATGGACCACTCCACAATCACTACTAATGGCCTAGTTATTGACAAAGAAAAAGAAAACAAAATACTGTAAGCATCAGAATTTGTACTGCAACATCTTTATCTCTCTAGTACTACACTACAGAATATCCCAAACTCTAAGCATTTCAGGCACACAAGAAAAATAAAAACCATGCAGCAGGACGAGTATACCAACATTGCATAATAAGAAACAAATAAATGGAAGACAAGATTAAAAAAAAAGCTGTTAACTTTAAGATAACTATGTAGAGCACAATATCAGCTTCATCTTAGAAGAATAGGAAACATCCATGACTTGAGAATATCACAGGAAAGGAAAAGAAAAATAAAAGAAAATCTGCGTACTCCTTTAGCCCATGGGCATAAAACTTTGATGAGGCCCTAAAAGGAGGACGCTCTTTTGCAACATAAGATTCAGGCACTTCATGGTCTTGCTTTGAATCAAATGGGGGGCGTCCTTCAATAAGCTGAGGTTGAGTACATCAGAAAAATCAATTTGGCAAAGATTGTTTATAGTGAAATTCATCAAAGAAGCATATGTTTGACTCCAAAATATCACAGTTCCAATCATATTATGTCATGTAGAGATAGTTACTTCGCATGAAACTAGAGTCAGAGTAATGCATAGAGAGATAGCATACAAAATGTCCACATTATTGACTCAAAATACCATAATTTCCATTAGTTCATGTGATTGGTAATAGATACTTCACAAGCATCAAGTCACAGGAAAACATTTAAAGGACAGTATAGTCTAATAAGAAACAAAGATGAGATAATTTTTGGCTAACTAAGAAACAGAAGATCAATATTTGAAATGCCATGCACCAAGCACGCCCACCAAGAAAAGAAAAAAATGTGTGGAAGAAAACTATATCCCCATCGTCAATGCAATTTAGGAAAAAAATGACACTGAACCTAGAGCAGCCATTAGAAACTCCATCCAATATTTGAGTTGTTTCTCATGGTTCCAGAATCAATCAGTGGACGAAAAATTTGCACGAAAACTAGTAGAGACTCATTATCCATGGCAAAATATATTTCCACTACATGGAATCCTTGTAATATCTCTAATGATATGACTGGTATGCAAGAATAGGATGGGAATGTAAAATCTCTAATAGAATCCTATTTAGAGATGGGAATACCTATTCCCGTCGGAATCCCTATTCCCAAAAGGATGGGTTTAGCCATTTCCTCCCTCCTCCATGAGTTTTGCTACTCCCAATCCATCAAGAACGAGTTTATATCACTCAAAAATTTAATAAAATACTTTTATAATTAATAAAATAAATCTTGACTCTGTAAACATTTGATATTATATTCCAACTTATTTGATTGCTACATATTTTTTAATTACATATTTTATTCATATATTTTTTAGTAATATTATAAAAATTATTAAATTATTATAAAAATATAAATAATAAATAATAAAAACAATATAAAAAAAGTAGAAGTATCATCGACTTGGTCCATGCTAATGAAATATATATAGTTTAAAATATTATTTATATCTACATATCTTCGAATGGTTAAAAAATATATATAGATCTAATAAATGAAGAGTTGTCCATCCTATCAACAATTTTTCAAGTTAAACTTAAAAAAAATGTACAATAAATCGTTCTCTTATAGCCAAAAAGTTAAGCCCTCTAGTTATAAAGTATTTTAAAAATTTTTTAATTATATTTTATCAAAAATTCAAAAGAGCTTGCTAAATTATAATTTTAAATATAATAATTTAAAATGAATTGTGTTTATACTTTTTTGCGTAAACATATATAACTTGATGATAACATATAAAATGCATAAATTTACTTATGTAATTCGAATAATATTAAAAGTAGTATTAAAACTACACAAATATAGACTTACTCAATAAAAAAAAAATATCTATGGTAACATGTAAAAAATATTTTACTAATAAATACTTTTATTTTAATAATTTTTACAAAAGGATAATTTGGTCATTTAAAAAAATCATTCCGTTCTTACTTGTCATTCCTATTTACTAATCATTATAATGGAATCAAGAAGGGAATGGCCATTCCATTCCTTTCTCATTCCTTGTACTTACCAATCATAGGCTAAACTATACCAACATCATTCCTTTCCCAACTTCATTCCATTCCTAATGTCATTCCATTCCCGCCTAATTTCATTCCTATATACTAATCACCACCTGAATGTGACTGAGTTCCCACATTGACTGCACATCTAAGGCAACTTAAAAGAAGATTCAAAATAATAAGAAAACGTGAATCCGCTATCTGCGTGTAAGTTACTTGTCTGAGATGGATGCCCAAAAAATGCCCCTTATTTTCTCTCAAATAGACCACCTGAAACTTTTGGGCAAGCAAACAAGAATACAAGATGAATGAATAACTGTTTTCCATTCACAACCAGCATGTGCTTTTCTACAAAGTCAAAAAGAGAATCCTCTGTTATTCTCATTTTTTTCTCTTATAGCTTGTGACAGAATGTATAGAAAACTTGTAATACCTTGCAAATAAACAAACAGTACTTTCTTAACCCAAGTCATTAAACGATCAGCCTCTTACCTCTTGTAAAATTAATGCAAAGGAGAAAACGTCGACTTTAGTATCATACTCTTCATTTCTGAATACCTCGGGAGCCACATAGCGACCTGTTAATGCACAGATAAATAATTTATTGGAGTAAGTCACTGGTCATATTAGAGTTCATCAATTTTTTATCAGTCCACATGTTCTGTGTCTCATCAAACTGGAGAAAAAAGGCAAAGTTCTTATGCGAACAATGACACATAAAATGTGAACCCTCATTCAGAAAGGGGGCCCTCTTCTCCCAGTCCAAGTCTGAGGTAATTTTGTGCGAATAAAGAAACTTAAGTCATATTACTAGCTCTAAGAATTACAAACTAACAAGTGTCTTGACTAGTCAGAGATCTGTCTTCTTTGACTCTGTTGGCAACTTTAAGCAGCTTGCTGACTGCAAAATCTGCAACTTTCAGGTGTCCAGAATCATCCCGCAAGATATTTCTGTTATCTTAGTCAAATAAGAAAGAGCAAATCCTTAGAAACCAATACAACAAAACAGAAATGGGACTAAAATTGTCCCAGCAGTTTAGACGATACAAAGAAGTTGGAAAACTACAAACTTACGAAGGTTCTAGATCACAGTGGATAATAGCTTCTGGTTTATGTTCGTGTAGGTAGTTCATTCCCCTGCAAGACCAAAAACATTATGAGGCAATGATATTCTACTCTAGAAAAAAATTTGCATTAGAACATTGGCCAACATTCATCTTGACCTTGCCAATGTCAAACAACCTCTACAATCTGGATAAAAAGAATTCCTCAAATGTGTTTGCCTATGATGCTATTCATCTAAATCCTTTGCTAAATTATTTTTCTGTCAGACTATTTTCCTATTATTTTTATGTTTTATAGTGAAACTGCATAATTGGAGTCTCTTCATCCAAGCATTCACAAAATTCCAACTACTGTGTCCTCAGACGTATTAAGTTTTCTCCCTAAATTAAATCAGAGAAAACATCAAGGAAAGAAATAAATGTAATATATTATCAGGAACCTGGCAATATCCATAGCAAATCTGAGAGCTGTTGCTGGTCTAAGTGCACCTTTTCTTTTCAAATGTTCATGAAGGTCACCCTATGCAAGGAACATATATCAGTTCATATCAAGGATAGATCATAAATAGAGCAGTTTAACTTTAGCTATGGTACAAGGCAAGATTGTGAAATTCTGCATGGAATACAAGGAAGATGAACACCAATATTGAATCATATACTAAATCATGTAGCACAAGTTTGTTCATGATATAGCACATTACCTATAAATCATTGATTCCTAAAAAGAATGAATATTAAAGATGAATTGAAAAATGCTACCAAGACCTCATATATCAAAACCACTAAGAAAGTAAGAAAACAACAATATTAACGCCATTACTAGTTGGGAGGCTAAGAAAAGAAAACATGTAAATGGATGGAAAGGTATAAGTATGGACAATGCTCATTGTTTGAGATCATGAATGGCAAAACAAATGGCAATCGAAAATCTAAAATAAATGGCACGCCTAAAAGTGAGGTATGCCCGAGTTGGAGTCCTATACTTAGACACACACACACCGTGGATACATGCAATGCGAGGAAACATGTCCCAAGATCAAGCAGAGACAAAAACAAGAGAACAGATATGTCTTGTACACATTTAGAACCCATGCCACGTCTCTCAGACCAATAAAAGAAATTGTATATAACACTCAATTGACATTGCATGTATAAAGATTTTGATAACCAATTATCAAATGGCTTGTACTGAGAGCTATTGTTAGATTTAGCTTAACTTACACCCTTTGTCACTCAGCTTGATATTTGTTTTCTGTTATTTTTGTAAAAGTTAGTACAAATTTCCTTTCTCTGAATTACTACATGTTCTATAGCCTCAATTATCAAATATATACACAGTCATAATATATAGACATATTTACACGCCACAATTTGCCATGACGTAAGTTTTTCAACAATACCTTGTCACTCATAGCTAGTCCAGTCTGTGCAATATAGTCTGTAATACAAAATGGCACTAAGCATACTAGATAACAGCTTCTCTTCTAAGCATACTAGATAACAGCTTCTCTTCTGGCGGACACAGTAAGAAACATACCATCTATGAATTTAATAGAAAAAGTTAATGTTCAATTTTCTACAATTGTCTTGGAGAGAGGCTCAGTGAAATAGACGTGTATATGAAGATGCAGACTACCTACACCTGGATAAAAAGACCATATGAAGCTTGATTGTTCCCTGGGATTAGGTTTGGGCTTTTCCTACACAGCTTAGGTGGAAGGCGAAGGAATCACTACCGCAAGGCATAAAGGGGGAGGTCATAAGCATCTATACCGTAAAATTGATTTTCAACAAATGGCTAATACCATCTTGACTACTTGTCCATCCATGTTTACATCATTCCAATATTATATATGTATATATAACAGCCAAAAAGCGTTAGTCTCTACAAGGCACATAATGCTATATTTAAACACTCCATTTTATTAGAACTATCATGGGTGGGACATTTGTGCTACTCTTTTCAAAAGCTTATCAGTATATAGCTGACTACTTCTACAGTGTTTGGATTTGTTTTGTAACTAAATTTTCGATTTGGGCAAAACAAATCCAAACATTTTTTGTGTGTTTTCAAATTTAGTCCAAAATGTTCCCCAAAATACCCTCTCCCACACATCTTTTTCTATCTATACAATCAACAATCCAATCATTATAAAAGTATCTATATATCTCTCGCTCAGCTCATCTATGAATAGAAAAAAATTAACTTTAAATCTCATCATCATCCCACTAACCCTACAAAAAATTAATTGATTTAATATCAATAGTAGAAAATATCCCCTTCAAAAACAAAAACAAACATATGAATTTAATCCAAAACAATTTCTAACAACTTTCAAAGCATAAAAAAAAGTGGATCATATTATCCCAACCCAATTTCCAAAACATTTTCCCGAAACATTCTACACAAAACAAATCTAAACATAACAGAGTTCCAAGGCTTTCAATTACAGGACAGTTACACACCAAAAGAAAAAGGCTGCAAAAATGGGGAAGTCCAGTTGTACTTGAGTCTCCAATGAGTGGAAACATTTAGCAATCCTCTTGGGAAAGAGCAGCATTCTCAATCACAATACACGAAATGGAAGCTCTCTACCAACTAAAAAGCACTGCCATAATTCAAAGGAGAAAGACATTTGTCATGCTCTTTTCAGAAACCTATTAATATAGTTGAATATTTCTGCATGTATTAGAAACAAACAAAGTTCCAAGGCTTTCAATTACAGGACAGTTCCACTCCAAAATAGGGCTACAAAAATGAGGAAGGCAGGTGGACCCAGATCTCAAATGAGTGGAAACATTTAGCAATCCTCTTGGGGAAAGAGTAGCCATTCTCAATTAAGATCCAAGAAATCAAAAATTTTTACCAACAGAAAGCACTGCCACAATTAAACTCAAAATGTCACATGAGGAAAAGATGTCCTTAACCTTCACAATATTGTGAATATATCCCAGCTTCAACTGACAGGATACAGCAATTTCATACAGAAGAAAAGGAAGTCAGACTCAACCATTCTAAACCAGAGAAAATTTCCCAGAGCATAAAGTTATTTCCTTAGTAATAAGAAAATATAAGCATAAGACTAGTGAAGGTAAGTACAGCAAACATAATAAACAAACACCGAAAGCAAAAATGAGACAAGGAACCATGAGAATTAAGATTTGTAGGAGCTTGCTAATGGATACCTTTGGTAAATATTCTGTCACAATCATCATAGGACTACTTTGTGTTACAGCACCCAGAAACTGGACAACATTTGGATGTCTTATTTTCTGAAGCAACAAAAGCTCATCTCTAAATGCCCTCCTACAGAAATCCAATGAGTTAGAGAAAAGTAAGTTAAACGAGCACTAGATATGTTGTCTGTTTAAAGACCTCACACTTTTTCGTCATCAGCAATCCCCTCCCAAAATGTTTTTACAGCAACCTGTGTCCCTCCCCAAGAAGCTATTCTATAGGTTCCCTGGAAACATGTTCTCAATTTCAGTCAAAAGTGAATTACTTGGATAAAACCCACAAAATATGATTGTAAAAAGGTAAGCAAACAAACTCTTTGGTTTCCCAGTAAGACGGACATGATATGAATTTTGACTGAACCATTTTATAGAGTTTAAAATGGGAGAAACTATTTAGACTTATCAACCAGTTTGAAGCATCGTATAGGCATGAGTTAAACTCTACCAGCTACCTTTTTTATGAAACAATGTTCACTATGCTTAGATAAATCATGCTACTTCAGCACCTCACTCTAGCATATTGTCGAACAGATACAACCTCATTTTACTCGTCAGTCAAAACTGTTCAATCTTCTTTGTTTCTTTTTTCTAAGACCAGTGAAATATTGGCCAGTGTGAGCATCAGTACCCAAGCAAAGGAAGGGAAAGCAAAGGAATATAACCATGATTGGAGAACAAGATTTTGGTAACTAAGCATAAGTTCTAATTGACTTGTCCATAAATATGCAGTACAGAACAATAACAAGTCAGATAAAACTCATATTTTCTTGAAGTCTAACCTATATGACATGACAGTCTAGAACTAGAACTCAGTGCAGGAAAGAAGACAGAATGAAAGAGAATAACTACAGATGTTTGACGACACTGAGTATTAGATAAAAGAACACAGCAAAGTACCTTTGTTATATCAACACAGTTTGTAAAATCTAGTTCTCTTGGATCAATCTCATATTCTGGTACCTCACCGGCATTTTCTACATGCATGGGAGCCATCTAATGAAATCCATACAACATTTAACACCAAAGAGCAGAGAGAAGAAAAAGATCCATTACTAATTATTTTTTCTTTTAACATGAGAAAAAAATATACACATAAAAACAGGAAACTTACCAATCGTTTTGCACCATGTTTCTCCAACAGTTTGATTACATCATGATTTTTATAATGTATGGCATCTGCAAGAGGCTGTTTAAGCAAGCTCAGGCCATTAGAAGGCAGCAGTAGGATATGCACCAAATATAGGCAAAAAGATAAATAACTACATAAATTTGAAAGATTGCATGTTATCATAACTCAATCTAGTAAACTAAATAATGAACTCTTCTGCAAAATTCTTCAGTCATACACAAATTTCCACAGTGAATATGACTGCCTGGAGAAGATTTGAAGCTATGCGTACAAATAAATCCAGTGCCTTTTCCGCCTCATCCAGAATGGCTCTACTCAAAGCTCTAGAAAAGCATATTTCAAATTTAGCAAATATTGGCTTTGATATCACCTATATCCGGGTTCTTCCCTGGTATTGAACTATCTCACCTCTAATATAATTCTATCATCACAAGACAATAGCCAGAAAACTCACAACTTGCCTTGTTAAAAGAACTCAAGAAAAACAAGTGAACCCACCACATGACGACAGCAACAAAAAGAAAAAAGAAAAGACAAAGAAACAGAAAGAGAAAAAATAAGTAAATAAATAAAACACACACACCCCTAAAAATTGGCTTTGATGCCACTGTTTATATGCATTGAACCATCTCATACAGTTGAATCCATTATTAGCAAGCGAATCAATGTACAGTGGAGTAGCCTCTACTTATTGCATAAAAACTGTAAACTGGAAGTGTACTAAATCCTTGTGACCTATGTTTCTGAAGTTTACTCCGAGTGTATCATCCACGAAGTTAAAGATGACAGGCTTCAGAGACAAACAGAGACACGCCACAGAGACAGAGAGAGGATTTACAGATTCTACATGACCACACTGATTCACAGCACAAAAGTAATCACCGAAATGTCCAAAGATAGTGCATTCCATCGCATGAGATACCAATCTCCTACTCTAAGAAACAAATTAAGCCTTACGACCATCCATTCACAACGGAACAGTCAAAGAAAATATAAGTTCGAGTAAAAGTAACAGATACACATTTCCAGACCGAGAACAAGTGTACAAAGTGAAATGTTTTGAGTCTCAAGACTCAGGTTATACCGTGCTTCCCCACCGGTCTTTGGGGTCCACCTCTGCCCTATTTGCAAGCAACAACTTGGCAACATCGGTGTATCCCTGGCATGCAGCAACATGAAGTGCAGTGCGGTAATCAATGTCCCGGAAATTAACATCAGTACCAGAGTCTAAAAGCTCCTTGATGCCATCCAAGTCCCGCTCGTTAACCATATACATCAGCTTCAACCCTGGATCAATGTCATTCACATCACCATAAACGTGATCTTCCTCCAGATCATCAAGGGCCTTATGGTCCCTCTCAGGTGCCATGGATGATTGCTTCCACGAATTAAGTTTCACAGGCGCCATGGATTCCATTGAACAACTTAACCAAGAACTGGTTAAAAGATTCAAGATTCCCTTTTTGCAAGGTAATCACCAATTCTTAATGCAATGCTTCCACATCAATAATCCCTTCTTGCAAGGAGTCACGAATTCTTAAGATGGTGGGATTCTATAAAGAAAATAAGAGACGTTAACAAAATTAACGTCAAGCTCAGTGAGGAATAAAGGAAATCAGAAGAGATCAATAAAGATCAAAACACTGAAAGGCAAGAAACAGAATTTACAACTCAATATTGAGCAAACTATAGAGTGTAAATCCGAAAGAATCAACAGTGGGGCTTGAAAAAGCCAGCGAATTAAAAACCTAGATTTCGAAAGGCTAACGGTCGAAAACCACAGAAATAGGTCCTAGCCACCCTAGGTTACGGCGGCAATTTCCGGAAAGAAGTTTGAGGACCCACAATTCCGTGAAAAACAGGCAAGAATCTGAAGAATTCAGCAATCAGAAATAAAGTAATGGTTCTTGGGAGAGAGGGAGATATTTTTATACAATAGCCATAGGGTATGACGGCGGCGTAGCGGCAAATGGAGCAACTGGTATACGTTGACAAATTTGAACACGAGAGACAGCGACATTTACCCGGCAAGCCGCGTGAGCTTACGCTGCTTGACGGTTACGCGGGGGCTTATCTAGTAACTGCTGTCCGTGCTTAATTTTATTAAATTGCAATTTAAATTTAGTTAAGAGAATAATTATTTATGGACGTTATTGTTGCTCCGGTGCCTACAAGTATCAACTTTTGAGTACTTGAAACAATATTATAAATTGAATTTTACATTTGTTTAAGATATCATTAACTGGGTTTTCGATTATACTTACAAATAATTAAAAGTGTTGATTATGGATGACTAACATGATTTACATGAATTCTTTGAAAGTGGCGCAATCAAGATCAATCTGATCTAACTTTTGTTAATTTCAGCGTTTTATTTTTATAATAAAATTCATTTATTTATTCATTTCTAAAAATCATTAACCAAACTTGATAGGATTATGATATCATCTATACACGTGCATAGTCCCACGTCACAGAAAGCAAATCTTTGATGATAAAATGTATCAATAGGATATGAATTTTCTAGTACAAATATAATATCCTATTAATTTTCAAAGTTATATCCATGGGATAATGGGCCATTCACGAAAAGCTACTTAGAAGATTGGTCCTAAGCACGTGAATTTTGCCATCCACGTTCTATGAATTATTTATTTAATTGGTTACCTTTTTATTGCCTTCGGTTAGTTGGATACTATTTATGATATGATGTTGACACATTTTAATCTTATTCCTCTGTACCATTTGTTTGGTTTGTATCAATTGCTAGCCAATTGTAATTACTTGTCGCTAATAACAAAATTGGAAAAGTACTATTTTGATTGTAAATGACAACTATCTCTGCAGATTTAACTGACACAATAGTGGTTTGGAAACATAAACATTATCAATGAGTTCTACGACAGGGTCACTTTGATTCATGGTTTTACAGGAGAGATTAGTTTAACCAATAAAGGCCAACTGCTTAATACCTAGTAAGGTTTGAGCTGGAATTCAGCCACCTTCTCCCAAGATTTGCAGCTTTTGTCTTCAGTGTCAGTTTTATACAGTGCTAAGCGAGATATCTGGAAATTTAAACCGTCAATGCTGTCATCAAGAACATAAGCTTTCTCTTGAGCAGCTTTCTTCTCTTCATCTGTTAAATCTCCATAAAGAAGGCTCAAGTGTGGCATATAAGCTGGCAAGGTTGGAAGATATGTCAGCAAAAGAATATACATGTGCACAATGCAACAAGTTTAAAAATCCTTTCCTTGAACAATTGAAATTGAAAAATAGGATCTAATAAAGTCACCACTAAGAGAACTTGCGTAAGTTATTTATATTCCTGGAAATATGGCTGCTAACAGAAAGATAGGAGATTAATAAGATTCTGGTCTTGAAGTTTGCATGTGCACCAGGGAATGCAAATTGTGGGGATAATTTTCATGGGCCTTTGAACTATTTACTTCATCAACAATAACATAAACAGGGAAACTGCACATTTCCTTGTGAAAGTGGTGGGAATTCATATGCAAGACTAAGCAATTGAAGGATACACATACTCATGCATTGATGCAAAAGCTCATCAGTTGTGCATTTTACTCTTTGCTCACCCCTTTTCTGCCATTCAAGGGTTGCTTTTCCTTCAAGGATGAAATTCATTTGATTTCACTTATACCCAAAATTCTTGGACAAGAACTATACTCATGGTAACACTCATGTCCCCGTGTTTTTTTCTCTACTTTTGCTTATTGATCTTCGTCTGGATCTGACTATGTAACTCTAGAACCCGTCTTTGAGCTTGGTCTAATATTTGATATCTAGGTACATTCTACTTTCCACCTTCTCTTTTCTCATACATGTGTTTACCCAAGTTAACTGGGGAGAAAGAGAAAAAGAATTAAATAAGTTAAACAATTCACAGCAGTGACATTCAGAAGTAAATGGGTACTTACAAGTTGAGTTCCTGTAGCCAAAATGACCACAGCAATGTGCACTAGTCTCTACCACCTGTTTAAAGGAGTTTCACATACTGTCATGTGCGGTTGATTACAAATGCATAAAAGATAATAAACCTCATGAGCACAGCACGACAGAGAGAACCGAGGCTGCATTATCCTAAATACCGAATAATTTAACCATAACATCTTGTCATCAGCTGAATATTCTCGGAGTACCCGTTGTTGCCCCCTCAAATTAAATCTCTTTTCCTTTCAAAATTACATGATATAATACATGCTTTTCCATGCCATAGATAGCAAGCCATTCTATAAATGCCTGTTCAATTCTCAGTCAATGGACAATTGTCAGAAGCATACTTGTCAAACGCGCGCATAGCGCGCAATAGCGCAGCGCGACACGATTTAGTGTCGCGCGCGCTATCGCGCTGTAGCGCAGCGCGTGCAACTTCAAATCTGTATTAAAAAAAAAAAAGGGGTAGAACGAAAAACCAGATTAAAAGACTGCCCAGTTTTCCACAACACAAAAAATTTCCTCTGCCTTCTTCCAACGACAAACTTTCTGCCCTTCCTCCGACAAAAACTCTCGGCTCCACGCCTCCACCAGCAGCAGCAACATCACGGGCTTTTCTCCGGCAGCTTCTCCGGCGTCCTCACCAGGTAATATCTTAACATTTCACCTTTTTTTTTTTTGCTCTTTCATGGCTTCTCAGATTGTTTGGTTAGTTTTTTTTTTTTATATTCCTTTAGTTCTTATATTATTTTCTTCTCTAGTTTTGAAGTTAAAATATGCAAAAATCTATTCCTAGTTATTGAGCATTCTTGAAAATGTATGTTAGGGACTTAGGGTTTAGGCTAAAATGATTTTTTTTTCTCCTATCATTTTAGTTTACTTATAGGGTTATTATTCTTTTTATTATCTCATTTCATTATTATTATTTGTTAATTAGTATGTTTAAATGTTGAATTTTAATTATTTTGTTCAAAACTTCAAATATTGAATTTAGTTTATTTTTTGTTTTCTAGTAACAAAAAATGGAGAATTTTGAGGCTTTAGATAAGAGTAGAAAAGATCCCGAGTGGAATCATGGCATATTGGTGAATCCAAATAAAACTAGTGATAGGATTAAATGCAATTACTGCTCCAAAATCACAAGAGGAGGGATTTCTCGACTTAAAGAACATCTTATTGGGGGATTCAGAAATGCAACAGCTTGTAAACAAGTTCTTGAGTTTGTGAAGATTGAATTGAGAGAATTTATGGAAGCAAAGAAACAAGCAAAAGCAACTATAGATTCAATTCCTCACTTTGATGATATTGATGATGTAGGACATGGAGAAGAACATGAACAATTACGAGGAAAGAGACATATATCTACCTCAGAATTCTCAATTCAATCAACAGCCCAACAACAAAAAAGATCCAAACAAATGGGGCCAATCAATTGGTATTTCAAGAAGGATGCTGAAGCAATAAAAATGAAGCATCAAGGTGAGGCAAAAGCGCAATATGTCAATACGCAAAGGAGATTGAGGGATTATGCGGTTCAAAAATTTGCAAAGTGGATGTATGATGCCGGGATACCATTTAATGTGGTTAAATACGATAGTTTTGGGCCTATGATTGAAGCAGTTGAACAATATGGTGTTGGCATGAAACCTCCAACATACCATAAGATGAGGGTGACATGTCTAAAGAAGGAGGTGGAACACACTAAAGCGCTTTTAAAAGGGCATGAGGAAGACATGGAAAGATCTGGTTGTAGTCTCATGGCAGACGGGTGGAGAGATAGAAAAGGAACATCACTCATTAATTTTTTGGAGAATACTCCTAGAGGAAGCATGTTCTTAGAGTCAATTGATGCATTGGCCTACTCTCATACGGCTGAAAAAATGTTTAAGCTATTTGACAAATTTGTACAACATGTTGGAGAGAAAAATGTTGTTCAAGTTGTCACCGATAGTGCAAGTTCAAATGTTGCAGCCAGGAAGATGTTGATGGAGAAATATCAACACTAGTGTTGGTCCCCATGTGCGGCACATTATTTGGATTTAATGTTTGAAGATATTTTCAAAATACCAGAATTGAAGAGAACACTTGAACGGGCAATAAGTGTCAGTGGCTACATCTATAATAGAACTCAAATCTTGAACATGATGAGAGAGTTCACCGGTCAAAAAGACATGATTCGTCCAGCAAAAACTCGCTTTGCCACTGCTTTTTTGACTTTGAGGAGCTTCCATAAATACAAATTGAGTTTGAAAAAGATGTTCACTTCTGAAGAGTGGAACAAAAGCAAGTTTGTAAAGGAGCAAGGAGGTAAACAAGTGCAAAAAATCATATGAATGCCTTCTTTTTGGAATACCATTGTCTATTGCATGAAGTTTGGTGGGCCCTTAATTGAAGTTTTTCGGTTGGTAGATGGTGAGAAGAAGCCTTCTATGGGCTATATTTATGAGGCGATGGATAAATGTAAAGAGAAAATTGCAATTGTT
>JACGDI010005364.1:628530-695773 GCA_014898725.1 Jacaranda copaia
GTTGCACAAATTTAGGAATTATCATTATTCTTATGATAATTTGATTGTTTATTCCTTACAATATGTGAAATATGTTAGTATTTTAGGTGCAGGGTAGAAATATACACATATATATGTGGTGCGCTTTATTTCAATAAAGCGCGCTATGCGCTATAGCTCTATGGAATCTTTGTGCGTCACTGAGCTTTGCGCTCCTGACAACTATGGTCAGAAGAACTTAAGTTTAGCTGAAAAGAGAAAAGAACAAATAGCATAAAGTACCTTTCCTCATCCTTCCAAGCTAGCATTTAAGCATTGGACAAGTTTTCTTTCTTCCAACTTCCATTTTTCTCCCACTATCACCAGTTGTCTCAAATAGTTTGCTTTTCTTTTGCCTTTTGCCCACTAAAATTCAAGGTCTGAATATAACGTTAACGATCTTACTGAGGCCAAAGCCGATCTTGCTATCATGTTATCTTATTTTACAAGCTATAAAGAATGCCATGTAACAGTGCTCAGAAATCAAAAGTAGAAAGCATATGATTAATCAGCACATCAAACAACTGACAAATTATCGCGTTGACCAAAGTACTTTGACCTTTTCCCAATTAACAATGTTGTCTCTCAATCTTATTTGATCTACAAGAACCAAATTGCTCCTCCATCACAGTGCCACCAGCTTCAATTACTATAGCAAATTACAGTGAAAGTAGCAACATACCAAAAACCCCAAAATTTTATCCAAAAAAAGGACTAATGAACAACAACAATCCAATAAACGACTACCGGTTTCCCTTAAAACCAAAAAACAAGTACATAGGAAATAGCTTCGTAAAAGTTACCTCAAGTGTTGGATCAAGCAGAAGAAAAACGCACTGATAAAAGAAAGTGCCGGTTGTGACTTTCTCGACGGTAGCATTATAAGCCTTGAGTTCCTCACAGGCCTTGTTGAACTTCTCACGCGCCTCGCTCTCTGTCAAGCTAATAGACCCGACGACCGTCACGTGCGGCTCGAATTGGGGCCCACCGAACTCCGATCTGAGACCCTCCATCAACTTCCTCAGTCGCGGCGTCAATTCCTCCGGCGGAAGCGCCCACACCGAATAAACATCTCTGTTGACTTCGCTAGGAGTCGTGGTTGCACTGGCCATGGAGATTTTAGTAGATGAACAGAGAGTTGCCCAGAAATTCCAGAAAAGGAGAGGTATATAGCGATGAGATTGAATTCGGGTATTAGTCAGGGGAGGCGTAGATGAGTAATTGAGTGAAATTCGAGCTCCCGAGATTGGTTTTTGTTGGTTTTTTATGGATTTGGCGGTGGCGGGTGGCGGGGGAATATGGAGAGATGAGTTGGACAGTATTACTGACCGTCGGATCATGTGCACTCTACGTACTAGAATTATTATACCAAAGGCATTTCGACGGGAATAAGGGAATATGTCAATATACAATACACTTGCCGAGTCGCGAACACTGGAGATTTTAATGTGGGTATAATGCCGGGTGGATGGATTGGGGGAAAATGCATCTTTTTTTACCCAATTATAAACTTTTCTTCTTCATTTAATTCTTTTCGCGTCATCCCTTAGTTAGTATTTCTATAATCTTCAACTATAACTATAAAAATAAGTTTGGCATTAAGTCAATGACCCATTGCAAACGTAGGCAGAAACTTATATGCAAAACACATTCTATTTTTAATTATGATCCTTTTAATATGTAAAATGTTATCCTCCTCATCATCTCATTAAATATTTGAAGCAAATGCATATTGATACGGTAAGCGCATGGCTGTTAATTAATCGAGTTTTAATGTGAATAATTTGAATTTTAAAATTTTTATTTAATTAAAATATTTAATAGAACAAATTTAATTATAAATATATGTAATTCTAAATAAATTGATTTAATACAAAATTAAGCAGTCAATTTATTAAAGATTTGAATTTAAACTTTAATTAATATTTTTTTATTGAATTAATACTCTTATATTTAATATTAATAAAAAATTTAAAATAAATTTTAAATATTATATTGATATAATATTTATATTAGTGTTTATATAATGCTATTAATATTGAGTCTTTTGCTTCAAAAATGAGAGAAATATTGATAAAATATTAAATATAATAATGTATAATAGTTCATTCATGCATTAATATAAATATATAATATAAAATAAGAATTTAGCATTCAAATATTTAACTTTTAAACTAATATATAATAAAAAATTATTAAAAATTTAAATATGACTTAAATTTACTTCATAAATACATTATTTTTATATAATTCAAAAGGAAAAAAAATTATTAAATTAGATCATATTTTTTAATCGAATCGAATTTCAAATATTTATCGAACTTAAATATGATACTAATAAACGAAGATCCTATAAGATATCATATCGAATTCAAACATGAATTTTGATAATCGAATTCGAATTTGAATATAATTGATCCAATTCAAATCCAACTTATTAACAGCCCTAAGTAAGTGGGAGCATAGTCATAAGTATCAAAAGGATTCCAATAATATTAAAAATGATAAAAACACCCCAAAATTTGCATCTTCTCATTTAGATCGAAGCTTTATTTTACCTGTAACAACCATCGTCTGATTAACAACAGTCGTTGCAAGTCCAAATTTTTATATAATTCATACATTATTGATCAAGCACATGCAAATGAGCGGTAACATTATTACGACTAAGCAAATTATTGAGCCACAACTTAGTCCAGTCCAATCCAGTCCAGAGCAACCAAAACACCAGAATTTAATTCTTACAGGCGACAAAAAGCCAAGTAAATATTGTTAAAATCATGGGAAGTAAGGCCCCCTGGATTTCATCTCGGTGCGCTCAACATCAATGGCGAAGCCTTTGCCAGTCTTCATCCAATAATCAGCATAACTAGGATTGGTGGTGGCCTCGGCCTCAGGCACACTGACATCCACCCTCCTCCTTCCCAGTTCATCAGACGATATATTGTATTTCTCATCCCTCTTCTTGATTAGCTCCGGCTTAATCATGCTCATGTTCACTCCTTGTGGCGACATCATCAGCGCAGGTGCGCCCAGGGGCAGCCTATCACCTACGTACAACACTGGGACTTGGTCAAAACAAGTCAAATTCAAACATTTTATTTTCTATGTTATTCTGCAAGAAACTTAACTTTAAATGTTTAATTAGTATCTGATTTACATACAATCGTCCATTACTTGATCCGTGGCCTAGCTAAAAGCAAGTGAATATTGTGGAATCGTATCAACACAATACAATTAAATTTTGTGAAATCATATTAACATTTGACAATATTCAGTACATTTCTAAAGAAATATTTCCTTAGAAAAACAATGTCCAATCAAATTAAATTTTCTTACGCATTACGCAAAAAATTCCATTCACGTGGAGGGTGGAGGGTTTCGCATAGTTAACGAGACAACCTTGGCAAAATTACTTGGCAATACATATGGAGTACAAGAGCACCATATAAAAAAATATGTATATATATAGCTCATTTATTTTTCGATATATGTGAACTCGCAATAAATTTATCTATGAGGGTTAAAACATTAATTCTTCGGTGAGAATGATGCAAAAAGCGCGAGTAGAAGGCTAACTTACCCGAGAAATTAATTGACCTCCGAATTAAATCAGTTAATAAGTCAAACACGTACCTCTATCAACTTGCCAAGTGCACCAAAATTTGCCGTAGGTCTTGGCTAAGTCTTGGAGTTCCGGCCTCTGAATAATCTCAGGAACTCCAGGGTTCACCCACAACCCTGATGTGATCTGCAGCACCATATATTCTACAATAATCTCATTTCTCAATCAGGACTTTTTTCCTTCTTTATTTTTCCCCTTTTTTTTTTTGGGTGGGAATACGGCAAATAAAAAGAAAACAAGAAAAGAAAAAGAAAATCTACCTCATAACCGTGAGAGTGCCAAAGCTTTTGTTCCTCCGGAGGAAGCGTGTCAAAAATTCGATCCGATACTATGTACTCCACGCCTGCACGTTCAATCACAACCCATCAATTTCCAGGGACAATTAAAATGAAAATTGAGAATACGGACACAGTTATTACAAATTGATCACGAAATCATAGATAAGTTGAATTAATTCGTAAGAATTACTCACCGATGAGGCGGCCGGTGGATTCATCGGAATCATAAACGGCGCACTGGAGGAAGTCTTGGTTGCGGCGGGACACATAGTGGTGGGTCTCGATCTGGCGAGTCATGTCGTGGCTGTAAACGGCGAAGGTGCAGACGTGCTGGCTCATCTGCTTGATGGGTTTAAGGGACTGCATTATTTGAGCCCCCTTATCCAGAATATGCTGCCCCACCGTCATCGCCTTCCCCGGCGGCACTGAACCGTCGCCGGGTGGCATCGGGCCTGGAGTTTCGTCGCTTGAAGCCATGTTAATTAGGGAGGAGTAAATTCTTTAGGTTTTCAGCGTTCACTATTTTTATTTCTATGGAACAGCTGAGATCAGTAAAGGAATTGGAAGTATAAGAAGCTCCGTCCTATGAGGCGGGTTCTTGTGTGGTTTCCACGTAGCCATGCATGAGCATCGAGGTGGCTGAAATCGCTTAAATTCCTCTTGCCAATTGGACATCATCTTTTTTTGCTATATATTACTATTTATATCTATATTTTTTAGTAAAAATGAAAATGATTGGAAATTATGTAGGAAAAGAAATGTAAAAGATTTAGCATATAATCAAATATATTTTGAAAATGTAATTAGTAAATATATATGACAACTTTCTTTGGGTTGGCTACGGTTTAGTAACCATGATTTTTATTTAACATCCGATAATTCTTAAAAAATTAATATGTGTCCAAATACTTTTTATAAATCAATAGTAATTAAATTAATTTACTATACTAATTTTTTTTAATTAAATTAAAAATAAAATAATTTCAATATCCTTATCAAAAATTAATATATAACTAAAATAAAAAATATATATAGTTATCTAAAAAATAAAAATAAATTTGAAACTAAACCAATCAACTTCTATTTCTTCAAATCACCCACCCGCGTGAGAAGAAATCTCTATTTCTTCACATCAAGCACCTTCGTTCTCACCCCTCACACCCCAAAATCAAAGTTTTTGTTTCTTCAAATAAACCCCTTCCATCCTTTCGTTCTGATTTTCGGTGAAGGTATGTATGATCACCAATGTCAGAAGCAATTTATATTTCTTCAAACCCATTCCGTTCTGCAGCCCCACATCCCACAAAACCACAATTCCTGTGAAGGCATGTATCATCCCCATAAGTCAACGAAAATTAGAAGCAAAACTCGGCCATATTACAGGCTTCTCCAGTGGCCCAATATTCAAAGGCGGTGCCATCACATATTCATCGAAATAGGTGCACTTTCTTCTCTTAATTGATTATTTAAGTATTTTCTTGTGTTTGATTAATTAATGTAATTAGACTTGGTATAATAGCTTAATTAGATTTTGAACTAGTGTTAGCAATCTTAAAAACATCCCGTCATTAGCAATCTTTTGCTGTCTGTTGGTGTGGAATTGTGGATAAATGGTATCCCCACAGCCAGAAAGAATTTTATTAGAGCACCACAGCTGGTTGTGGTGCTCTATTTTGTTTGGCTATTTGATATAGTGTTTGATGGTTAGAGATTGCATTATACTCAAGTTGGAGAACTTAAAAGGTTTAACTGATGCATTAAATTTTACTACTCGAAGTTTTCTAGTAACAAATCTTTGGATTTCTCTGAAAATTTTCCTTACTTGAGATTCAACAAGCTCTCTTCATGTCTGTCAGGACATTTGACAAGCAATAGCAATTGCGTAAGGCTTCCCTAAGTTCTTTATAGCATTTTTCATATTTCCAATTACTAGAGTGACATATGCCATCTCTTTTCAAAATGCAAAAGTTTGATTTTGGATATGATGGGTGATTCAAAGGTTTGCATAGTTTGTTTTTCAAATAGTAGTGCTTATGTCATCAAAACGTATATACGGAAGATGATGTTAATGAGCGGGGTCTCTATGACCTTAATGGTCACCTGGCCTGTCTATCAATCTTGAAACCACATCATTCATGACCAGTATCCTGTTTCTGTATAAAATAACATTGTTGGTTGTCACAGTATGAGTCTGGCAAATGCTTGAAGCGCCTATGTGAAAGGCTTCTATTCTTTGTTATTATACCTAGCTGAAGAATTGTTGAGCTCACTGTACTAAAGTCTGTGGACCTAGACTTAGGACTAATGTGCAGTTTATGCTTTAAGAATGTGTCTTACGCATGTTTTGTTTTTATTTTTGGCAAAAAGGTAAAAGCCGCCCAACATTGTTCAGACAATTCTTAGTCTGGTAAGTCTGGAACTTCATTGTGAATTATCTGTGAGAAAGATATTTGGTCGCTCTTGATGCCAACAAACTCAATGTGTGATAGGTGCATCAAAGACTTCAACGAATATATCTAAGGAAATGGGAACTGGTGCATAGAAGTTGTTTTCCCAATCTGGTTCTTATCACGCATCAAGTGATGCTTCACTTTTCTCAAGTTCATTGCCAGTTCTTCTCCATGAGAAGTGTATGCACCCAACATATTCTAACTGAAGTTCCTTTATTATTTTCACTCTTTTCTTACTTGATTCGGTCTATTACAGTGAATTTCAATGAACTAAAGTATGATCTTCCATCTGTGGATGATGCCTTACCTAGCTTAAAGGACGTTGTCCAGATTTAGAGGGCAAGAGTTCTCTTAAAGATGGTGAGAATCATGCAGTTGGAAGCTTGCTCCCTGAGGATAAGGCTGAATGCCTAGCTGGGATAATGAATGATTTTGACATTGGTTGGTTGCCCAATCTTTTAGATGAACCAGAAGATGCTTTGCTATCTATTCCTGATTCTTGGCATGTTGAATTGGTCTCCAATTTCTGTCTTCAGTTGATAGGATGTGCTCGACTTGATTTCCTGGATTTATGTGAACTTGCTATTATATTATTTCATCAGCTAGGCCTTTGGTCCCAATTTCAATTTTAAGAACATTCCATGCCTTAATTGAGTAGAAATTATA
This sequence comes from Jacaranda copaia, assembly GCA_014898725.1. NCBI lineage: Eukaryota > Viridiplantae > Streptophyta > Magnoliopsida > Lamiales > Bignoniaceae > Jacaranda > Jacaranda copaia. Next base: position 635,568 of record JACGDI010005364.1, read on the forward strand.
GTAATATTTTACTATGAGAAAAGAAAGAGTAAAAGACAATTATGTGAAGAAAAATTGAAAGGCCTTGAAGCAGGACTGAGACATAGTGTTCTTTTGGTGATTCTGACTTGCGAAATAGATGTTAGCAAACTCCTGATATTGCCGACAGAAAACTAGAAAGGTGTGAAAAACAAACTCCTTAGGAGTCCCCAAAATGAGATAAGAATGGGGAGGATTTTTATGCAGCATTTTTGGAGCTGCATCTTTGGTTAGATCTAGATGGTGTTTAGTCAAACTTATTTAAAAGATTTTATAATTTTCTATTTTGTAATATGTTTTAAAAGTTTATAAGATGTATAAAAATAAATTCTTAAGTTGTTTGGATAAATAGAATTTTTTTTAGGTTTATAAGATGTTGGAAATGATAATTTTATAATTAAAATAGTTAAAAATATATTAAGATATTAAAAATAAATTATATACTTTTTGTTTTTTTTTTAAAAAAGAACTTATAAAATTTAAATATTTTATTTTATCTAACACTTTACGGCATCTTATAAATCTTGGACAATTTATAAGTTAAGCCAATTTCTTTCTTAGTTCTAAATTGGTGATATTGGGATGAATATCGATGCACCTGGTAATTCTGAAACTGGCTATGATTATTAGAGCAAGATTGACACAAGGAGAGGCAAATCGGGGATGGTACTCAATTTGATTTGTTTTGTGCGAGGCTTACAATTGTTACACAACATCCGCCAACTTTTCTATAAAAAAAGAAATTGATTTTTTCAAAGTGCTATCAGATTAGATAAAGCTGTGTAATGTAGAAATATATGCACGATTCCCCAAAATGTTAATCTAATTGCGATATATCTTGCACATTTATGTACATACAGACTGGCATCTGGAACTTGTGCAAGTGTGATATTGAAAGACACTGCATGGGTAAAATTAGGGATGTTAATAAGTCGGATTTGAATCGAATCATATTAAATTTGAATTTGAAATTTAAACTAATATTCAAATTCAAATTCAATGCAAAATTGTATAGGATCTGTAGTTGGTATAATCAAATAAAAGTTAGATATTCTTCGAATATCCAAAAAAATTTAAATTTGAATACTTTCAAATTATCATATATTTATTATTTTTTTTAAAATTTAGTAGATTCCAAATTCAAAACAGTCATTTTTAAAAACATACACAACAGGTTAATGAATAAATTTTCAAGTCTATTATTCACTCAAAAGCAATAATAAAATTTAATGTAATCACATTTATTCATCATATCATTGTATTTTAAGATTCGTTGCTAATAATTGTACTTGTTTGGTATTATAAATATTAGTTATACGTGATTTTTCAATCAACTAATTATAAATTTAAAGTTCTATAAAAAAAAACTCATTTTAATTAATTGAGATTTGCATTGCATTCTTGTCGTATCATGGCATTCGACTCCTACTCATTATTCTTTCAACACAATGTTTAGAATATTCTAGTACATACTTTCAAAAAAATTTAAGTTAGATTTAAAAATAATCTCAATTATTATTTAACTTAATTAATATATTAAATTATGAAATACTAGATAACTCATGGAATAACATAACATAATACTTAAAATTAAATTATAACATATTTGATATTATAGTAATACTTCATATATAAAAAGTTTATAGGTTTTTTATATTAATATTAAAGTAAATATTGATAGGATATGAAATATAAAAATTATTTGACATAGAAAAAATGGATAAAATTAACTTATACATGTGCATCCATGCTACATTAAAAAAATATTTAAATGAGGACTCAAATACAGAATTCTATAGAATTCTATTCTAAAATAGTAAATTGTATGTTTAAAATTATCCCGATGATATAAACTATTGTTAGGATATACATGTCTGTGGGTGATTTGAAGAAACAGAAACTTTAATTTGGGGGCGTGAGGGTGAGAACGAGAATGAAGGTGTTTGACTTGAAGAAACAGAGATTTCTTCTCACGTGAGTGGGTGATTTGAAGAAACAAAAATTTCTGGGTTGATTGGTTTAGTTTTAAATTCATTTTTTTTTCTTTTTTTATTTTTTAGATAATTATATTTTGTTTTTTTTAATTTTAGTTATATATTAATTTTTGATAGGAATATTTAAGATATTTTATATTAAAAATTATTTTATTTTTAATTTAATTAGAAAATATTAGTATAATAAATTAATTTAATTATTATTGATTTATAAAAGGTATTTGAACATATGTCAATTTTTTAAGGGTTACTGAATGTTAGGTAAAAATCATAGTTATCGAACCGTAGTCAATCCCAACTTTTATATGTTGATACTTGCAAGAAATAGTGAAACTTCAAAACTAGTTTTTTACATGAAAACAACAATCTCCTTAAGTCCTTACAAACTGCAAATCTGAACCAAAGCTTTTCTCCTACATGAAAATAACATTCCTCCTTAAGTTTACGAACTTTAAAGCTGAAACGATACTTCTCTTTTTCTTCCACTTAAAATAAAAAACAATGACTATCAAATTTGAAGGTGTAGTATTAACACCTTTTCTTTTCCAGTGTTCAAATACTACCTACATTCTCCAGAGCACTATGGCTCCACATTCTGTAGCTCATGCACTCTACCATCACTTATGCTTTCAGTGCTCTCTTGCTTGTACTTGTACAACTTAGAAACAAACAGATAGACACAGAAATTAAGCAGGCTCAATGTGGAAAGCAGCCAATAGAAGAGATTCAGATGGCCTCTATTGATGTTATTTCCAGCCAGCCAGCCCCCACTCCTGGTGATATCCTTTGTTGCACTATTCACTATCTTTACTATAATAGTGCTGAGAAAGTAACCAAGAGCCATTGAGCTCCAAAGGAAACAGCTGGAGATTGACTTAAGATCTTTTGGCACTTGTGAATAGAAAAACTCCAGCAGGCCGACGTACGTGAACATGTCAGCTATCCCGAATATAAAGTACTGAATCGACAGCCAGAAGACGCTGATTGGGAGCGGCGGCTGCAGCAACGGGATTGCATCCAGCATGTTGTGGTCTTTGGCAACACGTTTTCGCTTTACTTCCACAATTGCAGCCGCGGCCATGGACAGAGAGGAGAGAATTAGCCCAACTCCCACTCGCTGCAGATGAGTTATGCCAGTGGGTGTGCCGGTGAATTTTCGCGCAAATGAGACAAATATCCTGTCGTATATTGGAACGATGATGACCAGGAAGGTGACGGGAATGATGGGGAGGGATGCAGGCGGTATTTCGAAATTCTTGGTGATGCTAGTGTCCATGGTGATTCCCTGCTGGATGGAGAAAGTTTGGAGTTGAGCCAAGCAAAGGGTCATTATGATCGTGCAGCAGAAGATTGGAACCATGTTTAGTAAGATTTTTGCGTTTTCCACTTGTGTGACTCTGCAGAGTTTCCATGGACTTGGAGAGTTTTCTGCTGAAGATTTCTGGATGGCTGCTTTGTCCAAGAACCTGGTAAAAACATTAATGTTTTTTTAATATAAGAAACTTAGTAATTTATGTGATGTAATCAGTAGTTAATTCGGAGTATTCTTTAAGCAGAAAACCTGAAAGCATTAGTGTGAGGTAGAAATTCTGCCTGGATTGCCGCCTCATTGTCTTTGTTAATCTCATACAGCTCATTAGGGTTCCCAGTAAGTTGAAGCTTTCTGTTGCGGATGGCCGCAACGTACACCTAAAAGAGTGTATATATAATATAAGAAAGTTGATCTGTCTGATCATGAGATTAATACTTTCCAAGAGAAAAGTGAAACTCATGTTTTATGTTGATACCTGTACGATTTCAGTGAGGGCGCTGCTCCCTTTAACGACATGGATTCGATACCGTGGTAATCCAACGGCAAAGATTATTACACCGGAAAACATAGCAATAGTGCTAACAGCAAAACCCCAGTCCCATCCTTTATGATCTTGGATCCAAACAATAAAGGTGAAACTAATTACACCTCCTATGCATACTGCCAGCAGAAGCCAATTAAAGAAACTTGACTTCTGTCTTGCTTCCTTTGGGTCCTTATCGTCAAACTGATCGGCACCATGAGAGGGCAGCGCTGCTTTCACTCCTCCAGATCCAAGGGCTACCAAGTAAAGAGCCACAAAGAGGAGTGCAGCATTGGCTCCCTTGACTTGAATACAATGGGAATTTGGATCGTAGATTTTGCAGAAAGGTGGCTTGAGTTTGGGATAATGGGCTTGCAGAGCTAGCAATCCAATTCCCTAGATGAAGATAAGTTTAGTTAAGGAGAAAAATTAAGAAAAAGGTAGAAGAAGAAGAATCCACCTAGAATTCTTTACCAAGAACTCGATGGATATTGCAAGAAGAACTGCTCTGAATCTGCCAACGCAAGTGTCTGCTAAGAAGGCCACAAGGATGGTAAGAATGTAGCTAGTGCCCATGTAGTTTGTCAATTGGTTAGCTGCATCGGCTATATCAAAGTGCATCACCCCAGTAAAGTATGTCACCAGATTAACAGCCAAAGCCATTGTTGCCATGTTTTCGAAAGCAAATGCACCTTCAGGAACATAAAGCAAACCATGATGATAAAGCTAATAGTTATCGCTTCATTGGATTTGGCATTAAGAAAGCATTTGACATATACTTTCCAAATTTAAGATTTACCTAAAATGAGCAAAGAAGCACGAGTTCCACCATGCTTGTCTTTCTGGGCTGTTATTCCCTTCCAGTCCACTTTGCCTTCAATAAGTTCAGCTTTATCCTGGACATACACGAGCAGAAGAAGATGCAGATATCAAGAAATGCAGAAGTGAAACATACTGAAAAAGAAGGAAGAGTCTCAGAGTACCATTGGTAACTGGAAATTTTTTAACTACTATTGCAGTTAGACAAGTACGTAGTAGGAGTGGCAAAAGCTAGAACTAAAGCGGTTCTCTATAAATATGCATGATTATTAGTATGGATGTTGTTTGCTGCTTCTTGATCAGAATTGGGAAACAGTTGGTTTTTGTCTGAACATCCTTGTACAGAGTGCAGGAATTTTGCAGACTTGGATAGGGAGATTCTTTTGACATCGTCAACTGCAAGTTGTGATTGGTTAAGGCAAGTACATTAAGACAATAGCAACAAACACCTGTACATGTAACTGACGTAGTTAATTTTAAATAATTCAAATACTTTAATAATTTATAAGATTTGCACCTTTTTGTTCAGTTAAAATTGAATCTGTTCAAACTTAACTTAATAGTTAGTAAATTATACTATTGGATCAACTTATTTCAAAGTCCAAATCAAATATGTTACCACAAAATTACTTGTCAAATGACAAACACTTATAAATACTTCATATCTTGACGTTTTTATATCTTCACGTTCCCTAATAGACGGAATAACCCAACTCAAATCTCTTTCCAAACCCATCCTTGATTAGGAGAACGTTTCAGTTTCGTTCCGGCTGTGAAATTCGCGCAGAGTATCCTACTTTGCCTTCTTTGTCGTTTGAGTGTGATGGTTTGGCCTTTTTAAGTAACTACTAGCTTAGCATCAACTTCAACATTCTGTTGTATTACAAGCCATATTCTATCGCTTTCACAAATTATATTGTGGCAAGAATAATATCGTTGTCACCTACGAGAGGCCCGGACAAGAGTAAACTTCAAAAGTTTCATTGGTTAAAGCTGGGAGCTAGCTTTCGAAATCATTGGGTTCAGGAAGAGATAAATCTACACAGAAGAAACAAATACGATGAACTTCAAGGAAACAAGTAGCTAATATATTCAAAATCATCAAGACATCAAGTTCTTTTCTTGGACCCTGTTGATAAATCATATTCTCCTTGGACCCTGTTGATAAATCATACTCTCCGGCGCCGGTCTTGTTAACTCTTGCACAAGCACTGCGTGCATTTAGGACAAGCAAGACAACTGCAAAAACTACAAGTTGAAGCGGCACCCAACTTGTCTCTTCCAGAGTGCATAGAATGTAAGGTGTAAGAAACCAAAATAAACAACACGAAATTCTCCTTTTATTATGTAGTAACACAAATATCAGTCAGCCGAAAAAAGATCAAGCGCATTGAATAATTATATCAACAAATGTACACAAGAATAGACTAATATATTGGTCGCCTGTAAAAAATGCTGAAATTTAGCTAACCTATGAATGGAGGTACAAGTAATAATACCAGAAAAATAATCTATCAGTAGTTCAATAGAGAGTACTTCACACGCAGCACAATCTTCCCTTTATCAACTCCAAGCTTGGCCCCAGTCACCAACCAATGACCTGGCATATCTTGGGGCCCTTTTGACATTTCTGTCATATCCACTATTTTCGCCAGTTTCCCACCAGAGCCATCCCCTTTCTCGTTTGATAATGAAGATGAAGAACCATCGGGCTTTTGTGCAGCAGATGCCATATTGGAGGGGCTATGATCCCATACAGATCGTCTTATTGTACACCCCGGTACTTTGGAGAAGAGGAGTTTAAGGTGCAAGACACTTTTGGCACCAAAATCCCAGACGCCTAGTTGAGCCCCGGTGACAATGTGAACACCAGAGAGGTCCCCAATGCATGTATCTGTATATTCTATTGGTGCAGTACTCACATGGGAAAAGTTTTTCCACTTAATGGGTTCAAACCATCGGCTATCCTGCTCTTCAGGTCCTTGCCACCTGGGTGCACCTATGGCCATGTGGGCGTCCCAATGGGGCTGGAGAATCTTGGGGAGAGAAACTAGATGCTGCAAGTTGATAGCAAGACGGTTCTGTTTACTGCCTTCCAGGCTGAGTTTTAGTCCAGTGACTGGCTTACGCCCAACTGTAACCTGCAATTTCATTTTTCATTTAAGCAGGAAAGAGACTTCCAACTGGGGGGTAATGGAAGTAACAAAGGAAAAATTTAGGCAGCAATGAACTGAATAGGGAAGCTCCGAAATGACATACCTGATCTGGGCTGATATAAAGCTTGGGACCCATTAAACTGAACTGGAGAGATGGACAAACAGGCTCTTTCCTTTGCAGGCTGTTCTGCTCTGGAGCCCAAACACGAGAAATTTGGAAGTCTAAGAAATATTGTAGATCCTCAATAGGCGGCTTGTCTGAACAAAATGAAAATGACCCATGATTGAAGAAATAAGAAAAGAATCATCTCATCTTTACAAAATGACAAGAATATTAAAGATGACAATTAACATGTTGTTGGTCTCATTTAAATTCATCATAGAATGTGGATGGAATAAATACAATTATTACTTGCCCAGCTGCGTGAAACAAACTCAAGTTTTCCATAACCTATGCAGTCAAAAAATTTAGATTAAGGATTTTTGCAAAGATGAAGCATGAGCAATTAGTGTACCTTAACTGGTGAAATCAGATACAAAATATTTTTTTGGCAAATTGTTATAGATGCAGTCCTGGAGGTCAAACCAGTAAAATCTTGCTTCAACTATGTCACAGAATCTCCAAGTTTGCAATGGTTCTTTATGTGGTACTTCAAGTCACCACAACTCATTATCAATAAAAATGTTTTCCTCATCCTAAAACATGTCCTTGGGAATCTATTGCAGGATTTTAGAAGAAACACAGAGATGCATTCAAATTTTAACAGGAGAAATGAAAGAATAGCAGAGGATCTTACACTCCAAGTATAACTCAATAGCACGAGTTAAGTGTTTTATTCCAGGCACTCCTTCAAGCAAAGAAACAATAGGGGTAAATGTCATGTTGATCACGTCAGGTGCTCCTTCTACAGTCTTGGCCCACTTGGAATAGCTCTGTTCAAGGTCATCGCCTCCTCTCCTTCTGAAAATGACAGTAACATCCTGCAGGTAGTTTAACTCCATTTACTTAACCACATTCATAATCGATAATAGTGGTTGAAAAGAAATTCAACATGTGCTCCCAACAAAAATTTATCCCAGAACAAATATGATATAAAAACAAAAGGACATGTTTTAGTGAGATCCCTTCGGGAATAAACGCTTTGATAAGCATAAAGACTGTGACAGAATAAACTTAAAGTTTCACCAACCTTATCCTTGTATTTTAAGGCGCCAACACTTGTATTGGCCTTTGAATCTGAGAACCTCTGGTCTCCAATGTCTTTCACATAGTTTTCAATATCTGACACTGATAAAGGTGATGATTGGTGCTGTCTAATATAGACTACATCCCTTCCACCAATTGTTGCAGATGTAACAATATGGGTGCCGTAGTTTTCAATAAAGCTGAAATAGAAACACTTCATGTCAGACACTAAGAAAAAAGGAATTGAGCTTCTTCATGGTCATAATCAACCTACAACACAACTCTCTGAAAAATTTCTTGCATGATTCCATAATGTGGGAAAAGCATACAGATACTTTTGCTGCTTGAGAAAGAATGTAGCATGGAGTGGAGAAGTTCTGACAATAACATGCTCCATATCAGCAACACAAGTTTTTCATCCCTTTAAGCTTTCCAAGAACCAACGAGCATACTTTCAAATAATCTAACAATCACTTAACTTTTAAAACTAACAACCACGAATAGTGTTTGTAACAACAGATATATCAAAGAAACTCCTATTTCATTTGATATCAAAGATGTGGAAAAAATCAGATGATTGGATTTTGAAAAATGCTTCACCTTGCCAAGGATGCAGGATCCCAAGAATATGGAACAGCACGTTTGATTTCATCACACAAAACTAAATCTGGTTTTGCTAGTTTAACCCGATAAAGTGGGATGACATATCCAACCGTTGTGAGTGACTTTGTAGCTGCCGCATCAAGTTGCCAAGAGCCACTGAAATTAAACATGGCATTAAAGCTTCCAAGCGGTACGTGACCAGGTACATTTGACTTTTCATTGAAGTATTTTGCCATCTGTGAATCAAAGCAACAAAAATGCATCACAAATCTTATAAGCCACAAGATGAATGATTTAAGTAAGTAAAGTTATTTTATGTCCTTTTAAGAAATAATCCAGGGACTGCCACTGCTGAATTTCAGCAGACATAGATGGTCACCAATATTTGATTATACAGTCAATGGAAAACAAAAGTGGCCGTCCTTGCCTGCATGCAATAAAGGGTGCGACACAGAATACATGAGCAAAATTGTGGAATGCCCATTCTCTAATGAATCCAATAAGTTTTTAAATTACAAAATATTTTCTAAACAAAGCGATGAAACATTGTAAATGTTACTATATCACCCAAAAACAGAATGCATGGGCATTTCTTAACCTAAGAAAAAATGTGGAATGCTAGAAGTTAAAAATTACAAAAATATTTTGTAAACAAAGTCGTGAAACATTGTACCAAATGATTAAGGATATTTCCAATATATGAATTCTCTGTTAGTAACATTGAACAAAATGCTACCTCCATCACAGAAGGAGCAATGGTGGTTATGGTGAAATCTTCTAGAAGAATCAAGAATTTCTCAATGCTGTTTACAGCTCTAAAATAATATTGAACTTCTTGGCAAGAACTATGCATGCATAAATATGTGCCCAAAGGATGAGGCAGCAAAGAAGAATTTCTACATCTGGCTTCATGTTGTGTCACCCTTCCAATTATTACATAGATCTTTAACAAAATGGCCACACGTGCAAGTTGACAACTTTCATTTGAACTAGTTGACAGGGCAAGGAAGAAAAGAATAATTATAAGCTGTGCTAATAAAAGTCCCTCTATTCCATACTAAATTTGTTTTTCATATCTAAAGCATAATCATCTTCACATTACCCTTCCCAAAGTACACTAAACAAAGTAGGCTTTAGTTTTTATTCAAATTCCAAGTAATGGTATTCCTGTCTATTAATCCTTTTACTTACTCAAGAAAAGGAATATAAGTGATGTACATTTCGGTCACCTCAGAGAATTGGTGAAAGGTATTCAAAGTTTACCTTTGCTTTTACATCCCTCAGTCAAAACCCATGCCAAGAAAAGAAGATGCTGATCTAGGAAGGAGTAACTTTCTGTTTTTTCCTCCTTTATTCAAGTCATGCTCATACCTTGCTCTCTTCTAAATGAAAGGGAAAAGGAACTAGAAAATAGAGGTATCTTTTAACTAACTACATGTTGTGCCCAACTTAAAAACATACAGAGTTTAAGAACAATACAACATTAAGAATGCATAAAGAGTCGAAACATCAACCAAAAGCAAACATGTCCCTTGGAAAGTAACCGATGGCTCAGCTATTGGCCTACATCTGCAGACTAATTGCCCAAAAGGCTATAACTTCCACTTTCGCTCTTTAAGGTTACATTACAAACCACATATGTGTACAAGTGAAACATGCTAGTAAAATCAAATGAAGGAAATCATTCTAGTCATATCACAATTGACTAATATTTGGATTCTCAAACTTATAACATTTCTCATAATCCTAGTCAAATTAGATTTGATTTGTAACACTCTCGATCTACTTCATTGACGATGAGAACCAACTCCTAGATGAAAAAGTAAATAAAAGTAAAAAGAAAAAGAATTGTGACAAGATGAAGATATGTATGTATATATATCCATATCCCATCCTCATCAATTTTTTTTTATGGTTCCCAATATTAAAGTGCAAAGGAAAGATTCAGTACTGCTTAGACGGCCAGGACTGCACTGACTAACAATGTGATCAAGCTTTCCCATAAGACTACAGGACGTCATTTCACTAAGAAAAGTCTTATGAGACCTCCCTACACAAAGTCCAAGAGAAAAATCTTTAAAATGCTCTCAAAAGTGAGGCATAAATGATAACGTATCACCATGATATGAACACTAAATTCTTATCAATCATTTGAATCAAGATCCACATATCAGTTTTGCCTCAGATTAGATCGAAAATCCAGAAATAACAAGGGAATTGTACATTCCAGTATCAGTGGTTAGAACGACGAATCCCGCCCAATCACAAGAATTAGTGAAATCATCCAATTAACAGGTTTAGCAACGGTAGTCATGAGTTTTTCAAGAAAATCAAGCGAGTATCCCCAACTCAGGAACTCAAAAAGAAAAAGCCCATTGTTTGTTAATTGTCAACCCCACCAAGATACTATAACCAATCAAGATGAATTCATTATCATATAACCAGAAAGAATGGTCGCAACAGAAAAGGGAAAAATCACACAACAAAATGAACTGCAAGGCAAAACAAGTCCAGGAAAAGGGGTAAATAGAAACTGAAGAGTCAAGATAAAACCTGACCTCATGGAAACTACAAACAGGGGTCTTCTCATTAGAACTCTTGCCCCTGGAGCATTCAATGTCAACAGAAACATTTGGAATCATATAAGACTCAGAGATTTCAAGATTTCTGGTCTGCTCTTCGTTAATATTCACCAGACGAGAACCCGGGGCACCCTTACAGTACAACAGCCTGATGTCAGATGTGACGTCAAATCCACGGCCCAGTGCTTGGATTGAGTTGCAGATCGTTGTGATTAGAGCATTTTCTGAAACTGTTAAGCCTGCGCCGCCACTAAGGTCCTTCTTCGGAGGTAAAGCCATGGAATAGTAAAGATTCAAGAATGCTTCATTGCACTGTAACACCCTAAAAAGATCAAATTTTTGGAGTTTCTTGATGAGTTTCTTGGGAGGCCTGACAAAAGGGGTGGATGGCGGTGTTGGTGAGTCAAAGGTTGGACTTTAGCAAAGAACAAATAGCAATGTTGTTGTTGTTGTTGGTTTGGTTGTTTGTTCAAATTAAAAATCAAAGGGGGCGGGGGGCGGTTTGACCGCAATAATGGCAAAAACGCGTTGTCCTTTAGCATGGATAATGTTGAAAACTGACCAGTTTTTTATTTTTCTTCCATCTCTGCTGTCCCACTTTTAATCTTTCAACATTCTTGTGCTAATTATATTTCTTTTTCTAAATTGAGTTGAAAGAACAAAATTGGTTTTTTGATTTAATATAATTATGTTTCGAAGATAATTAAAGAAAGATCAACAATTTACCTAATACAAAGCACAATAATTATCCACATGCTGAGTGTGATTTCTGCCAAGTATTTCAAAAGCCTCATCAAATGATGTGCGCTTATAAAATATTAAATATATTTTAATCTGTCTTCAATATCATAATCAAAAAATATGATGCATAAAATTGTTTTTGGTTATTGGCTTTTGGTAGAAAAATATGAAACTAGAGTGCATCCAATAGTCCAAGAAAATGTTCAGCTGCAGTCTTGTTTAGCCTCCAAATGGATTATTTCATAACATGTAGCATTAGATCACATGGTTGTTACAGCATTATACATTCCACTAAAACTCTGACTAATAGAAACCAATCTCTTTAATATCAACACAATGACAAAATATCAGAAAATATGAAAAGGAACCGCTAAGAGGCAACCTCTTTTGACAACTCCACAAAGCATAATTTGACAATATTTAGATATCCCACTTGCATTATTTGTAGCAGATACTAATTGCTGACCAAGCCTTTGGTTCGCTTCTAGTTGTCTTGATCAAGTATGATATGTTTCTCCAGTTTCTGTTCTGAAGAAAGGCTTTTGCCTGCTAAATGATCAATCCTGTAAATCACAATCCAGGAGAGATGTTGACGAAGTATCATTTCCCCTTGTCAAAGATGTACTAATAGTCTGAGTTCCACTTGAATGGAGATAGAATTCATCATACTTCTCTCTGAGTGCTTGAAGCTTCAGCTCACTATCATAGACGCTTGGATCCATGTTGAATTCCTGAATACTCATTTGACCTTGAAGCATGCTAACAACCTCGGACATTGTAGGCCTGAGTGCTGGAGACGGACTAGTGCACAAGAGGGCAACTCTGATCATCTTTTCTGCCTCATTTCTATTGAAGTTTGAACCGAGCCTTGGATCCACTAGCTCCATCAGACTTCGTTTCTTCTGAAGAACAACAGCCTGAGGGACCAGAGTAGGTTAGGAATGAGAAGGTGATGTAACACAACTAGAATAAAACCTCATGACTTATATATGGATGATTCCGTAAAACTAATTTTCTTAAAACACAACCTCCAGTTTTCTCTTCATTTGAGAAAATCTGATTTTTCTTACCCAGTCAAGAAGGCAAACGAAATTCTCAGTGGGGCGATATTTCATGTTGTTCTTTCCTGCGACAATTTCCAATGCCACAACCCCAAAGCTGTACACATCTGCTTTGTGGGTTAAGTAACCCCATAGTGCATATTCTGGAGCCATATATCCACTGAAGAAACAAAAATAACTCTTTGAGTATCAGTGTTAGCTTTTGTAAGTGTCAACATAACTGGAGTTCAAAGGAAACTAGATTGTACTATAATTTCATAGCAGCCACTGCAAAAATTGTGTTTTGAGGACAAATGTTTTGATTAAAAATATTTCTTAAATAAAAGAATTACAACATTGGCATAAATGGCTGGAAGAAAACTCACATAGTCCCAGCAACTCTAGTGCTGATGTGGGTGTTCTCTTCTTCATCAAGTTTGGCTAATCCAAAGTCGGAAATCTTTGGATTAAGATCTTTGTCGAGAAGAATATTGTTTGTTTTGATGTCCCTATGGACAATTTTCAAAGTTGATTCTTCATGCAGAAAAACCAACCCTTTTGCTATGCCAACACAAATGTTTTGTCTTGTTGGCCAGTCCATTTCCAACTGGCACTCCTCTGGTCCTGCACTTAACAACAAGTGGAAATTGACATATATGTTAAACTTAAGAAGACAAACAAACAGACTTTGCATCTAGATACATCATAGTAAATCAGACAAGTAAATGACTTAATTCACCAAATAGAGCTCGGGCAAGGTTGTTGTTCTCCATGTATTCATACACAAGCAGTAATTGACTTCCATCAATGCAGCATCCATACAGTTTAACAAGATTTGGATGCTGTAATCCAGAGATCATCCCAATTTCATTTACAAACTCGCGGTTCCCTTGTTTGGATTTGGAAGAAAGCTGCTTGACAGCAATAATTGTACCATCCAATAATGTGCCCTGCCAGCCATTTATGCAACATGCAAAATCCGTCTTATCTCATGTTGACATAAAGTTATAGAAGCTAAGCACCAGAGGATATCAAAGTTCATACTGCTAAATACCTTGTAGACAGATCCAAAACCACCTTCCCCAATTTTGTTTGCAGCATCAAAGTTATTTGTTGCAGCTTTGATTTGTCTGTAAGTGAAAAAACCGGTGCACAAATCTAATCCTCTTAACTCTGCAAAAATAACCGATTTGAGATGCTAATTTGCTGAACCTAAAGGAAAGGGGACATTAAAGAATTGTTGAAGAAATTCAGCAGATCTATGAATCTAAGGAGAAAGGACATTCTAGTTTTAGTTTTATATTTCCTGGCTTGATAAATGGTCCTATCAGCAGGAAACAATGTATTTGAATTGCAGCTTCATTTAAATAAGAAATTGTAACTAACATGTTATGAACATCCTTCAAGTCTAACAACTGAATCACATGGTGTTCCTAGATCTCTCCATAATGAAAACATGTCTGTTAGAAAATTTTCGACTTATTCCAACACTAAGAAAGTTTTAGCTGTATTATTCACATTACCTTCCTCCCTTGAGATCCTGCTTCCTATATATCTATTCCACAAAGAATAACAGATAAATGCAAAAACAAGAAAAAAGGCCAAAAGTGCTGCTCCTGTTGAGATGAAAATCTTCTTTTTCCCCTTAGATGGAGGCTTGAAATCTACATAGCAGAAGAAAGGAGGAATCAGAAAATAACAATGTCCGTTACGGTTCTGTACTGGTAAAAAGAAGTACATGAATCAGTATCAAAAAGGGAAGTCAGGAAGAACAAGAAAGACGGTCCATATCTAATTTCTGTTAAGTTCTAGATTAATGCAAATAATAGCCTAAATGTTCCTTAAGTTGAGGACTACATACCATGTTGTTACTTTGCATGGCATGCATATGCTGTCAACAACTAATGGTTAAAATAATTGCTATTTTACAAAGTAAATCATAAACTTTGACATACTGGGAAGTGGGAATAGAGGTTTTATATGGCAAATTGTCATACCAGATTCCACAGAAATAGCAGATATCAAAGGGCCATATGTTCCCCGGGTTGGAACAGCTGTTGTTCCCTTCCCGGTATATTGAAATCGTATCTCCAGAGTTTTATTTTTCACCACTGCTTTGAAGTTTTTTTTCACATCTTTGTCAACTCCTATTGCCTCTTGCTCAATATCAAAATCTTTTAGTCTCCTTTCGCCCTGCATCAAATTAGTTGACTCAAAAATAACAAATCAACTTAAAAGTTAAAACTGTACTATTCCGTACAATACCTGGATATATACATCAAACATCCGTCTTCCAAGACTTTGGAATGACTGATTATCTCTGAAAATTATCTCTGCAAAGTGAAGTGTCACGCTGTAGTCTCCATTTGCTAAGCAACGTCCGTAATATGTGAGAGATATAGGAGAGAGACGGGCAGTCATATACAATTCCGAGTCATTTACCCTGAGAAGAGATACATTTTTTGCCATATAGTCACTCTTAGTGCTATTGCGGCCCCAAAAGTCTCCAGTACTACTAGTTCCCCAGTTTTCCCTTGTGTGAACAAATTTTTCACGACCCCATGACTCTTCATCTCCTTCAAAAACTGTCTTGCCAATTTTACTTGCTCCTCCACCACAATTGACATGAAATGAATAGTGATCTGCCAAAAATCAAAATCTCGTTAAGTGGCATCATGCATTATGTTGGAGTGCTTTTTGTATTTATTCTCATTTTCTTTTCACAAGCAAGCATATGTGCTGCTTCTCTGATTTGAGATGTCAGTCCAAGACGCAAAGATGTTGAGAAGATACCATCTTAGAGGCTTAGACAATGATATTCAGCTGTGCAACCTGTAAAATGATGCCTCACCCTTTGAACAAGGAATCAGGCACTTCCCAAGTTCTCTGCATCCACTCATTAGGGAAAATGAAATGAATGTGAGGGAATAAAGCAAATGATTATCATCTAAAAACTATATGACAAGCAACTTAACAACTCACCCAGTGTTTCCACCGCCATAGCTTCTGAACAAGTTTCTGAATGTATGAAAGAAAAACAAATTGAAAGAATAAAAAGCGAGATTAGTATTGGCATTAAAGCATGAAAAGGCAAGCTGCATGCGAAAAAGATGGCTCACACAGTGTCCGAACAAGCTGACGGCACGGAGCTCTCAGAAAAGTTATTGTAAGAAAGATCAACTTGGCTGCCATAAAGAAGTAACAGTTCTGTCAGATTGAGTTCCAGTTATTAGACCAATGCAGCGTTTTACTAGTAATACTCTTCATGCAAGTAACTAAAAGTGGAGTGGGAAAACAAAGTAGACTTGAAATTTATTTCTATTTTCAGATTGAGTTATAGGCAATTTTACCAAAACTCACAAGCCATGGCCTGGCCAATAATGCTTCCATTTTATTGTTTGCATAGCCATCGATGAGTCATTGCTGAATGAGCATGATTGTTTTACATTAATAATTGACTAAGAACAAGTGAACATAATTAATAATGCTTTAGGGGCAATTTCCTAATGTCTCTCCGCTCTCAAGATTTCACATTTGTACTCACTAAAAAAGGTACAAAATTTCAAGCAAAGAAGTTTCTTTTATTGCTTGGCCATCGGTTTGATATTTACTACTTCTCTCTTTACGTCCTTGTACTGTCACGCTTCCTGGAGCTTCTCAGAGCAGCTAGTTAAACAAAAAAGGTGTACAGCTCATTATACAAAAGCCAGAATTTAAAATATATGTGCATATATCTGTGCGTGTGTATATCTGCATGTCTGACAGAACAACAGCAAGCCAGTAAACCATAGGGATAATTTACCATACTGGAAGCTACAAGAAACAAAAGATTGACATACTATTTAGCATCTCTGCTGTTGATCCAATCTGGAATTGGCCCAGTAAGAATGTTACCAGTCAGATACCTAAAAATTATGACAACGTTAAACATGCTCAAAAGTATAATTTAGCAAAGTATACTACATATTTCAAGATGAAATTTATACTGAAGTGATGTTTAATTCATTTACTGGGTTGTGGATTCAGTGACAAACAGGACAATCATCACACGCTCAAATAACAGATTCAAGATTTTAATACAAAAATATGCATTAGTCAATAATCATGAGAATAAACTGAATAGTGTTTTAGTTACTTACATGATCTCTAGCTTTGATAGACCTTCAAGATTTGGAATCTCTCCATCCAACTTGTTGAAACTTAGATCCCTGCCAACACATAACAGGATTGTCTAATAATCATCTCAAAAGGAAAATTCTTTGGACCAAACTAGAGGAACAAATAACTTTGACAAGTGAAATATATAAAGAAAGAAAATAATGGGCACAGATAATATGGAAGCACAGTTCAGTCGACAAGATTATATTGTTGATTAATCCAATGTTTAACTACCGACTATTTCTTTGTTCTCACTCTTACACAGTATTGATGCTAAATGGGAGGTCATACGAAAACAAAGTATTCTTTTTCTATTAAAAGCAAAGCCCTTCCCATGCCTCCAACTCCAACCAAACATTTTTTGGGTGTCACTTGAATAATTATTGGTAACTTCAGCAATTGTTATGAGTTTTAAGATCAAAATAGAAGCAATTTGTCTACATTAAATTTTCATCCTCATGATGGGCCAGATAAAGCTGGAAAATTCTAGTATAGGGCGAAATTCTGATGAAGATTCAATATTTTAAATTGTAAAAATGCGAAAAATAAAAGATCGTAAAGTGCGAGCAGTGTGTTCTAGACAAAACAGGCATGCAACTCATCCACACAAGATTGATAAAAAAGAATATAGAAAGAGGAAAAGAAAAAAGAAAGAAACAAAAAAAAAAAAAAAGCAATAGGATCAAGGGTTACAGATGGCTCAAATCTAGCATATTTGCCAAATAAGGAGGAATTTTCCCTGACATGTTGCAGCTCCTTAACATCCTGCATCCACAAAACAATTTCTCAGTTAAATGTTTCCCAACTAAGGAATTATCAAATTCTCCAGATGACTAAATGGTTTTTGAATGTTGACTTCTACTCACAACTTTTTCATTCTTATCATGTCTTGTAGCTTTGGAAACTCTGAAGCTCCGCCATTCAAGTCACTGATCCTTCTGCAGAGATATCACATTTACAATATTCATCATCACTAGCTCTGTTAAAAATAAAACTTGCTTAAACTAACTTTAAAAACATTTCAGGTTTGATCTGAACATGCAGATAACTCACAGTTCAGTTAAATTCTTCAACACCGAAATGCTAGAAGGTATTGGTCCTTCAAAACCACTGGCCTGTAACTCTCTGGTGATAATGCATATAAATAAGGTAGAACATAGAAATATTTCATTATGGAAATTGGAAACATGTCCTCACAAATATTTTAGGTTCGGCCAACTCTGGAAACTAGGTAGTTTTCCAGTAAAGCGGTTGCTGCTAAGCCTACTGCATTGCTCACAAAGACAATGATATATCAGTTTAAATAAAACCAATAGAAAATTATTGCATCTTTTCATATCAAAAATTGCTCTAACATACTTACAGGTCTGCCAGCTTCGTGAGATTACTTAGTTCCATTGGCAACTCACCTGTGAGATTATTAGCACTGAGAGTGCTGCATTAGCCAGAAAGGAAAAAAGATATCATATTACCGTGGATGTAATTAAAACTCCACTTTCAATCAGTCAATCAAATCACATAAATCATCAAAAAGGTCTAACAGGTTCTCTAAGTTGGTCAGTTTCCCCATCTCTGCTGGAACAGTCCCGTTAAACAGATTGCTCTCCAGGCTCCTGAAAATTCAATACTCTTCAAAATTAGAAAAGCATTTAATCAAAAGATAAAATTAACATCAGTGATATACATAGCGCCCCTTTGCATAGCATAAGAGAGGGGGAGAGAGAGAGAGAGGCATAGACAGTCTCCTTACATATAAACAAGTGTAGTAATGTTTCCCAAGTATTTCGGTATGGGCCCGGATAAGCGGTTTACAATAACAGACCTGCACAAGGTTTACTATGGATGAAACTAAAATGGGACAGAGTACAAGATTACCCAAGATTAAGTTTCAGGAGTAGCTCACATGTATTCCAATTTGGTAGATGCCCATTCCCGGGGGATAGTACCACTGAGGTAGTTCCGCGTGAGGTCACTGCAACCAATAGATCTATCTACATCAGGACTAGAAATACAGATGTTTCATACAGAGATAAGCATAAAAGGTGAATTGCTCGATACATTATCTTAAGGTAGGGTAACTTTGCCAGGGAGGGTGGAAGTACACCTGCTAAATCCTGTCCTTTAAGAGATCTGTTTGTCAAGAAAAGTGAGCTTGCTAGGTAAACATACACCCAAAAACCATGGATAAAAGCAACATACATGGCAAACAGAAGATTTTGATATGCAGTCACATAAGGAAGTACATGAGTACAGAAAGAAATGCCCATGTTCAGTTTAGAAAGAGAAAAGATCAAGTTCCTGGAATGAGACAGAAATCAAGAAAGATATCAACCCAAAGCTGCTTTCCCTGACATATAACAATTAACAACATAAAGATCAATTATCATGTTGTAAGGTCGTTGAAGGATAACAACTGAATGGTTGATTTCAGATAATATTACAAAATTAACACTTTCCAGTGTTTGTTTTTACATTGAATCTTGAAGCATTGACACGGGCATGGTCAAGTGAGTATTATGCTATAAACTTGGGAAGAAGTTAAAACTTGTCTTGGATTTGAAATGCTATCTTAAGAGTTAAATGCTAGAAACTTGGGGTCAAAATATAACTTTCAAAGATTTAAAAACCATATATGAAGAGTATTGTTGACACAGAATTTGCTGCAGACATTGGTCATACTGGATAACTGCACGGCATGAGATTATGAAATTCAAATTCAAGTTAAGTTCATTGGCTCAATATAGGATTGAGTGTTACATTATAATTCCAACTAAAGAGATTTTTGTGGATTGTCTAGCAGAAAAATCAGTCATATAACCATGTAACAAATCTGACAGTAAAGAGCCCCATGTTTAGCCACTTCGAAGTCAATGGAACAACAAACTACACGCTCTATAATCCATTCGTGATTGTAAAGAGTTTAACAGCCAAGAAAGACTTCGTCAATGCCAATTCAACACTAAAGTGAATGAAAATTTTCTTCAGCGAGAAAACTTACATGTTTTCTACGTGACATGCATCAGGATAAGAACAATTACAAATGACAGAATTAGTGTATAATGGCGTGTCATCCCTTTTCGATGTGTTCCAGTTTGAGTTCCCATCACATGGATTTAGACTGAAATCCCAGTCCTTTTTGCCCAACTGATCAGCTATTTCACGAAGAGCATTCTCTGCATGAAATTCATCACTAAGACTGAAAGATGGATGGATGCAAGTTGAACAGAGGTTTTGCTTCAAAATTAGTTGAAGTTTACACGGTATAAATTTCAACAGCAATCATATTACAAAAACTGACTGATAAACGTAAAAAAACCTTACTTTCCTCCTCAAGGAGATGGCCACTCTGTGCTAAAATAATTCTTGCTTCCAGGCAAAGAAATATTGTCAACATGCACATGAAAGTGAAAAAGTGTCCTGAGATTCTTAGAACTGTTGGCATCTTCCCTTACTCTAAATTCAGTAGACTTATGCAAAGTGGAATTGAGACATGATATATGCATATATGTATATATATATATATGTACACACACAGAAGATGAGATATTCGGTAATAACTTTAGGCAAGAAGTGAGACTGTGAGACGCTGAACAAGGTGGACCCTGAACAATGTTTACTTTGATTTAATTACTTTTCTACAGAAACATTTACCCAAAGAATATATTTGATAGTGTTCACTAAACTATACACACTCGGTTGGGACTAGCCTTTGCTTATTTCCGAACTTTGAGACCAAGGCTATATTCTTCTGCATTTTCTTAAAAAAAAAATTCTAACTCCCAAAAAAAATTCAAAATGAATACACATTCTCCAAAATTTTTTCCAAAACACTCAAATTTTATCTTCAAAAAACTCCTCCCAATTCACCTAAAAATCTTACACCCTAAAAATCACTCCTACCCCGTTATTTTCTCACTCTACCTATCACATCTTTTATTTATTTATCATTCTCTCATTTCACTCATCCATATATATGCATATGCATATATTTACATATATGAAAATATTAAAATTTTACTAGTTAAAAAATTCTAAAACTTATGTTTACAAATTTAATTAAACTAATTATCGAAAGAATAAATTAAATTTAATTAAATATTATTTATGTTATTTCTAAATAATTCATTTATTGATTAACATATTAAATTAATTAAATTTACTTATTAATTAAATAATGTATTAATTATATTTAATATTTAATATATTATAACAGTTGTTCATTTAATAAACAACTTAAGATGTTTTAATTTGATATAATAAATAAATTGATCCTCTTCAAAAAATACTCTTCATTAAATATTAATCTTCATATTTATTGGTGATATTTATTTAATAATCTATTAAGTTTAATAAATTAATATTGATATACTTAAAGTAATTGTTGAGAGAATTAGTTAAATTTATAATAAATTATTTGATTATTACTAAGTATATATTTACTAAATAATGTATTAATTAAATAATAAGTTAAAGTAATTAAATAACTTATTGAATTAATTAAATTAAACTATTTAAATAATTTTTTATTTATGTATTAATTATGTTTCATAGTTTATGTATAATTAAATATTATGTTTATTTATTTAATAAATAGTTTACGATGATGTAATTTCATATAATATAATATTATTTATTTTTTTTAATTTGTTGAATCGTTATTAAGTTTTATATATATAAATCATTAAAAAGTTATTTTATTTAAATAAATAACTAAATTTTATTTATACATAAATCATCAGTAATAAATAGTTAAATAATTATATTTTAATTAATAATTATTAATTAATTAATAATTAATGTACAGTAATTAAATTTTTTTATAAGTCGATATTAATAATTATGATAGAAGCTGATTCTTTTTATAATTAAGATATAATTATGATTTCATGAATAATTAATATTTATTAATATATATTTTATTCCAAATACTACATCATTTACTAACGTTAAATTTATAAAAATATAAATTTCAAAATAAATAACCAATTAAATTAATTAAAGTCATGTTTCAATCATTACAAATTTATACACACACATCGTCCAACTATAATTATACATATATAATACATAAAAAAATTATTTTCACCCTACAAATCTAATAAAAAAGCAACTAATTTGACATTTACAGTAAAATTTGTGTCTCCCCAAAACATAAAGAAATAAACAACTCATTTTCAAATCATTTTTCATATTTTTCCGAAATAAAAAGAAATATTTGACACATTCTTCAAATTTTCTCCTAGAAACTCATTCCCCTAAATTTTTTTTAACAAAATGGCCAAAATACAAAAGAACAAGTCCTAAGATTGTGCTTACTTGTCAATCAAACTCCAAATTTTTGGTTTATGAGATTGGAAAAATGGAGAAAGTGTGCTTGGTTGTCAAATAAAATCCCGTTTTCTTTGAATTATCACTATTTCTCATGTTTCACTTTTTTTAAAAAGTGAGATCACCACACTATTCTCTCTCCCTCTTTCAATGTTCACCAAGTTTGAAATTCTCTATCCCTTCAATTGAAAAATTAAATCTTCTAAATAAGATTTTAGTTTTTGTTTACACTTAAAAAACACATTTACAAAGTTTTCATTTTGTGCTTTACTTTGAATTTCTCAAAAATATAATTAGTTAATTATATTTTAAAAGTCAAATTACAAATATAATATTAAATTTTATAGTATAATTTTGAATTTTTTTTTGCTTTCAAAAAAGTTTACGAATACACTTTTTCAAATATTTGGATAAAATATTCAGACTTGACATAATAGTATAACTTTTTTCAAATTTTTTTATTCATCAATCATAATTTCCAAATAAAAACATGCATAATGAAAAACACACAAAATGATAAAATTGTTGTTAGGTAGTTTTTCCTAATTACTTAATGAATTAATAAAAAACAAAAATTATAAATAATTAGACTAATTTTTTAATATATTATTACTACCAAAAAATTAAAAATAAATTTATTCATAGATTATATTTTGGTAAGAATTAAAGGAGAATATTGATTTACCAAAATTAAAAATTAATTATAAATTATTAATTTATTTTAAATCCCAAGCAAACACAAAAAATCAAATGTCATATAATAATTTTATTATCTCAAATAAATTTATCAAATAGATTTCAAAAACAATCTCACAATCATTTACAATTTTATATCTCATTTTCACATCTTAAAAATACCAAAACAATCCAAAATTTTTTAAAATACCAAATATGAGACAAAACTCCACAAGCAATCACAGCATAAGGAATTCTAACGTATCTAATATGTTTATTCTGACGAACCCATTCTCAAATTTCTCTGTCTGATACTAGGATTGAACAACTACACTACGTTTGGAGCCCCACTATATGCAGATCATAACAAGTTGGTGCTATGTGATATCAGTGGTTTTCACGAAAACATCACATTAAAGTTTGGAGTGGATAATATTCTCCTCCAACCACAACGACCTCGTTCCCCAAAAATAAATGAAGAAAGAGACAACAAATACTAAATACTAATTCAATGTACTTTACTTCTGATGA
This sequence comes from Jacaranda copaia, assembly GCA_014898725.1. Lineage (NCBI taxonomy): Eukaryota > Viridiplantae > Streptophyta > Magnoliopsida > Lamiales > Bignoniaceae > Jacaranda > Jacaranda copaia. The sequence goes on from JACGDI010005364.1 coordinate 659,234, forward strand.
ACAGCAGCATGATTGAGTACTCAGGCAGGACGAAAAGGACCTGATGAGAAATTTGGGAAATAGACAATGACTAGATGGCCCCAAATTTGAATTGTACTACATGAACTGTTCGTAATTTTTAGAATACTTCCTTCCAAGCCGTTGTCACATGACTTGTTCTACCACCATAGCGTTCCACTTGTTCAGTCACGACAAAGTCCCCATGAAATTGGACATACGTCCCTCCCATAATCAGAAAAAGAATACAATTATAGGGGACAGAAAACCTGGCCTGAAATCGAAATCAATGCAACCTTGGGCCCTCTCTATGGCTTTCTCATCCGTTCACGTAATGCCGGAAACACTAAAGATTAGAACCCCGAAAAAGAAAATCATAAATGCGTTTTTAATGCCTTGATCATTCTTTGACATGCTAGCACAATCTTGATGTTGGTAGCTGGAAGACTTTCCAATAGACGACTTTGTGAGGCCATTATTGATTCTTGAATCAATCAAGATTTCAAAAATTTCTGCACAAAATTTGCAAAAAAATTAAGAATAAAATTTTACGACCACACCAAGAGAGGATAACAGGGACGAATGGGACCTTTTGTTCCGTCGTTGCCTTCTACCAACTCGACGATACGACAGCATTCCCATTTAATGGGTTCCCATGCAAACTGTAAAAAAGTCGTCATTAGCAGCTAGCGTCAGAATTAGCATCTTGATATTTTGAGCTATAATATAATAAGGAAGGACAACCAACTTGATGTTTTGAATTGGAAATTTTGTACCGTTATTGTCTTCAACCAAATTGATAGTATTGGAACACGCTGATATAATGGGTTCCCATGCAAACTCTGGAAAAGTAGCCATTAACAGTTTTCTGGAGAATTAGTTGTTGGTGTCCGAGCATTTTAATATTTTCATTATCTACATGTCCTTTCACATTACTTTATTGATGGTGAAAATTGAAGTAATGGTGAGAATATGGACATATTATGGTAGAGGTTATGAACATTAATATGTACGTCATTTCACATTACTCCATTAATGATGCGAATGCAGTCGGTGAAAAAGTGGAGAGTCCCTATTAAGAGTCCCTCATTATTCTTTAGTGAAGGAAGAGTCCTTTCCCTTACTCTTTTTACTTCTTCTTCAATTTATTCACACCACTCCATATTCCTATGTGACACCACTCCTATGTAACCTTTGGCTTTCTCATCCACACCTATAAATAGGAGTCATTTCATTTTTAAAACCTAAGTAAGAATTCTCATAACTACTATTATATTGCACACACTAAAAGAGAGTTATGTTAATTGAATGAAGGTGGTCTTATGGTGGAGCTTTGAACTCAAATTTTGTCCAAAGTTTTTTGAGTTATACAACATTGTCTGGCTGTTGTATCCTGAAGGTGACAAGTCAAAAGTAATACTGTTGAACCAATAATAAATTCTACTACAGTGGGCTTGAATCCTTAATCAGAGCGAGATATTCACGAAACTTAAGTAAGAATTCTCATAACTACTATTATACTGCACACACTAAAAGAGAGTTATACTAATTGAATGGTGGAGCTTTGAACTCAAATTTTGTCCAAAGTTTTTTTGAGTTATACAACATTGTCTGGCTGTTGTATCCGGAAGGTGACAAGTCAAAAATAGTACTGCCTGGACCAATAATAAATTCTACTACAGTGGGCTTGAATCCTTAATCAGAGCAAGATATTCACGAGATATTCACGCTTCAGTCTACATATTGTTTGATATTTTTTCAACTATAATTATACTTTCACCATCAAAAGACACACCTGAATTTGCTAATCAGAAATTTTGCACTCAGAGCGAACACACGGCAGAACGAAGAACTTGCCAATCTTGAAATCAAGATTTTTTTCTTTTTTTTTCCCCCACCAAAACTGAAAATGCCAAGAAATTGCTGCTATTTATGTAGCAAATACGCGTGAAGAACGGCAAAAAAATCAAGAAAATCCAATCTTTTCCCTGTAAATAATAAATGGGAGGAAGAGGTAAAGGAAAGTTAATGTGGAGACAACTAAGGCAACACTCATAAATGCTCCTCCATGGACCGAAAAGGAGAGTAGGAAACTTCCAATACTGGTACATGCATATAATTAATAATATCTTGAAACGGGCAGGCGTGGTGCTTTTTCAGACAACCTGCTTCTATATTACGTCACGCTTTTATGTCAGTTTAAATCTAATTATCAAGAATAAATTTTTCTCATTCAAACTTATCCAAAGCTTCCGAGTGACCCAGAAAGGAATTAAATGATAGAAATAGCGTTTGTTCTAGGGGGAAAAGAAAGAAAGAAAGAAGGTGAGAAGCAATAAGAACATTTTTCTCATTGCAAGAATTACTCTCAGATGGACACAAATTTTCTTCTCTCCTGCAGAAGCAAATAGAAGAAAAACAACAAGGGCATTTCCTACAACATAAAATTTTCCGAGCCTAAAAATCAAATTACAAATTTACAGTAGGTGGAAGTTCCACTTGCAGCCAAAATAATTTCACTGACTCATCAATATTATAGAGTATCTCTACTGACTTCATAAAAACCAGAGGTCGACAAAGAATAAACTTCATCAGCTCGTATTGTTGTTGAATTCTGCGATTGGCTCCAAGTCAAGCTTTTGTTTCGCCTCTCTTGGTGGAAGTCTTTCATGGCTTTGAACCTCACATCATTAGTATACGTGCTTCCCTCAGCAATTACATCTGGAATGGCCATTTTCCCTTCAAGCATTTGCACTACTTCAGACATCATAGGCCTCACAGATGAAGTTGCATTTGTGCACAGAAGTGCCACTTTGACCACCCTTTCTATTTCCTCTCTGTTGATTCGAGAACCCAATCTCTCGTCGACAAGTTCATTGATGTTTTTACTTTCTTGCAAGTGACTAGCCTGCAAGATATCATAGTTTGGGAGGATTTTCAATCTACGAAGGTAAAGAAAAGTGAGAGGTGAAAAATGATTTTAAAGTTTTAATACCCAATCGAGAAGGCAAATGAAATTGTGGCTAGGCATGTAGTTGTTATTGCTTTTGCCACTGACAATTTCCAAAAGCACGACTCCAAAGCTGTAAACGTCTGCTTTGTCGGTTAGATAACCCCATAGTGCATATTCAGGTGCCATGTAACCTCTGCAATCAAGACATTAGAAAGAGCACATTATTGTAGTTATAAGTTGACGCAAAGGGTTTATGATGAGATGAACTCACATTGTTCCAGCTATTTTTGTGCTGATATGTGTCTTCTCGTCTTCATTAAGCCGAGCCAGTCCAAAATCTGATATTTTGGGACTAAGATCTTTATCCAGCAGCACGTTAGTGGCTTTAATGTCTCTATGAACAATCTTCAGTCTTGATTCCTCATGGAGAAAAGCTAATCCTCTCGCAATTCCAATGCAGATCTGGAACCTTGTTAGCCAATCTAGCATCAGTTGGCTTTCCTTTGAATCTGAAGAATGGTCTATCAGCTAGGTCTAAGTAAGGCACAAATACAATATGCCAACAGAGATTTATGAATTGAGCAAAAATTTACCAAACAAAACATGGGCAAGGCTATTGTTTTCCATATACTCGTATACAACTAGCAATTGATCTCCTTCAATGCAGCATCCATACAGCTTCACAAGATTTGGGTGTTGTAAACAAGAAATCATGCCAATTTCATTCAAAAACTCGCGGTTTCCTTGTCTTGATCTAGATGAAAGCTGCTTTACAGCAATTATGGTACCATCCGGTAGTAGGCCCTGCACCAGTTAGTGCCATCAGAAAATAGGAACCACAAAAAGGGATGTACACTAAGCAATCTTTTGACAAGAACAGCACCTTGTAGACTGGACCAAAACCACCTTCTCCAATCTTGTTTGCAGCATCGAAGTTGTTAGTAGCAGCTCTAATTTGTTTCAGAGTGAAAGCCACTGTTTGCAATTCGAGACCTTCAAAATCTGCCGAGAAAAAGCATAATGAGCCTTGAGTTGCAAGTTGGATGACAAAAGCTAAGCGAAGAAAATCTAAAGAAAATAACCAAAAGCCCAGCAAACACACAGTCATATGAAATGCAAGGAACAGACAAAGAAAAGGCACAAAACAAAATATTAAAAACATTTACATTGTAACCTTAATGTTGCGTGAACCATTAATGAATCTTAGTCTGATGTTGGAGTGTTCACAAAATGCCTTATTATACCTTTTATAAGAGATTAAGTATTCACAAAACTTGCTTGAATAAATGCATTTCTAAATATAATTGCCAATCTTTTTACTTAAAAATGTTCAGCGTGATTCATATAGTTAGTTACCTACTATGATAACATGGTTTTTGTGCAATTAACAGAGGATGATAATTTATGATATCAAGATCTTTATCTTTCTATTAAAAAGTTCAGGAGCTTACCATATCCAGCTTTTTTTCTTCCCTTTAAGAAACCTTTCCACCAAAGGATGCCCAGTATCGAGAAAATGACACACACTGCCAAGACTGCAGCTACTATATAAGCAGTTACGTTCTTCTTGTTGCCATCTGAACAAACTCTAAAATCTGCATAGAACAATAGACCAGTAAATAAATTTCTTCATAGAACAAAAGGACATGAGAAAACATTTTTTCGCCTTGACCTAAATGCATATAATACTAGTTGATAGTAGGAAATCTGACATTCTTATTATGATATATCAGTTGAATAAATCAACAGAGCATGCTGCTAAAGAGATCATGACATTTGCACAAATGCAATCACAGGTAAAGAAGGCAAGACGGTGCAACTACAATTTTCATTACATTGTATAGAAGAAATTTGCATTGAGTAATATGATATCAAGTGTTAAAATTAAGAAGGTAAGAAAATGATGCAGAAAAACGAAAACCACTGGAAGTGCTCACTTGGATTGACTGAAATAGCTGATATAAGAGAACCATAATCTCCTCTGTTAGGGATTCGTGTAATCCCTTTACTAGCCCAATATAACCGGATCTCCAGCGTACCATCTGTCACCGTGGCATTAGAATGTTTCACCACAGGCCTTTGAGCCCCACGAGCGTCATCTTCAATGTTAAAATCTTGCCAAACTAATATCTCCTGATGTAGAAACAGGATCAGAAAAGCTATAAAGTCACTTGGTAATACACTGAGGTAATTCACACTGAAACAACCTGGATGTATATATCAAACTTCCGCCTTCCAAGACTGTTATATGTACTATCATTTGTGTAAACTATTTCGGCAAAGTGCAGGCTCACATTATAACTCCCATTCTCCAAGCAATAATGGAAATATGTAAGTGAAAGAGGGCTAAGGCGTGCCGTATTGTACAAGTCAGAGAGATTTGTTGTCGGTGTAATTTTGATAACACGTGAATTTTGGTAAGTAGGTTCATCTAGGAAGTCACCAGTGCTAGTAAAGCCCCAGTAGTTACCACTTAAATATCTTGCAGAATCACCTCCAGCATCTCCTTCATATATAACTTTTCTATTGCTTTCTTTGATAGTCAAATCATCCCCACCGCAATTAACATGAAAAGAACATTTATCTGCTAGAGACAAACATAACATTCTTGATTACAAATTCAAGCTCTTAAAAATCTGCAGAAAATATACAGAATAATTGAGAAGTTATATAACCTTAGAATCAATAGAAAGAAAATGGACCGTTTCTACAAACTTAATTATGAAAATATTAAAAAGCCTCACAGAGTACTCATGTTGCTTAGCAGAATACACATCACAGGTGTATCATTCTACGATGTTTTATTAAAAAATTTAAGTGCAGCACAAGTGTGGCTTTAGGTCAATAGGAATTCCCAAAGCAAGATTGAGCAAGAAGCTTTCAGTGTCTACTGAAAACACAATATTTATTATCATTTGAAAAAGGAGACAGTAGCATGTATTCTGTAAGGGAAAGAAAACAAAGTACCCTTCAGTTACATAATGCCGATATGAAGAAAAAGATTTATCCATGTTCAGTGCGTTTGGTGTTTTTACCAAGATTTAAAATTTTGTAAAAACCAAATTTATCTTTTCCTGAGTTAAAGAGATAAAAGGCAGAAATGGTGTAGAACACAGAAAAAAGCTCACACTTCACAAAGATACGATACTCAAGTTTTAAAAGGAAGAAAGGACAGGATACTAACATTTAGGGCAGACTACATTCCTAGTACATGGAAGGATTCGTCGTCTGTCGAAGGTTAAGCACAAAAGCAGACAGCAAAAGACAAGCAGTTAGCATGAGACATGCACTTGAGTATGTTATAACTTGCCTCTTCACTATTGGCTGTATCAATGTTCTACTAAAAGCAGAAAGAACAAAGTGCAACTTACAATGCGTTCACTGTTGATGAGCCTTTGAACAAGTTTATGTTTCGATTTCTGCAACAGGGAAAATACAACAACAAATTATTGTCAATATCATAGAATTGAAAGTTAACTACAGCATAATAGGGAAAATTAATGGCTTTTCTGACATGTTTGGTTGACAAGCGGGTTCATCAGGGCCTTGCAAAGTAAAATTGTTGTAAGAAAGATCACTGCACAAATCAGTAAAGCTAATGTTATTATCTGATAAACTAAATAACAAGAACATCTTACAAGTTGTGAAGATGACAAAGTCAAAGTTCTTCTTAGAGTTTGCCCAGTCATGCAGAAACTGAATTGATCATATTTTTTTGCGCTGAGGTCACATTATTATTTGAATAAGCACCAGTATTGTTAGTATTCTCCCATATTGTTTTCTGGATATGTTGCAAGAAATACTCGTATCCAGAAATGGAAATACATATCTGTTTAGAATCCAAATACGTTCATTCAAAAGTAATGATATATTTAAGAACTCAATTCGAAGATACAGTAGAAAGTTGAGTTTGAATTTGAAACCGTGGAGCTGACTTGTTGAGAATAAAAATGAATTTCAGTGACACTGTGCCAATAGGTGGTTCAGAGCAAGACAATATGTTTGCATATCAAACACGAGAAAATAAATAAGAAGAAGAAGAAAAGAGCTGCAAACAAGATGAACATGAAAATCCAACAAGCATTACTGATTTAACACATACATATTGCTTCCATCCTTCAAGAGTGTATCAGGTATGTTTCCGCTCAGCATGTTGCCAGTCACAAACCTGTTTTGCAAGACTACCATGTAGTTAAGAATGGCATATAAGCTGATCAAGGAGAAATTAACTTCCATTCTTTTAGATGGTAAAACAGCAGATGACAAGAGAATCTAGGAGAAAATTACATGAAGCAAAAAGGGAGAGGGAAAAATGGGACAGCGAGAGAAAATGAGCTTGACTTGTCATAGATCCCATAATTCACCAATTATTTGTAATTGAACCAAAGGTAATGAAGTGAAATTACTAAAATTCGCACTCACACAAGTTTCAGTTTTCGCGCAATATGATCTGGAACCTTCCCAACTAAACTATTGAAACTGACATCCCTGTCAATATTGTAGCACACAAAAAATAGTCAATGAGTAAAAAGTCGCCTGTTGTGGATACTTACACACACATATTTGTTGTTTATTAACAGAAAATCATAATGGGGGGAGAGACTATGGTGCCAAGAGTAATATGATCACAACATGCAATTAAAGTCCCAGTAGTAAGGTGACATGGTATAGCCAAAATCCATAAGAATGAGCACAGCTCTCCAAGCAAATTTCAGCTCAACCAAAATAAAGCAGGACTTGATAAGATGACATAGATTGACTTCTGAAATTTCAGTTACAAATAGTACTAAATTCAAAAGGAGAAAGAGTTAGAGGAATCGCAAAGAGTATAACTTCCTCCCTCACCATCAACTAAGTTCTGATCCTAGCAGATAATAAATACAACAATTTTCCTCTTAGATGAAATATCAATAATGTCCATAAATTTCCTTTTAAGCCACATACAAGAGAAAGATATCTTCCTTTTTTCGCCTTAAAGTGTTTATTCATGCCGGTTGACATCTCTTCTAATTTGTCGTTACGAGAAGAAAGTTGTTGCATGAAGGGCCGCTAATCTAGCTTCCCTGGAAGAGGCAGCTAGCCCCACTCACATGCGGGAAATCTAAGAAAATAATTCCTATGGAGATTCCCCTTGGTCTAATTCCACACCTTATGACGAAAGTGGAGTAAGCGTAGCATAAAATATATCAAATTTCCTTACATATTACTGATCATTAAGTCTTGAACAAGTAATAAAATAAACATACTGTATCTAATGGAAATACTTGCCCCAGTGGACAATGAATATTCTGTTTGACTAAGCCATCTGGTTCTTCTAGCCAATATTTTGTATGATTTATGACACTCATATTTTGCTTTATATACATTTATACATTGAACATTATAAAGCTTAAGAAAAAGAAATCAACACGAATTACCACCCGACGGTTATATACAAGATTTTAAATCGGATGCAGGGAAACCATCAATATGTTTGCTTCTCATATGATACATAACTATTATTGAAATAATTTTGAGTGGCTGAAACATTGCAATAAATGGTTAAATTGGAGCACACTACAAAGTCATCGTCAACTTAGTTAGAATCCCATATTTCAATTTATTAACGCCACCAAACCTAAAGATTGAACTTTCAAAATCTCACTCTGGAGTGAATAATCCCCATGCCACTGCTAACTGTAACTTTAAACTTCATGAGAAAACTTGTTATGATACATCAGAAGGGTCGATTGATGTTTGTTCATCATCAATGGATATCTAGTCTGTATCTATAATGTTTCCCACTGAAAATGCTTTAGAACAACCATCAGACAGTTGAAGCTTCAATATATTTGGCCAAAGGCCCCTAGCATACAAGAGTGTTTTCCCAACACTTCACATTTTTGGACAAATTACAGCACCTGTAAAACCCCAGAAAAACTAAAATACGTGCAAATCAACTGTCAAATATTTGATAAAAACAATTAGAATAAAGGAAAAGAAAGTTCAATATCATTCAGCCAATAACCAACCACCTACTGAGCCACTTAAGAATATCCATATTTATTGTGCACAGTAATTAGGTTACTCACAACATTGCCAGAACTCTAAGCCTCCAAATATATGCAGGGATTTCTCCAGTAATATTACAGTTTCTCAATATCCTATAATCCAAGAAGAATCATCTTAGTAGTGTATAGACAATGGAAATAACCAGGAAGCATTTTAGTATGTAGTAGTAGTTAGCATACAATGTCTCTAGGCCCGCAGTGCTCCTTAGCAATGGGAATTTCTGGGCCGGCCCTTTTAGGTCGCTAATTCTCCTGTACATAGAAATTCCATCAGAAGATCCTCTAAAGTTAACTGGTACAGAAATACTGGAGGGAAATAATAGGTGAGGACCAAATTTATGAATGTTGTGTACTCACAAGTCCTTTAGCATATTCAGAAGAGATATGTTGAAGGGAATGGGCCCCTCCAGTCCACTTGCAAACATTTCTCTTCATTGAACATTAAACAACCAATGTCAGAACAAGGATACTGAGCAAAAATTATCTGTAGTGCCTCTCAGTTTGGGTATGTAGACATCTTACAGTTTAGTAAGCTGTTTCCAGTTCTGAATAAAGTCAGGTATTGGTCCACTGAAGTTGTTATCATTTATCCTACTGTAATATGAAGGAAAGTGTTGAACATACCCTGAGAATTCCAAGACATTAAATTGAGGAAGATAGTATTTATGCTTACAAGTCAGTTAAGTTTGTTAGATCTGAAAATGATGTTGGCAATTTCCCCATTAGCTGGTTGGAGGACAAGATCCTGTGATTCAATCAACAGTGCAACAGATTAAAATTATTGTTTACCATTCTAAGCATCATAGTTATAGTATAGCTCGTTAGAAACATGAAATCTTACAGAGTCTTTAAATTTATCAACTTCCCAATGTCAGGGGGAATAGCACCTGAAAATTGGTTTGCCTCAAGGTTCCTGATCAAATCTCATAACAATGTCGAATAAGACACACTATCAATTGTTTTTCTTTGAGGAAATATGCCAAACATGGTATTGTAATAAGAACAGCAACAAAACCCATTATGGCACTAATCTTGATAGTTTCATCTAAGGGGTATTTAGGTGAGTTCATAAGCTCCTCAAAGCATCTAAGAAGATGTTTGAGAGCTTATAAAATATCCTAAAGTATCTAATAATTATTTTTGAAAAAGAGTTTATATGCTCCTAAAATAAAATGATAGGATCTTATAAGCTCTTTTTAAGAAAGTAAAGAGTTCCCAACTTATTTTTAAGACCTTTAACAAGTTCCCTTAATTTTTAATCATATTAATTACAAAACCATCATAACTAACATGTCATAAGCTTTAAGATCTTTTTTTATCCAAACACTTTAAGAACTTATTTGTAGAAAAACAAGTAGCATCTTATTAACTCCAAAAGCATCTTATAAGATGTAGAAGCTTATAAGAACTTTTAAATAAGCTTAGCCAAACAACCTCTTAATTATCCCTTCCATAACCAAATCCATGTTGGAATACAAAAGATTAAACTGATTACATACAGGTACGTAAGGCTAGTCATGTTTCCCAATTCCTTCGGTATTTGACCTGATAAACGGTTTACAAGGACAGAGCTGCACAAAAACTCAGGCAGCAATGTTAATGATTGGAGAAACCAGAACTTATTACAGCTAAGTCACAAGTGTAAGATAAACCATACATAGAATTCAACTGTGTTGAAGTCCATTCCTTTGGAATTGTACCGCTGAGGAGGTTGTAGGCAAAATCACTGAACATAAACAAAATATTCATTGAACTTCGTAAATTATGTCTGCTCATATGCTTAAATTTGAGAGACAGAACAAATAACTAATTTTTTGAGGTCATGCTGGTACTAGAAGGGGCTCTTACACAAATTCGAGGTATGGAAGCTTCACGATAGCCGTTGGAAGAATTCCAGGAAGATTACAACTCTTAATCACACTGCAATAAAAAGTAAATCATTAAGCTTGTTGTCAATGCTGAGGGAAATCAAATCGGCTTTGTATCTTCTGCCATAAATAGGAATGTCACATAATATGAGGCCTAATCAGAGAAGAGTAAGAATTCCATATGCAATAAATTCAATGAATAGTATTCATTTATCTGAATAGTATTCATTTCTCATTGAATGCCTAATGACGCCTTCATTTTCTTCGGAGAGCGAAGAGCACTGAAATGAACATAAGTTTCTGTTTTGACAAGTATAGAATGCCCCACATCTTTTTCATACATTATGGTATTCTTGACCACATTTCGGAATTTCAATAAAATCCTATCCAAGTTAGGACAATCTAAAGAAGATGATACTGATAAAAGCTAGAAATGCCAAACTGTGTGAGGATAACTAATTTTAGATTCTACAAGGTCGATAGGGAGGTCACAGATGTATAAAAAATGCGGACCGAATAATAGGAAGCAATAAGAAATCAGAACTATACATTTTTGTAACATGGCAGACAGTGTTGTTGTTATAGTTGCAATTACATTCAACATAGCTCTCATAGCCACTTGGAGCCGTTTGTGAAACCCCAACCATCTCAATTTCACATAAATCAGCATTGAAACTCCAGAATGTTGCACCCATCTCAGTGGCAGTTTGTCGGAGAGCATCCACTGCAGACCAAAAAAAAAAAGAAAGAAAGAAAAGAAGAAAAAGAAAAAACAAAATGAATCTCATATGCCACAAGGTAAGGCAGAAAAAGCAACTGCTCCAACTGAGGATTTGCATCAGCTTCATATCTGGTGAGGGTTTGTAACCAAATTGTGCTTAATATTATTTGCACAGAAACAATTACCATCATAGTCCAAGATTTACTCACATACAGACACAAATTAACTGAATTATGCAAATGAAAGCACATATATTTAAGGGAAAAATCTAGTTATGTTAAGTTTCAAGCAAAAACTCATCAAACTGATATGATTAAAGACACTGTTCTACTTTCTTGATTTCCCCATTCAGACAAAACATAAATACAGGTGAACTAAGCAAGATAATGAATGCCATGTTAGCCTAGTGAACCAAAACAATGTAATTGCTGATGCTATCATTCTCCATTTACACCGTAGGCAAGCTGATGCATGTAAATTCATCAATAAGCTAATAACTCAACTTAACAATACCCAATTCTTCCTCGATCCAAAGCCCACAAAAATTACTTATCATGAATTCCTGTAAGTCTCTTTCATTACTGTAAAAACTAAACAAGAGATTTCAAGATATCACTACAACTCTTTACTTCCTCTTTCATTAAATAGTGCTTCTTGGTTAATTCTTTTCTGTGTTTTTCTTCCTCTCTAAACAAGAAAAAAAGTCTTACTTTCAATATTCCTTCTTAATTAATTCTTGCCAGTTTCTTAATCAAGAAAACAAGTTTCCAGTTCAATCTTGCTTCCTGGTTAACTCTTGTATGTTCTAATAGGAAAAACAAGTCTTCAATTCAATTTTGCTTCTGGGCACCACCCCAAACCTACATACTTGTAAAAAGGGAGTCTAAAATCAGTTGCTTACCTTCTTCTTGTGGCACCTGCGACTCAGACAATCTCAAAAACCCGAAACAACAAACTACAAGAACCCAAGAAACAACAGTTTTTCCGAGAAGCATCCTCAAGCATGAAGATTCAAGGTTTACAGTTTTACAGTTTTGAGGTTCGAATGTCCGAGTGGCGTGCTAATATATTACAGCAGCACGTATACAGGAACTATGTGCTGATTTCAGCCGGTCCAAAAAGCATGTGGATAGTGAGAGAACAACCCAAGAAAAATAACAGTAGTAAGAGAATGAATAAAAATTCATTTTTGCCGTTGAATTCAAAAGGTGGTACTAGTCGGTAGATTTGGCATTATCTTTTCCGTACTAGTCCCTCTCCCTGCCTTTTCTATTCGGACCGCTGTTTCTCCAAATTAATTATGGTCGCATGACTAATTTGAATTTTCGATTCTAATATTGCCCAGAAATTTCTAGTGCGAGGAAAAGCTCCATACTTAAAATATATTTAATGAGACACGTGAGAAATAATTTAGGGTTTGAAATTTATTAGCCGACAAGTGTATCTTACTTGGATTATTTTCAAAAAATCCAAATCAATAAAAATAAATGGTAGTTTATTTTAAGTATCTATATATAAATATATAAAACTATCAGCATGATAAATTTTAAATATAATTATAAAAATGACTATTGAGTGATCTTTAATCGAATAATATTAGTTTCACACATAAAGAATGAGATCAAAAATTCAAATTTAATTGACTCTTGATGAACGTGTATATAAATTAAAAAATAAGATAAAATTTTCCAGAACTATGCAAAATAACAATTGATTGGACTTAATTAAATAAATTTAAATTATAAATTTACTGACATAAATGGATTTTCACCTAATAAGTTCAATTTGACAAATTTTATAAGCTAAGTATCTGAAACGATTGGATATTAATTTTTTTATGAAGTCAATTAGCCAAAGAAAGTAGTATTTTTTTAAATTAAGTGTGGTCAGCTGTGTATTACGTTGAAGCAATTGTCTTTTATGCATACCATTTACCTTTTATGGCATCAATGAAAAGCGTAGTGGAACTTCACAAATTAAATAAGACATTAAATTAAATTATTAATATCATTAAATTTACCATTGCCTGTAGATTTTCCATTAAAAATTTATATCATTTTATGGAAATATTTAATTTTTATTGGATCTCCGTTTTATGAGTAAAAGAATAAGGGCGGGATTCCGATCAATTTTTTCGAAAGGTATTGAAAGTCTCGACCAACCCTATCCCCTAACCCTCGGAGCGAAAAGCCACTATACCAATAGATGGTTGAGCCTTGGGCCTGAGACGTAGGGGGAGGATGACCCAGATGAATCAGAGTCTTGATCCCCTATCCTGAGATCTTTAATGGGCGAGGAAGCAGAATCTGAACTCTACCTTGAGATTAAAGAAAGTAAAGCTCCGCTCGCTTATCTGCCAGGCAGGATTCCGCAGAAAAATAGAGTCATAGATGGTATGGATCTTATGAATATTATCTCGTTGAATATTTAATTTTCTGTTTTCACTTCTTCCTTAAGCCGCCGAAATTTCTTCATGAAATATTCTGTCATACTTTGTTTATTCCTTGTAATAATTAGGTGTACTTCGTAAGTTTGAAAATGGGGCGCAGGTGAAAGTTCAGTTTTACACAATCTGGTTTGTTGATAATAATGGTCGCACGCACTGGGGCATGGGAACGCCACTACTCACAGGGTTGACTTTCCTCCCGTATTAAAGAGTTCCCATAGGCTTTGGTCAACGCCGGTTGATTCAAAACCTTAAAATTGAAGACACTGGGTACGTGTCTCTGAAGGCTGATACATTAATTTGAAGATTATTATTGTTCGAAGTAACTTGAGATTGTTATTAGTTTTGGATGGTAGGGATCCAAACCCGAAGCAAGAAAGCATACATGTTTAGATATTTGGGATGTTTGGTTTTATTTTCATACTTTATTTTTATATTTTCTATTATTTCAAAAATAAAATATATTTTTTTTTACCTATTTTCACATAACATCATTTTCAAACCACAATTTTCAATAATCTATATATGTTCTCTCAATAATTTATATTTCTTCTTTTTCTATTCCATTATTTCTATCTCTCTCTACCTATAACTTATTAAAACCAACACAATAATTATTTTTCCAACAATTCATCTAAATACAAACTCATTTTCAATTTATTTTCATTAACTAACTTTTTAATTTTTAGAAATGATGAAAATGAAAATTGAAAATGAAAAATAAACCAAACAGCCCCTATTACGCAAAATAATACCAATTTTGAATACTTTTTGTAATGTAATAAGATTGTATTAAACAAATGATAAATAGAATTAAAAATGGATAAATATATCTATTATTGTTTGTTTAGATACGATTCTTCTATTCTTTTCATTCAAAAACACATAAGTTCTCAATCAAATTTAAATTCAAAGATGGCTCAAAGAAGAAAAAAATAACATCAAATTTCCATTCATTTCCCCATTTTTCATTTGATTGAGCATTTTAATTTTATGTATAAAGTGAGTTGCGAAGAAAGTAAATTGAATTTCATAGACCATACTTGTCAATAAATAATTATATTTAATTTATGGAGTGATGTAAAAAGACTATCTAAGTTTAATTAATATTATTGAGAGTAATAGAATTAGATAAATTAAATGATATAAATTTCTTATGAGTTTTAATAGAACATAATTTGGTTTGTTTAACTCAATTAGATCGAGAAGCAATAAGTTTTTTCAACAAACTTATGAAAGACACAGCAAAGTTGGATTGATTTTTCTCATTTAATTTAATGCAACTTATTTATCTAGTCAATTTCTTAATTAAATTAAATTACATCAAATAGCATTCACTTTTTCTTCTTTTCACACAACAAAGCTCGCTGTTAACAGGCTTGGCTTAGAAATTAGAGTGTTAAGTATTGGAAAGTCAAATACTCTTGTCCCCCCCTTTTCCTCGTGGATGGCTGGCGGCTAAATATTTTATATTCCCTTTTAAGATAATGATCATTGTATTAGCATATTTTAAAGATAATTTAGATAATCTATTTCAATTTATATTTTATTATCTATTTCATTGCATAAATATATAACATGAATATTAAATATTTTTTTATAAAAATAATTGATTGTGTACAAATACACTTGTCACATATACATTATATTGGAATAGAAAATGAAATATGAAATGAAATAGAAAATTCAAAGTGCTCTAAAAATGTTCAAGGCGGCTTTGGACAATAAATACCTATCATCACTTGTTTATATTTTTGTCTACCAATTTGTATCTTATATAAATCATTGAATTCATCTCACTAACTAATAAATTCTTAATATGAGAATATTATAACAATAATAGTAATAATAAAAATAAATAAATAAGTTAAAGATGAGAAATGCTTACGGGCATACAATCACTCGTGTAACTTATATTTTATTTACAAAAATTATTTAAATTTTAAAAATCGAAGATATTTTAGATGCAATCATGTGCCTTGACTTTTTACTTTATTTTATTGAAAATGTCTGACCTAGTGGACTACAAGCTCATTTATTTCAAAACTTGCATGGTGTTGAAATTTCTATTAAAATTGATTTTTAAGTCGAGTTTCCCTAAATTATTCAAATTTTCACATTAGATATTTAGTTTTTATTTTGACATTTTTAGCAATTGCATCAGAAAATTTTAGTTTGAATTTTCTGTTAAAATTGATATTTTTAAGTTGAGTTTTCCTAAATTATTCAAATTTTCACATTAGATATTTGGTTTTTATTGTGACATTTTTAGTAATTGTATCAGAAATTTTTTGTTCAAACCTATAATCTGCATAGTACCCTTCTATTGCTTTTCGTTGCGTGCAAAAATATTAATATATTTCAAGTATATAGGGTAAAGTAGAGGACAAGAATAAGATAAAATAGAGGACGAGAAGGGGAAAAAAAGGAGTCTTAAGGGAGTGTTTTGGTTTCAGTTCCAATTCATCTTCTCACATTTCAACTATTTCAAATATAAAAATCATCATTTTTTAATCATGTTCACCCAATATCATTTTTATTTTAATTTTTAAAATACATTCTCTAATAATTTATACATTTTTAAAGTGTGAGGGCACGAGAGGGAGAATTTTTATTTTATTTTATTTTTTTGGAGGTAGCAAAATTAATCTTTTATTAAAAGATAATGATAAGTTGTTTTCCTTTATTTTCTTCCTTTTTATAATATTTTTTCTCATATTATTTATTTTTCTATATATTATTTTATTCGATTTTAATCTATTCTTTTCACTTATTCTAAAAGTGTAAATAAAATGCACTGAAATTATCTAAAATTATAGTAAAACATAAAAAGAGTAAGTAAATATTTTTTATTTTATATGATAAAAATTTTATCACACGTATCGAGTGTGCTAAAATTATTGATTTTAGATAATGAATTCAATGAAAGAGTTGAGATATAATAACCAATACTATATATTGAGCTTCTATTAATTTTGTTGAAAATATATCTTACAAGATTATCATTATTTATAAAGACATTAAGGGATTTATATATTTTAAATTATTTTATTAACATAATTAAATAATAAATACAATTTTATTTATTTTTAAATAGTCGAAGATTTATTCTGTCAAACAAAATCAACTACCTTATCGTGTACTTTATTCTTTTTTAAAAAAAATCTTGATTCAGTAGCAAAAGTTCAAGGAACTTCTGGTGAGTATTTTTTGTCTAATGACATTATTTCATACACACTGTAAATTTATGAATTTAAATTTAATGGGCTTTTAATGTACTTGTGTAGAAAAAAAAAGAGAAAATAAAAATAAAAAAAATGTTCGGGAGGATCAAGGATGCTCCACGAGCTGCTTGGAATTAAAACCGACAAGGGTATTTAAGTAAACTTGCGCTGCCAATTTAAACAAAGGCGCGGTCACCGACTAAATTCGCATCGTTAACCCCATTTAAATACGCTCTGCGCTCCTACCAAGACATTCCTTTACTCACTGCGAGATCTCGTCTCCGATCCTCTCCGGAGAAAAAGGTAAGCTTATTCAAATTTTCTTCCTAAATTATTTCAATCAAGTTTTTTCTTAGATTCAGTTCAGTGTTTTTCGTTTAAATCTTCTTTTTATGCATATAAGAAGATGATTACCTTATTGGAACTAAATCCACCAAAAGACCAAATTGCTGAAGACTACAAAGTAAGAGCAGCAATCAAAGAAATTACTCCTTTCAGTTCTTGTTTACCATTTTATTGTTTACATGACCACGGTTTACTTATTTTTAGTTTCCAGTTTCTGTTTATCTGAGAACTTCATCTATTCATTTATTGTTGGAGCCGCAAGATTCATGTTCCGATTTTAATGCCAGAGGTACAATCGTTTAAGATCTGTTCTAATTTTTTCCTCCCATTCAAAGGCAAAATCATGTTCTAAATGTCGTAATTCTTCACTCGCATACACGTAATCAAGCATTCTATACGCACAACCGTTGAACAAATATCCATATGGAAGACGCAAAGTTGAATATGCAGAACGGCAAAGAGCAATTCCTGGACGTGCTCAATGATTTTCCGTTCTATGATTGTGAAGAAGTTTTTTCTGATCCATTGGAATCAAATGATGGCATGTCAATCTCAGTTTCAGATAGGCGTTGCCGGAGGATAAAACTGTACCTCCGCTGAGTCCAAGTCGCCAGCGATCATTCTCTCATCGAGGGTCTTCTGATGGCGGCTCAATGGAGCTTTCGAGGCTGAACTCCTCCGTAAGCTCAGGGAATTTGAACTCTTGAGATTGAAAGATGAGGCTTTCTTGCATAATTAAGGAATGTGAGACAAAATTGGAAAATGAAAATTCAGATCCTGTGGAGCTCGGTGGGTGTAAAAGATATTGTATGTGGAAAGAAAGATGAAAATAATGGCAAATGTCCTGCTCTGCCAATGCGGATAATTATACAGGGGGCGATTTTGCTCGGCATGAGTTGAATTTAAGAGAAAACCATGAAGCAGGTACATAGCGTTATGTAGTATTTATAACTCGAGTTGTAGAAAACTCTTGAAAGATTTAAGTACGGGGTTGCTCCACGAGAATTCCCTCCCCAAAGGCCTCACCTATATCGTTTCTTTACGTCAATAGATTTTATTTTAATTTGAATTCGATATGAATTCAATCTTAATTTTAAAATTTTAAATTAATTAAAATATTTGATAGATTAAATTCAAATATAAATTTTCATCATTGAAATACAATAAAAATAATTTAGGTATGAAATTTAATTTATCAAGAATTTGCAAATTATAAAGTTGATGACAAAATAATAAACAGACATATATTTATGTAATTTGGCAAATTATGCCTATTTTTATGAGAGTTTCTTTTTTTCCACTATGAGATAATTTCACTAATATAAGCCCACCATTGAATTTGACATATTCAAATTCAAAACAAAAACTCTTTGTACAAACTGTTCTTATAACTATCAAAGAACTACTCACTCTAACTCTACTCATACTCACAATAACCACCACATGAGTATTATGAATTCTATTAATGTCCTCACAGTTAATCAAATAAACAACTTTATTTATAAATAACAAATTAATTGACCACATTATTTTGAACTAGAAAACATAATACAAGAAGCAGTTCTAATTCTAGTTAAACTTGATCTTCAAATAATCGAATCAAATTCCAATATTTTCCTAATTAGAAATAAGTGAATTGGATATGGAACTAAATAATTTGACCCATTAAAAATTTGAACCCAAATTTTAATATTTTTTTATTAAACTAATACTCCTATATATAATATTAATAAAGATTTTTAAATGAAATTTATATATTATATTGGTTTAATTTCTATATTATATACTATTAATATTGATCCTTAGTTGCAAAATAAGAGAGATTGAAAAAATAGGTAAAATTTGTCAAATTTAATAATGTGTAATATTTTACCTACAAATAATGAACTAATATTAATACTTATTATTCATATATATAACTTTTGGGCTAGTATATGATAAAAAATTGTTAAAAAATTAAATTTGATGCAAAATTTACTTAATATTTCACAAAGAAAAAATATTAAATTGAATCAAATTTTTTTATTAAATTTTAGATATTCAATGGATTTAGATATAATATTTTCTAATAAAGAATATTTTTTCTATAAAATATCTAATTAAATTTAAATACAAATTTTAATAATTAAATTTAAATTTAAATTTGTCTAATTAATTCAAATTCAATCTATTAACAGCACTAATTCATAAATAAATTCATGCATCAGTGATTTTCTCTGATAAATTTGACTTAATTACTCATTCAACGATGAAGACAAGGCCCATAGATCTATTCCATTTATTCGCTTTGAATCTATAATCCAATAAACTCGTTTAGATCCAATACATAGCTTTTTATGATTTAGCCCAAATCAATCCAACCCAAAATTAGCTGGACGGTGTTGGACACATGATGCAGAACCTTTTGCTACCCGTAACTCGATTGTGGCTGGTGTTAGAGTAGGCCCGTATTAAATTGACCAATTTGGTGATTGTATGTTAATGTCAGCAGCCTTACAACAATCCACATCCCCAAAAATCCCTAGAAAATCCTTCTGACTCGTGAATCATTGTATGAAAAGTGTGCCTGAGGTGAGAAGAAAAGATTTAAGATAATAGGTTTGTGTTGGCAATGGTTGTGTGAGGAATTTTGGGTTTTCACCTCAACACTCATCCGGGCAGCCTAAACTGCTACTTCGTTAGATTGGATTCGATCGGCTCGAAAGGCAATCCACCGAAGCAATTCGTTGCGAAGACAGTAAGGTAGAATCCCTGGGGTTATTTATTTATTTAATTGCAAAGGTTTCACGTGGTTTTTCATGTTAATATTAATGTTTTTAGTTACTTGAAAATTTTCCAGATTGTTTTCTATCTTCCCGAAACTGTAAACTTCAGATAGCCTTCTGATTGTGCTGAGACCAAAATTTTTGAACCGTTGACATTAGAAAGTATACTGCTTGAACCTTGGAGAGCGAGTACATGTGTGTGTGTATATGTATATGTACATATGTGTGGCATCTTAATCAGGATTATGTGCCATGGATTGCATGCCAAGTTTGAGGAGAAATTTTTCAGAAGGGAAAAGAATTAATTAGCTTCTCCAATTCTAAGTTTTTCATGGATCAAATTTGTCGAGATGTGAAAAAACCAATGTTAGAATTTGGTGTTATCTGGAAATCAATCCCTCTCTCTCTCTCTCTCTCTCTCTCTCTCTCTCTCTCTCTCTCTCTCTCTCATGAGTACATAACAACGTAGTAGTGAAGAAAAACTTAAAGTTCTGACTTATTCTAATTATATCAGTAATATAAAGACAAATAAACCTTTTTCTTACTAATTAGAAATTTCAAAATTATGTGAATTCAGAAGTTAAAAAAATTAGTCCGATTACATTCAAATAGTATTTTGCTGTATATGAGATTTAAAAATAGCTTTTTCATATTGGGGCAGATTCACAAAAGCAGCAGAATGTCAGCTCGACTGATGAAAAAGGTTCTGAAAGAACAAGAGGCAGCGCTGCAAAAACAACAGCTCAGCAGCGATGATGATTCTGAATCCCCTAACTCTTCCTCTTCTATCCGAAATCACTTTGATCTTCTTGAGGATGATGATGACCATGGCAATAGCAGCAGTGGCTGCCCCTACCACTCGGACCAGGTATGTTTCCCCTCTGCTTTAATCCGTGATACTTCTGCAGTTCTGCCCAATGATCAAATATGCAAGAAATTATTTTTGCAACCTTCTTGTTGATTATCACATTTTCTTCTAATTTCTTATGGTTGTCACAAGTAGTTATGTAATCGCCTAGATCGTGAAATTTCCAGAATGGCTGCTTGACAAAGGAGGATTGGGTGGTGAATCTATTCAGTAATGAAAATGGGGGCTGTTTCCTATAATTGAAGGATGATTGAAGCAGCAAAAGGAAAACTTAAAGTTAATAATCTAAAACCTGATGTTTTTGGTTCTTAATGGCCTTTTGCTCTTTTGCAGTTTATTTCCTTTGATTTTTCAAGTTTTCTACAACACGAATAGCAAAGAAAAATTAGACCACCCCCAGAACAACTCAGAGAAGAGATAGATAAGAGAATTAAATCGGAAAAGAGCTAGCAAAAATTAACCTATGGGAGCATAAACTTTCCTAACCAGTCATTTGTGCCTTATTTGATATTATGGTATTTTCTGTTTAGCCTGCATTGCATAGCCCTTCAATATACAAGTTTGCTGCGATTGAAATAGCAATTTTCGCTCTACAGCTTCTATTGTTTTATTCCACTTGATATAGAATGTCTATTTGAAAAACCATCATGCAACGGTAGAACCATGTTATCTTATGTTGTATAAAACGCCAATGTATCTATCTTTGGCTATTTTTTACTGCTTGACTGATACAGAGAATTACTTCTCCTTTATGATATGTGTATGTATACATAGTTGTAGGAGACAATTCAATTTCTTTAAATATTGTTGATGAAATGAGGGATGTTCATATGAAATTTGCTATTCATATTGCTATGGGTCATTGTCAGCAGGGAAAAGGTAAAGTTGCTTTTGAGACTTCTGATTGTGATATTGATAGCAATCATTCCTCCTTGGAAAAAGTTGCTGTTAACACAGTTTCGATGCCAAATGTCAAATCAAAGAAGAAGAAGAAGAAGAAGAAGAAGAAGAATAAGGTCAAGGAAGATTTATTTCCAAGAACTGAAAATGATGTAGCATCTTCTGATCTGATGTTAGAAAACCTAACTTTGGAAGTTAGCTCTTCTGGCCATCAACATATTGCCCCTCATCCTGCTAAACTAAAGATGGTCAACATAGATGGTTATGACACAATGGTGAAGCACTGCAAATCTTCCATATTGCAAGTTGATCCCAAATTTCTGAGTGCAGAAAATGAGCTGCGAAGGATATTTGGTTCTAGAGTAGTAAAATCACATGAAAGAAGCCATTTATCTGTAAATTCTAGGCTGATGCATGGTGGTCGGCGTGGGAGTTATAATCACAAGAGGACTATCCTTGTTTCTCCATCTCAACATTGGCCACGATGGGATGGATCTTTAACCATGGAACTTCTGGAAACTAGAGATGGTGTCCACTATTTCAGGTATGTTCCTTGGTTTTTTTTGCTTTTATTTTTTTAAAGGCACTTGAGAATATGTGCAATATATGATTCTTTAAATGTACAACAAACAAAGATAAGATATATTTATGGAGTGATTTGTGAGGAAAAATTTAAATAAAGAGCTCATTCAGTAAAACAATTTCACTTACGATGAAGTTTTTGACAAATTAAGATAAAAAAGAAAATTGTGGCATGGGGAATTGGCATGCCTATAGTTTCTAAGTTACCCAACCATTATGAAAGAAGCAATTCTTCAAAACCTTGCACTACAATATGTAGTTGCAATATCAACTTTTTGTTATGTTGCAGGGAGATGGACACGGTGGCACAACATAATACACTGAAAACTTGTAATAATTCAACCAATAAAATGTATATTGGTGTTATAATCTAAGGAAACATTTGTAAAGTATGATATTTGATGTGTAATTAGTATGTACTGTATTATAGCATAACACTTAATGTATACTATATTATAGCATTAGAACACACTTAATCATAAAATATGAATTACTTAGATTGGCGAAAACTCATCATAAAAATACGAATTACTTAGATCAGTAAAAACTTATTTTGTGGATTGTCTAATAAACATATTTATGGAATTCACACATATTGGATTTATTTCACTAGAGCCAATTCCGTCTCTTTATTGTTAGACACAACTAATAAAATATGCCAAATGTGCCTGGTATGTGTGTCTGCCACATGTTACTGTGTTTAATTGCACAGGTATGTATGTGAACAAGTGTCCAAGTGTTGGATACAACTACAGCTTGATCTTAGTGTGCATCTTAAATTGATTTTTGAGTTTATAACCAATAAAATTTAGAATAGTTTACTAACATATTCTACTGCCAATACATAATCTGGGATGGGGAAAATTGATCTAGCCCACTACCTATCCAAACCACCCAAGTTTAACAAATGGGACCGAGTTATTGAATCATTAACATGACACGTAGGGTTTGATGGCTGCTGTTTTTTTTCGTTTTGTAGCACTTCCATAGATTTACTACATGTGGGTTCCATAGTCCAGAGTTGTTACAGCATGCAGAATTTATTCGGGTTGTGATATCTACCTTTGACCACAATCAAAAAGAAACTTTATGAATCAATGTCTATGAAAAGCTTGTCGCGCTGGCGCTGCCACGGCGTAAGCTAGCAGCCAGCATGCGCAATTACATATGCTTACTTATTGGAAATACAGGACTAAGTACTCATAATACAATGTTAATTTGGATGATAAGTACTTTCTAGTTTTCTTCTAAAACATCAAAACCTATCTTCTAAGTAAAACCAATTTATTAAAGAATGGAGTTTCATTGTTAAAAGAAAAGGGAAAGTTGCCAGACATAAAATTATGAAGAATGGTAGCAACCCAACAAGTACGCATTGTAATACATGCCTGCAAATGTGAATCAATGGAGCCCACCTTGTGGAACACAATGCCATTAAGAAGTAGAAGGTGATAGCTGATTTGGTTCATTCTATTGGTGTTTATTTTACTAGCTGCCAAGTCATGCTATGAAACATGAAATTTAATTTCATAACAAACTTGGGTTCTTCTATATTATGCATGCCTTAATCAATTTGTGTCACTTCTGTGTTATCTAGATATACACATTCCTCATCATATGCCCAAGCTCAGAGAGCTTTTGAAGCTGCCAAGGCTGTTCATGATCTTAATGGTATTGCAAGCATTCTGTTGAACCATCCTTATCATATAGACTCACTGATAACATTGGCGGACTATTTCAAATTCACGGGTGAACACCAAATGTCAGCTGATGCTACCGCAAAATGTCTGTATGCTATGGAATGTGCATGGCATCCACTGTTCACTCCGTTGGGGAACTGCCAATTAAAGTATGTCCATGATGCAAACAAGCCATTCTTCTCGTCTCTTTTTACTCACGTGAAAAACATGGACAGGCGTGGTTGCCACAGATCTGCCCTTGAAATTTGTAAGCTCTTGCTTTCTTTAGATTTGGATGATCCAATGGGTGCTATGCTCTGTATTGACTACTATGCATTGAGAGCTGAGGAGTACACCTGGTTAGAATGGTTTGCAGAAGAATACAGACGTGACAATTCGCTGTGGCTATTTCCTAACTTCTCTTATTCCCTTGCGGTTTGCCGGTTTTGGCTTGAACGCAGTGAACTTCTAAACAATAGAGAAATGGATACTGGAAAAGCTGCATCGTTTGATCTTATGAAGCAAGCTTTGATGCTTTACCCATCAGTATTAAAAAAATTGGTGGTGAAGGTACCTCTAAAAGATCGGATGTGGACCAATGTACTCAAGCATAGTTTCTTTGGATCTGAGCAGACAGGAACTTCCTCTCTGGATCACCTGATTGCAATATATGTGGAGAGGAGTTACATAATATGGAGGCTTCCTGATCTACAGAAGTTTTTATATGAGTCAGCACTTATGGTGATTGAGATGCTGAAAGAGCAAGGAAGTGATGCTGAGGACTGGGCTTGTGTGAGGAAAGAAGCCTTTTCATCAGAGAAAAATGAGTGAGCACATCGCTGTTTTTGTTTCTTTGATCCATTCAACTACATTTTGTTCTTACTAATTAAATATTTTTTTCTTGCTGGTCTGTATTGCTAGGTACTCTCATTTGTTGGTGTCGGATTTCTCTGATTCCATGCCAACAATGCCACCTGATAACTTGCAAGACTTTATGGTCGACCAAAGGGGGAGGGTTGAGAACCATGAACAGTTTCCTAACATTCCTGAGAACCATATGCTTCGTGATGTTTCAAATCGAAATGCACTTGCTGTTCTATTTGAATCTATGTTACCATGGGTAAATTATGGAACCGGGGAGGGCGAGCATAACCAACATGATCTCCCCGAGCAAGCCAATGAGGATTAGAGTGAGTTTAGGTTTCCAGCTAACTGTTTTCTAAGGTGAAAATTAAAGGAATTTTTTTTTCCTTTCCTTAAAGGAGGGCCCAGTTTGTGTACTTGAGACTGAGGTTTTTGTGAACGTGAAATGCTCTAATAAAATATTACTGAAAATTACGAAGTATGTGCTGCTGAAGGGGTTAGACAGAACATATCTGATCTTCTGGTTTGGATATCAGAGTTGTGGAGGGATAAACCTCTTGCTCTGAGCTGTGGTTTGCTTAGTTTTGGTTTTCTTACATGCTGCTGAGAACCATTTAATATGTGGGAAGCTATTGATTGTGCCATATCTTTACAAGCTAAGTTTCTAGAAAAATCTTTGACTTATGTTTTTCAGAAGGAAGGACAATATCCGGATTGGGGGGTGTAGGTTTAGAGTTGTTGGCAGTTTGCCCGTTCTTCATGTTGCTGGACTTAATGGTATGGTGTTGTTGAAAACTCTGTTCTCTCGGTGGGGAGTGGAACCTCTTTAGTGGAGCTTAGGCCAGTATTTCCTACCTTTCCCAACATCTAGCTCCAGTTGTCTAACCGCCATCTCCAAGTATTCAAACTCTGTCTTTTTTTACATCTCTTCTTGTCAGAATCTGGGCCCCTTTACCCACTCCGATGTACCGACAACAGCCAACAAAAATCTCATTTACCCTCACATAAAGTCTACTCTTATCAAAGCATGGAATCCGAATGGGGATGTGGAAGTCAATGGCCTATAAGTCAACATTATAGTATAATATAATTATTTTTTATTTATTTTTTTCTCTTTTTTTATTTTATCCTATTTTAATCTTTTCTTCTAACTTATTCTAAATGTTTAAATAAAATGCATAGAAAATATCTAAAACTATAGTAACATATAAAAAAGGTAAATTAATTCTTTTTGTTTTATATTATAAATTTTTTATCACACGCATCAGGTGTGGCAAAATTATTAATGTTGGATAAAGAATTCGATGAAAGAGTTGAGATATAATAACCAATGCTATTGATCTTCTATTAATTTAATTGAAAATATATCTTACAAGATTATTATTATTTATGAAGACATTGAAGAATTTATATATTTTAAGTTACTTTATTAACATAATTAAATAATAAGCACAATTTTATTTATTTTTTAAATAGTTGAACATTTATTATAGCAAACAAAATCAACACCACCTCAACGTTTTTCTTTTTTTTAATTGAAAATTTTGGTTCAGTAGCAAAAGCTCAAGGGATTCCTCGTGAGTGATTTTTTATCCAGTAACATTAATTTTATACATAAAATATGAAATTAAAATTTTAAATTTAATGAATTCTTGAAATACTTGTGTAGAAGAGAGAGAGAAAAAAAGTGGTTTGGGAGAATGCTGCATGGGAAACTTGGAATTAAACCAACAGGGGTATTTAGGTAAACTTGCACTGCCGATTTAAACCACGGCGCGCGACTAAATTCGCACCGTTGGCCCCGTTTAAATACGCTCATACTAAGACTTTCCTTTCCTCACTGCGAAATCTCGTCTCCGATCCTCTCCAAAGAATCAGGTAAGTTTATTCCAATTATATTACTAAATTATTTCAATCAGGTTTTTTCTTAGACCCAGTGTTTTTCGTTTAAATATACTTTATATGCATATAAGAAGATGATTACCTTATTGGAACGATCTTGAAGGAATTCAAAGAAGAATCAACTGTTCTTCGAAGAAAGATGGTGGGCTTTTAAGGTACAATTACGGAGAGCCTAATTTTTTACCTAGTAGTTGTGTATTTCCGGTCTCCTTTTTCCTCAGTCGTGTAATTTTTCTTGATTTTATAGACACTTAATGAGGGAAGACTAAATCCAGCAACGGACGGAGTTACAGGAGACCAGAAATCCAGCGAGAGCAGTAATTCAGAAATCACTTATTGGGTTGCTCCTTTAAATTCCTGTTTAGTTGTTTATCAGATGAATATTTATTCCACGCTCCCATTAGTCTAAATAGATAGAATGAGGAATTTCAAGGTTTATGCAGTTAAAAAAAGTGACTGTTCTTGAATCCTAATATGGGACGTTAGCAACTGTAACAGTGATGGTGCTTTATGGCGTTTTCTTTTTGTTGTCCGAGTTCTTATTCCAGGTTTGAAGTTAATAACAGTTATAATTCTGCAAAGCGAAAGTAAGAGCTCCTTATTGCTTTCTTGGGTTAATTGCTTTAATTTTCTTAAAAGTTTGTGCATTTTCTCTTTAACAAGAGGCTAACACAGGATTTTCCATTGCTTACTCGCCCGTGTAACTTTCTTTCATGTTCTGCATCCTGTTTAATTATCTTAATTTATTTGCTAACTTTTGCTTTCTAGTGCAGGAAGGGCTGAAGTCGGAGAATGTTTTATTGGTAAGGGACTAAGGGCATTGCACTTGGAGTAAGACCTTTAACATAATGACTTGGGTCATTAAAATGTCTAATTTTCATGTTCATCATTTTTTATTAAATTTATAATTTTTGCGGGTTTTTAACATTTTTCCTCTTTAGATCGCGTTGACAAATTCATTGAAAGTCGCTTGTTTATTTCATCCGACGTTCAATTTCACGCTCTAGTCGCGTCACAGCTCCGCATCAGTGTAAGTCGCTTGTTGGAGCCGCAAGACTCATGTTTCGATTTTAATGCCAGAGGTACAATCGTTTAAGATCTGTCGTAATTTTTTCCTCCCATTCAAAGTCAAAATCATGCCCTAAAATGCTGTAATGCTTCACTGGCATACACGTAATCAAACATTCTATATGCACAACCGTGGAAATAAATATCGATATGGAAGACGTGAACTTGAATACGCAGGACGCCGAAGAGCAATTCCAGGGCGCGCTCGATGATTTCGCGTTCTATGCTTCTGAAGAAGTTTTTTCTGATCCATTGGAATCAAATGGTGGCGTGTCAATCTCAGTTTCAGCCCATAAGGCGTTGCCGGGGGATAAAACTGTGCCTCCACTGAGTCTACGCCGCCAGCGATCACTCTCTCATCGAGGGTCTTTTGATGGCGGCTCAATGGGGTTGTCAAGGCTTAACTCCT
This sequence comes from Jacaranda copaia, assembly GCA_014898725.1. NCBI lineage: Eukaryota > Viridiplantae > Streptophyta > Magnoliopsida > Lamiales > Bignoniaceae > Jacaranda > Jacaranda copaia. The sequence continues at coordinate 687,875 of JACGDI010005364.1, forward strand.
CTGTAAGCTCGGAGAATTTGAACTCTAGAGAGGGAAAAATAAGGCTTTCTTGCATAATTAAGGAGTGTGAGACAAAATTGGAAAATGAAAATTCAGATCCTGTGGAGCTCAAACGCAGCTCGGTGGGTGCAAAAAATATTGTATACCCGGAGACAAATCAAAATAAAGGCGAATGTTCTACCCTCTCTGATGCGAATAATAATAATACCCTGGGGGATTTAGCTAGGCAGGGGTTGAATTTGAGAGAAAACTATGAAGCAGATACAAGCTTTCTTTTGACTTTAGCTGGCATAAAGATTAAGGCCATCGGTTTCCAAATTGATTTTTCTGTTAAATTTTTACATTTCCCTTATGGTTGATTTATTACCTGTACACGATTGTGTTCGATCTGGCTGGGTTTAAAGCGTAGGAGGGAGTATTCAATTCAGAAAATGAAAAAAAGTTGGAGTCTTGTATTTGAAAATGTGTCACCATGTGTACGACTGGCTGAAAGAATGAAAAGCAATTTGGAAACTGTGTTTGAAGTGCTGTTGTGGTTTATTGTGGTTCAGTTATGTGTGTGCAGTATTGGTGGGATTGTTGGTGTCAGCATTTTTGATGAGTGGTTTACTGATAAGAGGAATGGTGGAGGAGCCAATAAGTATGAACAGAAGTTTGAACTTTGATTACACAGAGAAGAGTCCGGTGGCATTTGTACCAATAAAAGCATATCCAGGAGTGAGCCATGATATATATCTCGGAGAGAAGCCTGAAATTGGGGAGGGTAGTGGATCAAGAGCTATACCTCCTAATTATAGGTTGCAGGCTATGGTCTCATTGATGTTGCTTGAGTCTGATTGCAATCAGAATCTTAGGATCTTTGAGGTATGTATACAATGCTTTTTAGTGGGTTTTCCATCCACTAGTGCAATGCATATATCTGGTGCTTGGTGCAGTGATTACCTGTATGTTACATTATGTCATGAATTTGTGCACAAGTTTTTGCCTCTGCTTGATAGTTCAGCGTGTGTCTTTCGTAATCATGAATATTATGCAAGACTTCCCTGTCTTTAGAGTTCCTGTGGTCTTTTATTTCCAGATAACTATTTACTTTTTTGTTTCATGAAGGGCTACTTAATTTATGAAAACAGTACGATTGTACCAATTCAAATTTGAGATGTTCACTACCTCACTGGTCTTGCTTTGGCACCTTCCATCAGTATTTATGTAAATAAGATATGCCTACTTCATGAACAGCTCATTTTATCTCAGAAATCTATTTGCTGCAATCATTACAGGGGAAATATAGGAGCCCTTTAAATATGGGCTGATTGGAACTGTCTTGCTATATTGTATTGTTTTCTCAATCTGTTCACCTGTCAACTCTGACCTAGGCGAAGAAGAATATGATGCTGTTCTAGGTCATGAGCTAATTAAGAGACTGTAAGACATTTGTTCTGATGTCATTTTTAAAAATATGACACTTCGCAGATAGTAAGTACTCCGACATAGTTTGGAAATATGAGGCTTTATACAAAGTAGCTCGAATGGCAGGCATGACGGACATAAATGCAGATGGCTTTATGTTAATTTAGTCCAGTACTTGTCTCAGTAACTAATCTTGTAAGGATTATTCATTTTTTTGTCTTTTCTTGAAGGTGAGAGTAGATTTCCTTGCCACTGATGGTAAAACTCTTGCAACTTCAAGGCAGCCATGCATGTTGCAATATAGAAGTCAGCCTATCCGCCTTTTGCTGACTTTCCTTAAAGTTGCTCCTATTTTAACTGGTCATACATCAGAAACTCAGAACTTGAAAATAAACTTGAGGTTTATTGAAGGTGACGTTCCAACCGCCTGCTTAAGGGTGGTTATTGAACAGAGAGCTGAATTTCTGCCTGGTGCTGGTATTCCTGAAATTTACTCTGCATCTCTGAACCTGGAATCGGAACTTCCTCTGCTGAAAGAAGTCATATGGTTTTGGAAGACAACATTATTTGCATGGATGACCATGACTATCGTTATAATGGAGTTAGTTTTTGCTCTCATTTGCTGCAAACACATCATCATTCGAAAAATAGGGCTGAGGAAAGCTAATAATAGAGGTGTTAGGGAATGATTGTCTAGTTCCAAGTTAAAAGCACAAGCGAGCTACTTGTCTAATATGAGGATGCTGAATATTTAATAGGTTCTGTCCGTTTTTGTACTTGACATATGCTGATTTTTATGTGTATAAAAGGTAGATTCCCATTATCTTACAGTTGATATTTCGCAAGTATGTTCTGACACTGGGAAATGAAAAGCTAAATTGCATATATTTTTCCAGTTTCTGGTGAATTTGCTCTCTAATTTGACATGTTTTTGGATGCTATATTTAATGTTGACATTCCTAGATTTCATTGCAAACATCAGATGTCCATTCTGTGTGATGGATTCCCTTGAATTTTCTGATGAGTTTGGGGGATCTTGATTTGCTATTACAACAGTACTATAGACACTATTGATTTGCTTGCAAGCTTCACCTGGTACGGCGGATTTTATTGCTATCACAGTAAAGGTTTCTTTCCAGATTTTTCTTTTTTGCTTGCTTACAGCTTTAATTACTCCAATAGTCTGTGGGTAACAACTCTATGTTTTCTGCTAGATTTACTTGTGAAGTTGCCAGATAGGACTGCACATCTTTGCTTACCTTATTGCTCTGCCTCCTAGAGAGTGAATCATTGTTTCAGTGATAAGTGGATTCTGCCCGTGTAGGTAAGTGCTTATATTATCATGCATTGCTCCTGTTATTGACTTAGATTTTTCCCTACTGGTTAGGAGATGATCCGTTAATTTCCATTACGTGATTGAGTTTAAGTTCAAAAGGTAATTTAGTCCATGCAATAGAATAAAGTGACTCTTGTTCTGTGATTTGTCGTGTTATAATTCTTACCTCTAATTTCACCCTGCTAGTTCTTTGATGTTTGCTAACTGTAAGTAAAATCTTGGATCTTTTGGGTGTGAATTCAGTGTAAAATAGTAGATATTGTACTAGCAACACAAATAGCAAATTTTGTTTAGTATAGCAATACCCCCTTTGGCAGGTTTACTCGAACATGTCTTTGATAGTTGCACTCAGTGTTTGAGCCTACCTGCTATTAATCCTGTTTGTTCTTCTACCATTGTGTTTGCTTTCTCTGCCACTTTCAGTTTTATGTGATTGATTATATGCTTGTGAAGGCATGTTTGCTGTACTCTATTTTCTTGAGCTCCTGCTCTGGTCATCCTTTCTCGGACCAAATCTTTTTTCTTGTTCTATAGTATTCTACAGCAGCTAGCAATTGCACTGATGATATTGTACTTTTGTTGCCAAAATACAAGGTTTTTAAAACATAAAATTACTGCCACAAGTGCTAGATCAATGCTTATGCTGGTAGAAAATAGAAGGAAATGTTATTTTGCATATAGCCATAGCCATAGTTGTCAGTTAGATCTCATATGTAGTGACCTTCTGAGGATAGATCCGCTCTTGTTCATATCAAGTGAGGGCTTCTCAGCTAGGCTGATCAATTTGTAAACCCAAGCACCTGCTATGGCCCCGGATATTGGACCTACAATGTATATCCATAGCCCCGTGTAGCGAGTTGAAACAATTGCTGGCCCTAAACTTCTTGCTGGATTAACTGATGCCCCTGAAATTGGCCTGGCAAACAAAGTGCCTAAGTTCAGCATAGAGGGATGCAGAGCTTTAATGGACTGTGTTACATACAGTGATGGCTATATGTATAAGACTTATGTGCACAATTGTGCCTTCTAATCCACCAATGTGAGATTTTTGTTGGACATTAAAAAATAACCTGACTGAACATGGATGGACTTTAGAAAATTGATGTGGAAATTATTAAAAGATAAACTAATACCCTGCAATCAACACATTAATACAGAGGGTGGCTCCAATGGCTACTCCAGCAAAAGATTTATTCTGCATCAATAATCCAAAAGATGAGAGTTATTCTTGTAAATAAAATTTTCCACTGAATGACATAAAAAATAGTTACAGACCTACTTTTACATGTTACAAATAAAAATTTTAGGAAGACATGCAACTAGCATATCATATAGCATGGATTGTTATACTGATAGAGTAGAAACTTACAGCACGGTTGTCAGTTGTAAGACTTGATATGACAAACATGAAGAGGAATGTGATTGCAAATTCTACCAGCAAAGACTGCACTTCTGATCCTGCGGGGATTGTTCCAGCAAACTGATTTTGCTTCCCTTGGAATAACAGTCTAAGTGTTCCACTTGCTAGGATTGATCCTAGAATTTGAACTGAGATAAAGGCTGGCACCTGGCAGAGGATCAGAATTAGAGAGGCGGAAATCACAGGTCTAGAAGATCAAGTGCTTTGAAAATTTATAGTTATTTATAGTAAACACTAGCACTTCTATCACATTTTAGTGTTTTTTACCCCCCAATTTTCTTAATTATGTATGTCACTAGCTAGTGATTTTAAATTTACTTTGAGTGCCTAAAAAGTTTGTAAAATTTTTGTTCAGCATCCACAAATAGTGTACCATTAAGTTTAGAGTTTTGAAGAAATCCTTAAAACATTTTAATTGTGGATGGATCTGCAACTGTGTTGCTCTCGTCAGAGCAATTGTAGGCATTTAGCATGGTTTATAGGACTTAAGAACAAGTTCATTGTCACTTAAAACCAAATTGATTGAAACAAATGTGTGTGCATATATTAGTGGCTTTTGTTTAAAGATTTGAAAATTCAGAAAATTTATGTTATATATGTGGCTTACCTGTTTCAGTGGAAATATTTTGCAGGATGCCAAGGCTATGGTCACAGCAGGGTTAAAATGTGCCCCAGATATATGTCCAACAGAGTAAATCATGACCATCAGAACCAGTCCCCATACAATTGCTATTCCTGGAAGTGTCACCACTCGATCCATATTTATGTTCACCACTATGGCAATGCAACCAGCAAATACTAAGAAGTAGGTGCCTATGAGCTCGGCTATCAACTGTTACAAAATCATTTGGCAACCATTATATGATTCAGCAGGCAAGTTCTTCAATTAGCATATTTGTAAAGATACTCCTCTTTTTTTTAATTAGCTATACTGCTATACCATATGCATGACACGCCTCTTCCAAAGAGAAAAGCATTAAAGGATAAAGGTGAAAACCGTGAAACCAGAACATAGCTTTTGGCACAGTTTTTGGACATCATTGTCTTGGGAAATTGTAAGTTAGAACTTCGGGGAAATATCCTTCTACTTTTATTTACACAGAATTTTGTATTTTTTTGCTTTCTTTGTTTCTTTCTTTCTTTTTTGGTTTGTTTTTTGTGTGTGCGTGCACGTGCGCGTCCTTTTAACTCAAGGTTCATGGAAGAGAGTTTCACGAAGTCACTACTTGTTTTCTTTTATTTAAATGAACGCGTATGTTAGTTCTTTTTGGAGCCAAAAGGATGATTGAGAATAATTTGATACAATGGATGAGAAAAAAGGTAAAGGAATTAGTCACGAAAACTTTACCATTTGCATAAAATGGGCAGTGACACAAGAGCGAGAAGGGCCTTCATTATGTGAAAAATGAGTTGTGTTGTGATGGGAAGCATCTTCCATGCTCAAAGGTGTAACTTGGTGGCTGTTAGGTCCAGATGCTTCTTCCATGGAGATCTAAGGTTTTTGCATGAGTGTGTGCCTGTGTTTATTAGAGACTGAGGTGGGTTCTTATTTTCCAGATATATGTACGTACTATATATAAACTTATGAAGTGACCTTCTGTTTTTAACTTAATTTCTTCTACTTTCAATACTAATGAACTTTAGTTTGTTTCTGAGGAAGGCGCATTGAAAGGTAATTGCATCTTTCTGATAAATGAGAAAAAATACATGTATTTGGAAGACTGATTCAACAATTATTTTAATGCAGAAATAGCAAAGATGCATTTTTATCTATATTTCATGACTAGTAAAGATGAAGTTGATTTCTTTAAGAAATGCATATACTATGTATAAGTTGCCAAAGTACTTACTCCTAAAATTATAGGAAAAAGGAACCAAGGTGTGAGTTTGATTGAAAAGCACAGAATTGTTGTATAATCTCAACAGAGATAATGGTAGTGACTGCTTCAACTCCAGAGAGTGGATACAGATAACTTGTATTCTTGGAAATTAGGGGCTTGTCGTTTCCACATACCAATGATATGTTGTTTCTTCTATTATTGAATTTTGAATCAGTAAAGAAATGTTTGAAGAGAGCATTTGTGATTTCCATACAGCTTAAGTCTCATTGGCTAAACAATGCGTGTGGCATACTTTTTAACTGCTAATCAGCGTAGATGCTTATAGCTTCTAATTTACATAAATAAAGTGGTTGGTGGACAGGGGCTTACCATGTCTTATCCTGCTTCTCAAGGAAAATTAAAGTTGAATTTCTTTCAAGTAAAATCTTGGACTGCAAAACTTTTTTTTTTTTTTTCTTTCTGTTTTTAGCTACTGCTGCACAGTATCAGCAGCTGCAGCTGCGTCTTTTTGATCAATGAGCAAAATAAGATGCAAAATGAGGTAATATTGCTCCAACTGCTTTATTTATTGCATTCCTAATCCTTTGATTTTTCTTTTCCTTCGTAGGATACATTCAAAAAAGAAAAACACAAATACAAAGAGAGGAATAGACTTGATTATCAGTTGGAGTTGTTTCGGGTTGAGCTCTTGAGGAAAGAGCCACTTTTTGTGATCTCACGCAGAGGCTTATTCGTAAATCTGATGATATTGTAAACCCAAGCCCCACCTATCGCCCCAGCCGTCGGGCCCAAAAGGTAGATCCATAATCCCCTATAATTGCCTGATACTAGAGCTGGGCCCAAACTCCTTGCAGGATTCATTGATGCCCCTGAAATCGGCCTGAAAAATACACTAGTTTGTTGGACGGAAAATAGCACAACTAAGAAAGATTTATTACACGTTATCTTTGACCTTATCCGATTTAAAAAAATACATATTTACGTCCCGAAGATTTATTACATGATACAACTATGTGAACACTATACAAATTAAGTTATTATATGCATTTGGTCCAAAGGCACGAACCAATTAACTAAATTGGTTGGACGGACCATCTCATTAATATATGAGATGTAGGGTTGTGCATAGTTTAATTTGCACAAAATTTTGCCTTAATTAAATTTGAATCGGGCACGGAAAGTCCCTGGTGGGCTACCTTAAGAGATAAGCTAATGCGAAGCTTGAATATTAAACTTTTTGTGAGCATGTTCAGATTTGAACAGACAAAATTGTGATTATCTGAAGTCATAACGTACCCAGCGAACATCACGTTAAGCAAAACGGTCGCTCCAACGGCCAGACCAGCAAGTTCTCCAATCTGCACGACAATTAACAACATAATCAAACTTTCCAATTAAATTAATTGTGTCGATGTCATTTTCAACATAGGCAATAACAATTAGGAACACTTTTATGTCATTGTCTTCTTCTAATCACAATGTTCCATCATCTTTAACGTCTAATGGTCCCATTCATTAATTTCATAAGATTATTTCTACGTACAGCAGGACCAATCATATGTAATTTTTCAAACAAACTAGCCAATTCTGCTTTGTCCTTTTCAATTAAAATAATTCACATATAATGGAGCTTAATTTTGGGGGTAATTACCGCTCTGTTGTCCGTGGCGACACCGGATATGACGAACATCAGGTAGAATGTTATAATGAATTCAATCACCAGGGACTGCAAGTCGGTGCCGGTCGGCAGCGTTCCGGCGAAGTGGTCGTGGGGTCCGCTGAACAATAACCGGAGGGTCCCACTTGCCAGGGTTGCTCCCAGGACTTGAGCTGAGATATATGCTGGTACCTTCAACAAAATCAAGAACATTCTTATTAATTTTTGAAGAACTGAG